>LQNS02278097.1:28010613-28023563 GCA_001587735.2 Parhyale hawaiensis | reverse complement strand
GGGATATAAAAGACTGGGGAAAAAAAAAAAAAAAAAAAAAAAAAAAAAAAAAAAACAAGTTACGCGGAAAACTTACGACTATAATTTATGTTCCAATAAAAATTAGCTTAACCGTAGTCCTTGCCCTGCGACATATATGCTATGTGATCACGGTGTAGTCAGTATAAGCATTTACGTTCTGTATGCTGTGATATACATTTTTTGTGACTGCGCGCTAAATCAGTACTTGAAAGACCAGTAAGTATTTTCATCGAAAAAAAAACAACAAAACATGGCGGCAAATTAATTTACGGATTCATTGTGGACCAAAGTCAAATAAACCAAGAAATAATTCTGTAACAGTAATCATTCGCACATAAGGCCATGTTCACAAGTTCGTCATTTAACCTACGTTCATACTTCAAAACAACCGAAATGTTTTCATCGTTCCCTCAGCCACCCGTTTCCTCGCTTCTCCCTTCCAACAACCCTCAGTCCTTCGCATCTCTGGGAGACCACCTCCATCTATCTTTCTGCTTACCCATCCTTCCACTGTATCCCCCACTTCCCCGGCCTCTTTTAAATTTTTCACCTGATGGTGAACTACAACAAGAACATCTCTTTAAAATTGAGGGAACTGAAATTGAGAAAGCGGCGAATATTTCTGTTGTGTAAATAGACACAGCGACGCATTGGAATGCAGTGTGAGCTGAATGCAGGGGAAATAAGTACTCGTGAAACAGCCTTAAGAGAAACAGACGAAACAGAGAATTAGGAAGAAAAGTATTACCTCATTATTACTGCCAGCATTTTTCGTTTCGGAATCGACCCCCGTGGTCGCACACCAGCAGAGAAGCACCGCAGTGATGAACCTCATTCTGTACCGATCCGTCCCGAACTACGGGTTGTTGTTACTGACACGAATCTTCTGGCAGCAACGAGAATGCGTTATGATCGAATGTATGTGGTCAAGGGCTGATGCTGAACCTATGCAGGAATGTCTTATCTGATCTGGCGGTATCGGTAAAAGGTCATACGCTCTTACCAGGCCATGGCCTCAGATAAGCGCCGGGGAAATTCTGCGGAAAAGCTAAACTGCCGCAGCCTCGGGACCTGTTCGACGCAGAATATGGCGGGTTCAAAAGAAAAAGAAAGTGTTGATCGTTGTGGGACCGAATAAGTTATTTTCCAGAGTACAGTCCTCTTAGCATCAGAACACTAACCATTGTACCGCATCTCACTGATCCAGGCCCGATTTACTCTATATGGTGTCACTAACACGGCAAGAGAGACTGCAGTTGGCCAGAAGAATTACACGCTTTACACGTATGGATTGTGTCGTTATGTTACTATGAAGACGCGGCGAGTAATACAATATTCCGTAAGTATGGTAGTAGGGTTTACAGTATAAGCTCTTCGGAGATAAACTGCTCTTTCCCGCATCGCATGTACCAGTGATTTTCATCTTGGCTTTTCTGCTAGAAGATTTCAAGTTGTATGCAAACAAAAGTGAGTTATCTTTTCTTTTTTCTCAAATTGTTCAGTGCGCTGCAACTGGCAAAGAAACCAAGGCGCAAAGCATCACTGAGAGTCGAAGAAGAAAAGAGAAGATGACGGAAGAAGCACTTATGCGGAGGGATACCTCCGTGCTTTGCCCCCCCCCCCACACACACGGGAGAACGTAGGGGATACCCATGGAATGGGTCGCTTACCGCCATCAGTAGCTCATCTCACGGAGAAGGCGGAACATAGAGGATCAACCTAACTTTGGAATCTAGCCTTATTAGCAGGAGCTAAATTTTTTTTTATAAAAAACTCGTTTTTTACAAAAAAAAAGTCAACGTGCAACGTATATATAAAATTGTTTTCAAAATTTTTTCTTTTTAGTTTATTTTTTATTTATTATTATTAATTTTTTTTCCGCTCCAGAGGTAGATGCTGGCGGGGGCCGTTTTCCTGCCAAAAGATTGAGGGTCCCGAGTGCCTTCTCCGTTGGGCATGTTGCAGCTCGCCGCCGTTCTTGCTGACGAGATTTTTTTTCCTAACGTTAGATAGGCTCTCAATACTCCCCCCTCTGTTTCGGGAGGTGGGCCGCAAATTGAGGTGCGCGACCGATACCACGAGGCCTCTACCTTCTCCCGTACGAACGGAGGACCATGGAAGATACCGTCTGCACGGGCGTAATGTTATCGAACTGTGTAATCAGAGATAGAATGAAAACTTTAAACAAACTGTGGCCAATCTTGTTGCATTTTACATTGTTTTCGTATGTCTAGTTTTAGTATTACATTTCCTCGTTTTTATCATAGAATGAAAACGTTAAACAAAATCTGGCGTTTGGTAATTTTTGCCCAGTGTTAGCTTTAAGCATAAAGATAATAACACTCATGTTGCGGTGTTAGCTTTAAGATTAAGAATTAAACACTCGTGGTGCTGCGCCCTCCTAATATGTTAAGTACCGCATTCATTGGGAAAATGAGTTATTTTCGCTCTGCTTCTTAGCTAAAATTTTTAAGGCAACCGTGACAGACACTCTCTAGAGTATAGCAAACATCTTAGTAAATTCATATCTTCTAACGTGATCTCTGCTCACTATACAAGGATAATCTGTTAAATTCTCTGTTCCAATGCAGTCAAGAGTTCTTTCTATCTCCTGTCTGAAATTGAGCTGCTCAATGCCATTCGTGTCTGCAGGTGTAGGCTGAGTGTATCTATTTANAGTCAAGAGTTCTTTCTCTCTCCTGTCTGAAATTGAGCTGCTCAATGCCATTCGTGTCTGCAGGTGTAGGCTGAGTGTATCTATTTATTCTCATTGTACGTGGCCACCAATATATGTGACTGGGCCTAATTACTAGGTTGAATTTTGGCTACTTTGTTTGTACTTATAAACTTGTAAGCATATTTTGTGAACCCATTGTATTCTTAATAAAAGCTAATTATTATTATTATTCTTTTCTAATGCCCCAAAGGCTGTTTTACATAAACAAATCCTTGTCCATCACTAATAGGGAAATCACGGTTATATAATTGAATTAAATTGGAAATATGCGGTGTCTCTTTCACAGTAATATAATCTATCTATTCTATTTTAATTCAAGTTTTTTGCCATTTATATCATTACTTGCTATTTCTTATAATACATGTCTGTTTCTCATTCACTCCTGAATATGGTTAGCTGGTCTATATATTCTAAATTTCCCATCGCACTTTTCTCCCCCTTTTTTTAAATCCCTGTAAACGTACCATTTTTCATCTTTTTTAAGATGCAACTGCTTGCCCTAACTCACTTTAGGCTGCATACTGTATTTTATGCTAAAAAAAAAAAAGAGTTTTCACACCACTTCTGCGTACCCAACGCTCCTCTCAACGGGAACTAGTGTCAATATCATCTCCTTATTAAGATGCGGGCATTGCACTAGTAGATCACTGCAAATTTAATGCAATTGTCTCTTATGTTACTTTTTAGTATTATTCTTATGTTAGTACTAAGCATGAAAACCTCAGGAATCAGGATACTGTGTCCTAACCTCTTTGGACACAGTCTCCATATGAGAAAAAAAAATGAGTTTATTATTATTTAGCCGTGACCGCACATAGCAAATTGACATCACATCGACGAATCGAAGTATTTGAGTGTGGGACCTCAGGTCTTCGTAGGTTGTTTTCATAAATATATGACCGTATTTTTCAGATTTATTTCATTCAATCTCCCGCTCATAGCTGGCCTACTACTTGAGCTGCAAAATATCGTAAAATGTTGTCACCAAGTACAGAAAGTTCGAGGAATGGTTAACTGTTAATGTGGTTTCTCTCGCGTACAGAATTGGCTATAATGGTGCTTATATTTGTTGGTAAGGAATAAATATGTACTGTGAAGAGCACTGTGAATTGAATGTGAAGTGTAAATAAGGCTTCAATCAAGAAAAANAAAAGAAGTTAAATCAGGTCACCGTAGAGGAACAAATTCGGCGCTAGCGCTGTGAAAGTTTCCACCAGCATGCACTGCAATTTTCTATAGATAATTGCTAAATTAGTTTATATTATCTCAATCTATTTATACGCTAGGAATGAATTTCGCAATTTAAGACGATTTTTCTGGTTAAATTAGTTAAAATACTCCTAGGCTGCTCAGCCATAGATTCGTCGATGATAACGTCACTTCCTGGTGCGAATTTCTCGTGAGTCCTCCCATTACGCTCTTTGCTTCCTGCTTGAACCTGTTTTCCTAAACTTATTGTCCATGGCTAAGCAGTTTTCGGTACATTTATAAATAAACGTATCAAAACTTTAGAAAAAAAAGCGTTTTTCATCACTAGCTAGGCCAGATGCAATTTCCTCTGCATATAGGCACTCGGGACAGCCCAGAGAGACCCATAAATATTATCGCAGGGAAAGGGCCCCAAGAATATCCCAATGAGGGATAATATCCAGCAAAGAGAGACGACGGTGTAAAGTTTTTACCCTAGGACGGGAAGAACGTGTGTTTAGAATTCGAAATACAATTATACAGTGCGCGTTACAAATTAAGCCGTGCGTCTACCAAAGAACTACCGCTATGTCAACTTTTCGTTATTAAGTGTTACTAATGAAATCTTCGGACATTTTTTATTCCATGTGGGGTAAGGTAGAGCTGAAAAATTGAGAACTTTCATGTTGTTTACAAGAAAGCTACTAAACGTTTGGATGGGTGACGGGCTCCGCCTTGCTGTAAGCTAACCTTCAGGACTTCAACAACCTTTTCAGGAGTTCGATACTCTTGAAAGCGATATTTCAATGTGTCGCATATATAAGTATTCATTACATAAAGTTCTGCCCACAGGTTGAAACAATGAGAACAAGGAAATTCCCGCCAAGCATAGGAACGAATCGGCAATTTCAGTTAGTAAACCATGACCTTTGAAAACAACGTAATGCCCGTAGGCTATGGCTTATCTTCTCCTTGATGTTTTTAGAAAAACTTCTGACGGCGCGAAACGCGGAAAATAGTGAAAAAATGTGGGCACTGTGAAAACTCCAAAAAAAAAAACAATTAAATGCACAGGCACTATGGGAACGATGACAATTATCAGAAGCGCGTGTTCTTTGAAAGAACCAAAAGTTATCAACAACGTGGCCACTATGAAAACACACAAAATAAAGACGGAGCGAGGGCACAATATAAATGGCGATGATGACCAAATGCGTAAGCTTTGTGAAAACGCCAAAAATAATCAAGAACGTGGGCACACGAAAACGTCAGCCCGAGCGGGCAAAAATCGTCAAACTCTCGGGCCGTAGGAAACGCAAAAACGTCAGCCCGCGCGGGCAAATTGCAAAATCGTCAAAATCTCGGGCCGTATGAAACGCAAAAACGTCAGCCCCCGCCGGCAAAAATTGTCAATATCTCGGGCCATATGAAAACACTTCAACTAATCAAAAGCGCGAGCAATACGAAAACGTCACAATCAAAAGCGTGTGTACTATGCAAAAGCAGAAAATATATATAGGAAATGAAAACGTCACTTGGTATACAATCCTTTTAATTCCCACTCAGTGCGTAATGATATACACAATTCAAAAGCAATATTTACAACAGCTAAATAAGAAGAGGGTGTTTCAAAAGCAGTGCCACTTGTAACATTAATACCCTTTAACAGGTGTAAAGACATTGAGAGGACAAGAAATTATAGACGTCTCGCAGACCAAACTGAGTCTATTGTCGGGCCCACACCATACAATGGTACGCTCAACTTACGAGCATATGTTCAGTTCGAAGCCATCGTTCCAATACCACGAGCACATCGGTAGTACCAATGCAGCAGCACGAACAACGTGCGGACAGGTCGTCCGTACATACTGTAAGTTGGGCGAGCGACAGTGTAGTGTGGACTCGGCACTAAAATACCTACCAATAGGGTCACACCTTAGGGCGAAACTCAAGATAACTTGAGATGGGGCAAGCACGTGCCAGGTCCCACTTGCACAACATCAATTAGCCCTCGGTGATTACGGCGCGAAGCGAAAATTATAGGAAAGCTTAGAACGAAACGATTTTTTCAGTAGGTTCCTCCTAAAATTCTCTAGGTAACAATCAACATTAGAGCATGAAGTAGCCATTATGATTGTTGAGAAACAAGAAAGGTATTTAATAAAAGAGTCACAAGCATTTGACACACCCCATACGACTTCAAACGAAGGTAACATATATATATAGACTAATGTTCTTCCTTAAGAATTAATTAGGAATATATATGTAGAAATATATAATTTCAAGCTTGCACTTTAAAATATTACAAAACCTTTCTTTGGAAAAACTGATCATCAATTCTTCTCATACACCATAATGTAAAATAGGGCGTAGATTTAATTCATAGAAACCTAAATTCGAATAGAAAATCTTGATGCAAAACCCTTAGAAAATATCTGAATAACTTAATTTTGTTAGTGACAAAAGTCACATCCCAGAGAAAAGCAATATCTTTTTCAGCGATACCACGATGTCTCCAGAGTACAATTTCCACGTAACTTTCCTGAAATATTACACGTTCACTTTACTTTCTATCACAGTTCAGTATTGAGTTATAGCCAAATTGATTACTACAGCTTAGGAATCCAAATCCGCGTTATCTTCCTCATGTGTCAAAGAATGAAAATCTCTAGTCTTGAGGGCGTCTACAAAGAATTGCCTCTCGGACTAGCATATTTTCCGTTCTAAATGTGGTAACACACGGAACATTTTTAATCCCACATGCTCAGCGTTGAGTCAACTTTAGCAAAAATACGCTTTCTGACATAAAAGAGAACTCATCCACATTCTCCTTAGTAACTGTGCTTTGGTATATGAGTATGCCTCGCTTTACGAACAAACCTGCAACCCAAATTAGTAATAAACTGGACTTCAATTTGAGATATTTAGTAAGATCATACAGAAAACGTTGTATGTGTAACTGAATTAAGATAAGTCTCAGTGTTTAGAATGTGAAACAAGTAAAAATGTTTAAATGGGTCTTTTCAATCTGTTGCAAGTAGTCACAAGTTTCATACTGCGTAATTTTATTCTCATAGGAAGATATTCTTAAACAGGAGCATACCTTGTAGTTATTTGGATTGAAATAACATTAAAAATTTCTTGCGCATCAGACGTAACATCACGTAATAAAGCATTTAGTTTATTCATTCAGCACTCACTCCATTACACCAGATTTCTTAATACAGAGATGCAATTCAAGTTGTTTTACTTACAGCTTAAAAGTTCTCTTAAGCTTGGACCAGCCGTAGTGAATTTATAACACCAATATTCTTTCATTAATATTTTCTGTCTTCAGAATACAAGATAAATATTTTCTTTTTAATAAATATAACGCTACTAGGAATAACAATATAATGACTTGGCATGAAAACCAAATAGACACTTTCAATTATAATTACGGAAATACTGGCACACGCACGAAAACAATAGTTACCCTATCTTACTCAGGTTGTGCTACTTTTCCTCTAGCTATACAATGGGACAAAGAAGCCGAGTAAGATGGGGTAACTTGGGTTGACGTATTTACGTTGCGTTGAAATCACAATGAGATCCAAGATTTTTTCCTATCACACTTTAAGCGGCATAGCTGAAATTTTTTCTATAGAAATTTAGAGCTTCTTTGAGAACTGCACCAACCCCATGAAATCTGCCCCAAAATTTTAGGTAATATTTGCAAGTTTAACATCAGTGTTGAAATTACCTTGCGTAAATTGCTTACTGGCACATATACACACACATTAGTTTCCGAACCACAATATAACATCTAAGTTCCCGCAAAGAGACCAATAAGAATATTGTTACTCCAAAACGAGCGCATCTACACGTGCAGTGACAGAAAATGCCTGTCTCGAGGTGCCCTCACAGCACGACCGCAGAAAGAAAGTCGTGTTGAGTTGGGGACGATACTTTCCTCAGTGAGTCCACCAGACACAACGTCTGTTCTATGAAAGCGACTTGCGTCGTAACATCACGAGCTCAGTAGTTTTGATGACGTCGCACCGAACGTGAGCAAGCTACGTTGATCCATGCTCCCCATAAGGTTCTGCAGGCGCTCAGGGTCAGCGGTGATATTTTTTTAGTCATTCCTGGAAGCGTTTGGACTTTCGAGTATGGTGAGGTTGCTTAATGTTCTGTTAGGGTTAACCCCTACGACAGTGTGTGTAATTGTAATGTACTTCGACACTTCTCGCTGATGGCTCTACTTTTGGGTGCAAGCAGCAACCCAGCAGAAAAAGAAAAATAGCACCGTGACTCTACACACGTAAAGCGGTGTGAATAGCGTAGCCAGGACCTCGTTCGAAATCATTTTCAATCCGATGTTGGGGAGCAGGAAGACGCTGCAGGATTCTTCCCTGTTTCTGCAAGTGATTCACCCCAATCCTCTCAACAATTCTTAGTCGGCTGTGTATATGACGTCGTTACTTAGATACAACTATCAATCACCGCGATAACACGGCCGCCGTGTTGGATGCGTCCAGAGTACTGCAGGCATTTCGCTCGTAGTGAATATTAATGAGAATGATGATGAGGCTCAGGCCATTAATAAGTAGATTCCCCGTGGAAGCTCACAGCATTACACAACCTCGCATGACAAGAGTAGGGCAGACACTGAGCAAAGGTCCCCCCCTTGACAAAACTTGGACAGACTCCCGAACAGACATGGTGGACACACACGGTCTTGTCGCCGAGCCACCTTCGATTTCGCTGCCCTGCAAAGGACTGTAAACATGATAAACCCAATTATAAACTACAATGGTCTAACTACAGCTGCAACGGATATAATAAAAGCAAAAAGAAGTTCAATAAGACGGTACTTACTACAGTCAAGATAACTACACTAGAAACATATAATAAAAGAAACTATATCAGCTAGTAGCCTAAACGGCACTCTAAGAACATGGATAGGTAATAGGTAAGCGAATGTGGGCTAGTGAAAAAGCGTAAATGATATATAAGTAACGAAGTTAAACACGGTACAATAATTCATTATAAACGTTGCAATGCCATTTACTAAGCAGTCTTTCTCGAATAACATTATGAAAGCAACCAATGAATGAAAAAAAAAAACAAATAATTTTTAAGATGCAACTAATATAGGAAAACAAAATATAAAATGTTGCGGCGGGGGCATAATAATGAGTGAAGTCCAGAACTACATATAACAACACAGAAACAAGTGACTAAAGTTAGACAGGCTATAAGCAGGGTTCAAACTACCGCCATTTTGAAGCGCGCCGTCAGCGCCGGTCCGAAGGTTCTGTTGCTTGTGGTTCACAACAAATAAGCGCGCAGCTCTTTGAGTTATGATTCAGTCCTAGTGTAAATGGATATCTGTAGGTGCTTCGCTAGTGCCATTTACTAAAAGTCAGCTGGCATTACAGGGCTACAGGCTAACATTTGTGCGAACCTTTCGGTGAGCACAGCTGTGTTTGCATGGAAGAAACACTGCGTTCGAGGACCTCGCAATACCTACGGAGGAACACACGACTCCTAGTGTGAACCTGCTTCAATTCTGTAATTACCTTACAATAAACACAACCCTCATAATATTCTGGGCCTCCAGAATTTAAGTCGTAAATCAGCGTCAGGATAGCCAAAATTTCTGTAAGAGACAGGGCATATTCAAATAAAATTGAAATATCCACTTTTAGAGCAATACCAAGCAACAAGGGGACATGAGCTGTGGGAAGTGCAGCTGACGATGATGTTACAATTGAACTTAAGTATTTCAATTATTATTTGACAGCATACTGAACTGATTTACTGAACTGTGCGGTAATGAATAGCAAAATCAGCGGGACAATACCAATATAATAATGAATGGCATAATTGGCCTAGGGTAGAATTTTTCAACTAAGAACGACATAAGCAAATTAAAATACGTCGTTTTGCAGACAGTTCAATCGCCTTTTAATATAACTTCAGCATTATAAACAAAGGGATACTAATGCTAGATGAAGAAGGAAGAGAGCAAAGCTAAAGCAATATATAGATCAAAGTGCTTATTTTGTGCGGGTAGACATACGGTAACAGAAACGCGAAGTGCATTAAGGATGGCGTGCTTAGTTTCAGGGTAGCGATAGCAAGACTTTGTGACCGAGAACAAGAACAAACAACAACTGAACACTTAAGTAAGAAAGGTGTTCCAATATAGGTTTCCAGTATTGCTCCTGAACACTACATAGGAAAGGATAAAAAGGAACAGAGCCAATGGAGGCACGTGGCTACTTTAAGTGCTGGTGCTGCATAGCTTCATACCAGGACATTCGTAGTCCTCCTACCAACGAAAGGAGGACCACTGACGTTATAATATTCCCCAACCTGGTGGGGCCCATGCAAATACCATCAGCAAAAGATTACAAAAACGTGAACCAGGTAAGAATCACGAACCGAGTCTCGAAAGAAAATGGGATAAAGAGAAACAAAATTAACAAGCAACTAAGCATCGCAGGTACAAACTCAAGTAATTAAAGTTCTAATTCAAATGGAAGCCAGGACTTGAGATTCTCCACGACAGGAAATACTGATGATATAAAATTTACCAGTGATGAACAATCATACAACACTCGAGATTCTTCGCGATGGAAAAGACTGATAATATAAAAATTCTACAGGGAAAGAGATTCAGTAGAAGTATAGGATAGTTTAAGCCTCGTTAAATAAGAACTAAGCTTTTCTAAGAGAGGAAGGGACATAAAGTATGTCGATACTCGATAGTCGTGTGGAACCCATGCACGAAGGTGTTCCCAAACAGAATCAAAGCGCATGGGAACAGCACGTCGGGAAAGAACAAACGAAAGTAATACCAGGAGTATGATATCGGAAGAAAGAAAAGTGGGCACAAAAGACAGACGTCCCGAAGGCCTAGCTACCGGCAAAGGTAACCTACAGGGTCCCCCTGGGGGCGCTGCTCCCATAATATACGAGAAGCGAACCCAAACTGACCTAACCCTATGCCCCCCGAGGGGGAATGAGATTCATATAATAACTCAAGATGGAGGGGATCTGAGATTCAAGTAATCTATGCAGTACAGGAACTTCGACCGAGTGGTTGACACACTATACATGTGTATAGATTCTCATTCAAGAAGAATGCCAGATACACAAGCGGACAGCGGTTACGTGCACCGTGGAGATAATTCGCTGCTGGCTCTCCCTTTGGTCGCTAACTATAGCTCCACGAAAGATATCCAGCATCGTGACTCTACACACGTGTGGTGAAGCGCGCAATGTCACCTGGAGTTCGTCCGAAGACCCACAAGGTAAGATGGTGTGGTTTAAAATAGTGTGGCTTTTAGAACTAAAAATGGTGGCTGTGAGTGAATATACGGCGTATTAGCATCCGTTTGGCTGTTGTAGCCAATGATAGATATTACCGAGAAGTTAAGCGTCCTTGTAATTAGCTGTTACACGTACCAATTAAAGCTAGTTGCTGTGCAACAATAGGAATGGAACTATACGATACATACGGATGGAGCTCGTTTGGAGTGCTTTACCACTCTAAAACTATATCCAGTGCTCGTTATTCCTCTGGATCATCTATTTTCTGAAGCTAAGATAAAACACAAATTCAACCCTTTACTACCCACCCTAGCCATTTGGTCCTGTGTTACCACTAATTGTTATTGCGTGGTATAGGCCGCCATAAATTACCACTAGTGTAACTCCTGCGTAAACTGATGGTTAATGGGGCATTTACATGGCTAAAGAAGTGCATCAAAAATCTACAACCTAATGCTCTGTGCCCGTTTAGAGCACCAGCATGGACACAATAGTGCATCAGGTTTTTCTGTTCGATACTTTACTTTAGGTACCGTAACATCTTCCTTGACTATTGATAATACAATTAGTTTGCTAGTGCAGCGATTCAAAGCCGCATTGCGTCGGATGTCGTTTTTATTATCTATTGCTAATACGACGACCTAGGGCAAGATATGGACTGTACTCAAAGATACCAATTCCCCTAACACTGAATAAGGACTTTGAAGGCAGACAAAAATAATTTAAAAAAATGCGAGTAAACCTTGGAATTCTAAAATTTCCAGCAGATGAAAAACAAACAAACTTTAGACAAAAACTACCAAATGGGGATAAGAAAGGGACAAGACAAGGCACAATTCAAGGCATGAGGGTGTACTGCGGAGGCTTGACAGCCGGAGCAGCCTCTCTCTTGCGCAGCCGAGTAGGCAAGTGGCCCGTCAGCCGGCCCAGGTTGTGGAGAGTAAGCAATATTACGGTGACCTGCAATAGAAATTATTGCTAAGTTATACAAACAACGGAAGTACTATTTTTATTAGTTTTATAGGACAAAGCACTGGCTAACAAGAGCTACACACTATTAATGCCATCTAAGATATCAGCCTCAACAAAACTGCTTCAAAAATAGGGTTCTAAAATGATACAGAAAAAAGTTACAAAGAAGCATGGCTGTATAAACTTAGGCCTAATTTATGAGAGCAGCAAGGATGTTGATAATAAAGACCTATTAATAGATACCATACTGGCCAATAAGTCTGCACCCACCATGATCACTTGGGTGACACACATGGGCAGGAACACTTGGCGAGTAACCACGCGGTAGGCCCGGTTAAACAACTGGGATATGGCAGGCAGACAACCCTGTAATGGACGAAAAAATCATCATCACTTAAGACCCACGCACTTCTCCTCACTGAAGACACTACTTCGGGATTGTTGCGACAACGCAAGACCTCGGAGTTCCACAATACCGGAGCCACATATGGATGTGCATGCCCAATGGGATGCAAGAATGCACAGCTCGCACGTCACAGTAAAATACATATTTATACCGGGTAATATGGATACCATACGGTAGCATGAACGACGTCGGAGCGGTACATGCCGGCATCAAGTTGTAGTTGAGAATGTATGGTGTGGTCTCGACATAAGACCATGACCTATGACGCTGCAATAAGCCGTTACAGTCCGCATAAAACTCTGG
>LQNS02278097.1:27951395-27966964 GCA_001587735.2 Parhyale hawaiensis | reverse complement strand
CCACGGCTTATCCCGAGACCTCACAAGAATAGTCCTCTTAGGGACAAACCTCTCCACAATGGACACAGTCAAGTCATTAAGCTCAGAGACAGGATCTTCACTGTGAATGCTATTTCCCAGAGCTTATATTACAAAAAAAAAAAATACTCCAGAAATACCTCTTTACACTATGCACTTTCAAAACAATTCTTTCGCTAACAAGGCAACGCCCTGCCTGTAATATCACTGCCCTCTACCAGACGTTTTGCTCACACTACAGCCCTACAGTTGGTTGCTGCAATATTCAGCTTTACTCCAGCCCGCCCCCAGTATCAGCGAGGGAATAGGGAGGGCAGTTATATCCCCGAGTCGGGAGGTAGATGAACTTGAACTTCTACCTCGTAGATTCCGCAGCTCAGAGGCGCTGCTGAACTTGAACTTGAGCTCCGGTAGACGCTCTTTAAAGCTGCTGTGTGTGAAGACAATAGAAAGCGTGGTAGAAATTTACCTTGCGATTATGGGTGGAAACCTTTTCCACATCAACCCTCTGGAATTTTTTTTTTCTTCTTTTCTTTTTGTGAAGATTCGCTGAGACACTGTATTGTTTGTTTTGTGAAACACCTTCAGTTCTTCATTGGACGACCCATATTAATTTCAGGTATACAGTCGGTTTTCCTGAGCAAAGTCTTCACCGCACCAGCCTATGAAAGCACCCAATTTATATTTCTGTATTGAAAGGCTGCCTTCACTTCGAACAATACATCAATCTCTGTCTCATGGGAAAAGATGTGCTGAGGACTTAACCTTAAAGGGCGGAGCATCGTCCTGCGTTCCGCTGTAAAATGACCTCCCCGACGACTCACCTGGCACTCCGGGACTGGTGTCGGTTGAGTGTGGTGGTGGTGTGTGGTGTCTCTCCGAGGCGCTCACTGCAGCCTGTTGCGCATCCGTCTGCAACAGGACCGTGTTATCTTTTACTTGCGTGGAAAGGAAAATCGTTGATTTCTCGACAGGAATGAAAATATTCAGTTGGTAAAGTAATTTGAATTTTATCTACAATAAATTGCATAAAGAAGGTTTGGTAGCTTGGAAAATTAATACATGCAATTTTATAGCTCGCTCAATCGACCTGCAGGTCTTAATTAAGGAAAATATTAATCTTCTCTCAATAAATTGAAAGAAAATAATCATTACATTGCAATAAATCTTAAGGCTTAGGGTAGATATATATCTGTACTCGAAGTGTAATCTCATCAAGCATTGTTAATGCACGTTTGTCCTTGCACTCATGCGCTGTAGCCCATGACTTTCTTGATTAGCGATTTTGAATCGTCGTCATTTTATTTAATGTATCTTCGATTCGAAGGCAAAGTTAAGTTTTCGAGACTTAACTTGTCCGCGAATGAAGAAAGGTGCACTGGTGTCGACCTGCTGAAGCGAGTTTCAGGCGTTAAGGTAAAATACTCAATCATGCTACCGTTGTAAGAGACTTGAGTGACTTTTAATTCCTGGAACGCAGTTCAGCACTCCCGAACCAGCATTCCTATTTGAAAATCCTAACCAGTCAATCCAAGGGGTCTCGAATTTAGAACGCCAATCAATGGAACTTTATGATATGTGCATAAAATAGGCAAGTGAACAAATTTCCTCAGCTGATCTACCGAATGTTTTATCGAGTCTTCGTAAACACAGCTTTCAGTTTAGAAAAAAGGTGTTAGAATTTTTGCCGTCTTGTCAGTTTGCCCCGCACGTATCGTTAGTAAAGCTTCTTTCATTATTTAAATTTGGAGGGGATTATAACTCAAAATTCTTGGCAGTTGTGTGCTGGTAAGTGGAAACAGCAACGCCTTCGGATGCGGAGAGGACGAAACTCGTTCTTTTGACTGGCGTGTGAACCAGCCTATGGTACAATAACGTAACGTTATGAACTCATTATACCATGGTACCTGCCATTCGGTTACCTAGGAGTGTTTTTCGATTTATGGTCAGTTTGAGCGGAAATAGCTGAGTCGGGATTTTCAGCATTAAATATTTATACCTTGCTTTAAAGTTCCTATTAATAAAAACCAATAGGGGAATTACCCAATTGCCGAACTAACTCTGTTTCCGAGTAAACAGCTATTTTTTGTTAGGTTGATTACACAAACCTGTTAAATAATAGCTGTATGTTCGGAGTCAGTTCGGCAATTGGGTATTTCCCCTATCTTTATTCTATAAACTACTGTAGAAAATCACCATTTTTACCTAATTTGCATATAATATTTTATTTCGTCAAAGAGTAATATCACAAGTAAATAATCAGACATGCATTTAGCTGCGCCACGCACGTTACCCCAGGTTCGTTATTACTGATTTGCGATGAGTCATGACTAAATGCTTTCGAATTTCGCTTATATATATGAAATTATGCCTGAGTCTGAATCATGTGTGACTTATTCGAGTACCAAATGTACAATAATTGTTCACTGGAAAGCATAAACATGTATAAATTTCGAAAAATTTTAAATAAAATTTCTAACTGTTTTGGAATCATTTAGTTTGGCCACAGAATTCACTCCAGTCACTATGGAAAATGTATCAGTACTATCAATTTTCATTAGGCTCGTAAAAATATAAGTCATATATTGCTATTGATAATTAAATTGTGTTCCCAATGAGCGTAGATTTTTCGGTTGCTTCATTTAATGGCGCAAATAAGTGGTATATTCACCTATTGAATGTGTTCAATTATCCTGCATATTGTGTAACAAATAAATGTTTTGAAATGCTAAGAGGATCACCCTTAATTTATTTAGACACGATACCGAAGTACTCCTATGCATAGATCATACCTCCTGATATGACAGAGACTTGAGGTAACCATTATATCTCAACTCTAACAATTTCACAAACGATAAACTATAGTAAAGTGGGGGAAAATATATGACCCACATTAGGGGTTAGCATATGGACTCCCTCTCTTGCAGTAAAAAATCCTGGTTCGTTGCTTACCTCTAATGTGGGTATTATAATTTTTAATTACATTTGTGCAATATGCTCGAAGCTCAAGTTTGAAACAACTCTTTTTAATTTATTTATAGAGACGGAACGAGTTGCACGAACGAGTGAGTGACACCCAATAGAGAGTATTAATTTTGAAACCAACTACCGACAAAAAACTACCATCCTAGATGACAACCAATAAGCCATGTTTGAGTTATTATGAAGGAAAAATTGATTAGCTAAATGAACCAGCTGCTACCTACCATCGATAGTAAGAAATGATTGTGTATTCGTTAACACTTCACTGTTTGAGCATGTAATCATTGCACACACTGTAAGTATAATCATATATATATATATATAGCAAGATCCGTCCAACCGTTTGTTTGTTTGTTTGTTTTTTTATCTGACTCATTTTTGTTAGTACCATAATTCAAAAGGTAATGGACGGATTTCCTTGAAATTTACATGAGTTGCTAAGTATGTCACGAAGAATGAATGACTAACTTTTGTGATGAACTGTTGGTCCGTTTGTTTGTCTGTGGTTTATTCTATGTTTGTCAGCAAAGAAAGCAATAAGTTATGAACGGATTTTTATGAAATTTACAGGACATAAATGATAAAATTTTGGTGATGAGGAGTTTGGTCTGTTTGACTGATGTTCATCAGAATACTTGTTAGCAACATGACTCAAAAGTTATGAACGGATGTTCAATAAAATTAATAGAGCTATTATTACTATCAAAAGCCACAAAAGACCAAATTTTGGCACCGATAAAACTAAATTACAGTTTCAAAACCAATTTGAATATTTAGATTAGATTAGATAGGCGGCAGTAGACGAACCAATATGCCCATTCCCAAAGAGACACCGGAACCTACGCCCCGGCCCTCTATGAACTATTGCCATTGTGTTAGTAGGATATATAGGACTGGAAAAAAGGAAAAAAAGGGAAGAATCGCAGCCAAAGAGACGATCATGAATGCACGCAAGCACGGTCAAGAGCCGCTGATATGCGGAGCTTAGAGATGTCAGGCAGTGTAGTTGGAGCGAGAGAGAGCAGAAGACGGATGAAGGGGGCCTAGGATGCTTTGGCCGTTAAGAGTTTGCAACTCCTGGAGGAGGAGTTCCCTCCCAATGTATGTCAAGACGATTTTTAAACGCGTTGACTGACTCCGCACATACAACGACGGAGGGGAGTCTATTCCAAATGCTAACTATAAAATACGGAAAGAACTGCTGACTTAAGGTCGTTCTTTGAGCTTTATGCTTGAGTTTTTGACCGTAGTTTTGCAAGCGATCATAGAGGTCTCTTCCAAAGAGTTCCGTTCTAGGTACGTCGTTGAAGCCATTCCAATACTTGAATTTTGCTATTAGTTGCCCCCTGAGTCGCATTTGCTCGAGAGAGATCAGACCCTGCTCTTTTTGGCGACATTCATAAGGCTTATTTAGCAACTGAGGTGTCAATTTCGTTGCACTGCATTGGACTCTTTCCATGTTATCGATATCTTTACACAGATGAGGCGACCAGAATTGGATAGCAAAGTGTGGCCTCACTAATGCCTTGTACAAGGGAATGATGATGTCCTTGGACTTGTATTAAAATTTTCTGGTGATGAATGCCCGTACTCTGCTTGCCATTTCCACACTCATGTCAACTTGCTGACTGTGTTGTAGTTTGTTTGTAATTGTAATTCCCAAGTCACGTTGTTGGGTGACAGCAGCCAATACCGTCCCGTTCATTTTCAGTGGGGTTGAAGGTTTCACCAGCCTTATGTGCATTACTGAGTATTTGTCGACAATAAAGCTCATCTGCCATGTTGTGCTCCATTCCATTAGATGGTCAATGTCTTGTTGGAGCTCTGCTCTTTTATTGGCAGGATGACATAGTTAAGTATCATTCGCAAATTTACTGATTTACTACGGATATTAAGATCGAGATCGTTGATGTAAATTGAGAACAGAAGTGGGCCAAGCGCGTTACCTTGTGGAACCCCTGATGATACCTGAGTCCAGGCGCTCGTCTCTCCTTCAAGCTTGACTCGCTGTTGCCGACCCGTAAGCCATGTCCTGATCTATTGGAAATAGTGTCCCTGGATGCCATGGGCTTCCAATTTTTTCAATAGCCGTTGATGGGGGACTTTGTGTAAAGCCTTTTGGAAGTCTAGATACACAAGGTCTACACTATTTTCTTCATCTTTAATGTCTATAACTTTTGAGAAAAGTCCAATAGGTTTGTTAAGCAGCTTCATCCATTTCGGAAACAATGCTGAAAGTCAGATATGAGCTGATGCATCCTCAGGTGATCAGTGATGCGCTTTTTAAAGAGGGGTTCGAAGGTTTTGCTGATAACTGATGTAAGACTGATTGGTCGATAGTTCTTTGGGCTTTTCTTATCCTTCTTCTTATGTATCGGGATCACTTTAGCTAATTTCCAATCCTGCGGAACTTCTCCCGTTCTTAAGGACCGATTGAATATTCCGAACAGTGGCTTCAGGATGACTGGAGCAATTTTCCGTAGTACACGAGGAGAAAGATTATCTGGGCCAGTGGATTTGTCCACAGTTAGGTGGGTCAGTTCTTGAAGGATCTCGATCTCAGTGAAAACACACGTGTTTATGGGAGCAACTTGTATCGGTAGTGGTTCAGGGATATTTGCAACATTTTCAATAGTAAATACAGAGGTGAAATAGTCGTTCAGGATTGTGGCTTTGTCTCTTAGGTTATTTGTGATTTCACCGTCAGGTCTTTTGAGCGGGCCTCAGGTCTTTCATTTACTTATTTATAGAATGCCTTTAGGTTGCGTTTTGCCAGAGCGGCTACGGAGACTTCTTTTTCCTTTTTTGTGGTCCTGACTATTTTCTTTTGCATCCCGACATGCCCTTTTGTGACTGGACCTGTTCTCCTCTATTGGATTAGCTTTCAGGCTTTGTAACGCTCATGTCGCCTTGCAATGCAGCGTTTGACTTGTCCGATTCATCCAGAAGAGATCATTACTGATACGAACTCGTATATTTGGGATGTGTCGGTCAGCAGCTCTCAGGATGCTCGGCTTCAAAATGTGGGAGCATTGTTCAACACTTGCGTCTCTCATAGAGGTTTCGAAGTCAGTTGTTCCTAATTCAGCTGCCATTCTCAGAAAATTTGCTCGTCGATAGTCTGGCAGCTTGAGACGATTCGCATTAGTGGTGAATTCATTGCCAGTTTTGAGAGTAAATTCAAACATGTTGTGATCTCCAAACCGGTCTAGGATGGCTAGGTCAACAATTTCAGATCTAGAGTATTACCGTATCTCGTGGATTCTTTAATGAGCTGGGCCAGTTGGTGGTAGCTGAGGAGTTCGAGCAGTTTGCTGCCTGGGGCTGGGCTGCACAAGGTACTCCAATCAATTTGGGGGAGGTTGAAATCTGCCCTTAGAATTGATTCATTCGATGAATTCAGCGCATTATCGATTTTGTAGTAAAGTGCTGCATCAGTTTCGGCGGTACTGCGAGGGCTCCTATATGCGAGCATAATATTCAACGGCTGTCGAATGCCAAGATGAGCATGGGTAGTGATAAATTCATATTCACTAGCTGCTGCAAGACCCTTGCAGAGGGGATTGAGGTGCTCCTTGATATATAGGATTTAACCCCCTTCTCTACCTGTTTCTGTGGGTCGGTCTATGTTGAACAGTTTGTAGCCTTTCAATGCAACTTCCGCTTCATGATGCTTGTTTGAAAGGTTGATCCATGTTTCATTGAGTGCGATAATAACATATGCCTTTGCGTTGCCTACATGCAGGAGGTATGCGCCCTCAGAGTGCTCTAGTTCTTTCCAGAATATTCCAAACATAGGCCTAAATTTATTTAACATAAAATTATACTTCTTCTATTCATCGAATACGCCTAAATGATCGAGAAGCACTTGACTCACCATTGAATTCAGTACATTTGAAGGTGAGAAAGTTTTTCGAGGTAATTTAATTCTTGCATGTCTCTAATTTTAGCAGGGAACAATCACTGGACAGCCCCGGGGTGCTCTAGGGTTTTCCACGGTTGCTCAACATCTAAAAAGGTGAACAGTATTCTATTCTCGGTAGTATCAGCTTTTCCATAAGGTGAGCATTGTGTCTGCCTCTCATGAAGAGAAAGTTTGAAGCACCCAACGGCTTACTTGCCTATGGTAACAGCACTGGTCACGTGTTCCTTATAAGTGGCATTGTTTTGCGTTCTTACCCTAAGGTCTCTTAAAATTTCTTTCGATTTTTCTCTCATCATTCGTCGTGTAGGTTGTTGACTCTATAAAGCGAGAGTTTTTCACGTATCGTAGTAGTTCCATTTTTGTTTCGTTGAAGGTTATGTTGTTATCCAATGAGAGCGAAATATGTTGGAATAACCTAATAGCACAGTTCAATAAAGCTTTGTAATGGGAAGGAAGTGAAATTCAATATCGATGCTATGCGGTACGTCAGCCGCTAATGCTTAAATTTAACGTAGCAAGTGCACCTTGTCTTTCAGTAAATGAATATTTCTTCTGTAATGCTAAGGGGGGGGGGGCGGAAAGGCTAAGCAAGCAACCGAGTGGCAAACCAACCAGTAGTCTTCTATAATATGGTGGGATTTTATGGAAAAAAATTGTTAATGTCATGTTGTTTCGCCTCATGGGGACGCTATGAATTTATTAACTTATGAAAAAGGTATAAATTTTCTCAGAAACTTTTGTAATACACAACTGAACCGATGTACACAATTTAGTCGTGACAGAAAGTAATTGAAGAAAAATTTAACCCACTGGTGACAAGTATAAACGGAGCTCTAATTCAGACTTCTCTGTCAGTGAATAATTTTAACAAGAATTGAACAAAAAAAAAACCTTTTCGCAATTAATCTTCCGAGTGATATTCGCAAAGCTTTTCTATTCAACGAGAAACTGCACAAAAGGCTGATTTTTCAATTAATCTCATCGTAAAATGCACACAAGCGATCGTTGCTTCACCATTCACTATAACTTGCCGGTTCCGCAGCAATAACATTGTGTAGTACACGTCATGGTACTCTACAAAGTGCAGAACGAAGAGCTCCTTGGTTCAGAATATGGTCCAGTGCCACGTGCATACTTGGATCAGACCACCAACACAGTCGTAGTATGTTGTTTACCTTCACTCTCTATCGACTAACCCCTTACTGTGTAAGCGACACCCATGCGGGTTAACCCTGACCTTGTCGAGTGCGCTCACTCGTAATTGGAGAGCTCTTGGTCTGGAGCCTGCCCTCCTGTAATCTGAGGTCACTTGCACAAAACCGAGCGAAGCATTCCAGAGACACGAAGCTAGACCAATATTTAACGCATTCTGGAAGGCAAGCATGTTACAGGGCAGTCGCAGGCAAATAGTTTACAGCCTCTCGAAGGCTAACATTTTACGATCTATCTCAAATAAATATTTTACACTCACTCTCGAAGGCTAACATTTCACAGACTCTGGCATGCAAATATTTTACGTACTCGTGAAACCTTATCTTTTACGAACTCCAACAATACGAAAAAAAACACTTTACGGACACTCAAAGGCTAACAGTTTACAGACTGACAGGCAAATATTTTACGGAGTTTACTGGGCAAAAGAAACTCTCGATATGTACTGAACTTTTGTTTCGTGAGTGAATGATAAAAAGTTTTATATTCCTGAGCCATTCTTCTCCCCTCAATTAATACATGGATAGCGTCGTTTCAATGCTATACAGCTGTGCACATGCATGGGGTTACTCTTGCGATTCTAAGAAATCGTTTTAGAGGAATCCTATGCTATATTGGGAAGCAAAATAAAACAGTTTGAATTCGATCTTCGTGAATGTTTCTTATGATACGTATGTGGAATATTTTGTATAGATTAGAGTTACCGGTTTTATGAAGCATTTGTATAGAATGTAAGGGCGCATTCGGTGGGCTATCGAACATGGATACCCTACTAGATGCCGTAATAATCCTGTACCTGCCTACCAACGCTTGACAGTTACACAACGTTCCCTCAATTATATTACCCCTTCTGTCTGGAATACATTACCTGTAAGAATAAGAAACCTTCCTTAGTTAAGTAAATTCAAGGTTGAATTGAAAAAACATCTTCTTGATCGTTGCCATTAAATTACAATGTACTACCTGGAACCTGTGGAAATTCCACACAAGAAAAGCGCTATGCTAGTGATATCTCGGACCCGTATCGTCTTTGTTTTATGCTATCTAATACTGAAAGAACTTATAAAATACACTAAGGCAAAGAGTTTAATATTAATTAACAGTCGACGGAATTAAAATTTAACATTTCGAGATGAAAAATCCCATCCTCAGAAGAAAAAAAAAAAAATTCTAGGTTACGATCAATATGTAAAAATTTCTTTATTGTAACTCAGTAAGGGGAGCGGGGGTGTTGTTGGGGTAAAGTCTAAAAGGCAAATGGACGGAGCTGTGCGTAGGGGCCGGACCTCAGCTCCTGTACAGTCGGCAGAATTCAGGTTAGGTATATACAGCATANTGTATATACCTAACCTGAATTCTGCCGACTGTGCAGGAGCTGAGGTCCGGCCCCTACGCACGGCGCCGTCCATTTGCCTTTTAGACTTTACCCCAACAACACCTCCGCTCCCCTTACTGAGTTACAATAAAGAAATTTTTCCATATTGATCGTAACCTAGAATTTTTTTTTTTTTCTGAGGATGGGATTTTTCATCTCGAAACGTTAAATTTTAATTCCGTCGACTGTTAATTAATATTGAAAGAACTTATGTTAACTCAACAGAATAAAAACCTTGTTACACACTTAAAATGCCCCCCGACCCGTATCAAACATACGAATCGCGAAAACTACACAGCGCGAAAATATGTATGTCTTACTATATATACTTCACATTCAAAGCCCCAAGATCATATAGTGTCTCAGATCATAATGAACAATTTGCTTGCTATGAATTACTAATTGCCACGCTGATTCTTCAGCATAGTGTAAGGTGTACTTTGTAGTTTCTTTGTTTTTGTAGTTCTCTTGCCAGAAAGGCATTTAGAAGTGCTTCGAGATAGGCTTGAGAATGATGTTTTGTTACATGTAACATTTATTTTCAACAAAGATTGATTGATTGATTGATTGATTGATTGATTGGGAGGCAGTCGCTTTGTATGCAGAATTGAGATTTTGAAGCTTGACCAATCCGGAACTTCGAGCACGAGCGTTGGCTGTGTAACTCTGAATTGTGCCTCAAGTGTTATCAGTTGGGTGATAACGTACCATATTAAGGAGAAAGATTAAGTTTCTGAAAGTCTCAAGGGTAAAGGATTGACTGCCAATGCCTGAAACTCAGTCCAACAGATCGAAGCACCTGCTCACCTGCCTGAACGTTTGGTCAAGTGCGCTTGTTCGACATGATGAATTAAGTTCAAACTTTCAAAAGCTTATTCTTGCTCTTTATAACTAAGTGTTCAGCTGGCTCAAGATAATCGAATTGCTTTTAACACCTGCAACACGATTCAAAGTGACAAAAGCCAACATTCCCCTCTGAGGTTTGAAACAAGTCAAGCCTTGATAGCTTAACTTCACCAGCCTATTGAACGTGCCCTTTTTCACTCCACAAAAATTTTATGGCAGTAAAAACGTGATAGCTTCGAGGTAATTTGTAAAATACCACTTGTTTTTTAAATCAGCCGCCATTCATGCTTTTCTCCAAGGAACAACATTAACATTGCAAAATAAATTTTATGCCGATTTCTGCAATTTTGCTTTAGTTGTACGCGGTGAACTAAATGCGCTGTACGCGCCGGTATTTTTTCTTACGGCGCAGTTTAGGCGACGTATTTGTTTTTTCTTAAGACTGGTTCACATATGTAGGTCATATTTGAAAGGGCTTGTATAGCTAATTATCCGAATGCATTACAGTGATTTTTAAACAGCAGAAATGTGTACAGCTTTTGAGTTTTTACACTCAGGGTTTGGAAAGACATCCACAACATTCGTAGTGACATTTGCCAAGCAAAATGATATGACAGCTAACATTTTAATGAATTTTTATCGCAATCCTCCACAGCAGTTGTGCTCTCAAAGACGCTACAGACAATTTACTGAGAGAACACTTTCACAAGAGTCACTTTTGACCAGCCTAAATTTTTCATTGCACCCGTAAAACTATTTTTCATTAGTAATGGCCGGTTCACACGACACAGTTTCTTGTACATCTTCTCTAAGTAAATCAACCGAAATAATTGTTGCAAGTTAAAACGTATGTGCGTCTGCAGACTTGTTAAAATGTTAGCTGTCTATGCAATTGACTTCAGTAAGTGCCACTCAGAACGCCGTACACTTTCTGCTTGTTTAAACAACACAGCTAGGACGATCAGCAGAAACAACACGCACGTTCCGTACGCGATCGTATAAACAAGCCTTAAAACAACGTGGTTGGCTGAGCGTCGTCCTACGCACCAAGTGGCTCGTGACGTCACTACCACCAATTATCGGCTCTACAGTCAAGATCCACGTCCCTGAGAATTATTGCGCGTATGGTACAAATTGAATTCCAATACCGTTATATTCCCGGCATCAAACGCGTCTTAACGGCTCAGAAGCAACGAGTTTTAGATGAAAGGGAGCTGAACCCATTTCACACATTTGAGCAAGTTGCTGACAATGCTGACAAGTTTAATTCGGGCACGAATAGCTGAAAGAAAAGCATACAAATATCGTTTTTCTGGCTCGTGTATTTCGTTATTAGAGTAGCTACACTGAGAAAAAATATCTTTGTACTGTAAATAGCATTAGCATCATTAAGTGTAAATTCCGTATAAGCACAGTACCCTAATCAATTAACACCGAGTCAGAACGTTTCTATATAGCGACACTTGCAATGCCAACTGACTTCGAGAGCTAGCTAAATTTTTTGGTAGACAGTAGACACACAATTGTGTCTACGCACAAAGAAACAGTAGGACGACTAGCTGAGAAATCAAGTTCAAATTCATCTGACTGTCTTAGCCAGGGAGTCTTAGCCAGGAAATAGTTTTTTATCCTGGATGAATTTACTGCACTGCGTTTGAATATTTCATTGTGAATATTACGTCAACTAACTATCTACTAAAATTTAACGTTTCGGGACCAACGAATCTCATCATCAGAAAAAAAAAAATTCTACAACCTATAAGTAAGAAATTCCTTTATTCAATACACAAGTAAGCATGGATGTGGTCTTAAGGAAGTCTAAAAAGCAAATGAGCAGAGCTACAGAGCTACGTAGAGGAACCGGACGTCAGTTCAGTTGCTGAACAGTCAGCGGATGTAATGCTAACCGGGAATTGTGTGAAGCGGTACAGCTGAGGTCATTGTGATAAGGCTAGGTTTGTTTCTGTGGATGTAGAGGGACTCTAATATTGTCAGTTCGACTGGATTGGAGGAGTGTATGATTGAGAAGGCATTCATGCTAATATGCAGGCGGAGAGCTGAATGTTGGGATTTTGCGAGTGGTAAACCGGTTCGATTGGATACACATGAATGTTTGTCACCACGGGCTTTGAAATGTTGTCCAGTGCTACCGATGTACGAGGCATTGCATCCTGTGCATTTAAAACGGTAAAAAAAACACCCGACAGAAGGGGTGTGGGAGGTTTGTCTTTGAATTTGAAGTAGGACCCTATGGTAAGTGCGTTTTTGTACGAAAATTTGAAGTTTATATGGGGGTAGGCTTCAGAGAGGAACATTTTCAATGTGTTTACTGCACTAACAGAGGCTTTGTTGTAGTACGGAAGCGAGTGGAAGAAATCTAATTTAGGGATGGTGGGTTTGCTAATGCCGAGATCGAACAGTTTGACTAGGAACAATTTGCAGTAATGGTCCAGAAAATAGTGCGGATCACCGTTGTTTTCGAAGAATGTTCAGAGAAATTCAGCTTCGTTTGAGAAGGTAAGGTAGAAGGAGGACAATTGGTATGCTCGAAATAGCACAGTTTTTATAGCATTGATTTTAAATTGATCGTAGCAGTAACTGAAAAAGCTGGTCCCGAGGTCTCTGTCCATTCGCTTTTCAGACTATAGCCCATGACCGACATTTTTCCTCCGACTGTACATGTTCTTTTCTCTCCGCCCAAGAATCACTGTATATCCAACAAAACCTAGCCTCAGTATAATGACTACAGCTGTACTACGGTCCACTCGTCACAACCCACGAGCGACATTTTTTCCTCCGACTGTACTTGAACGTTTCCCTCCGCTTCCCTTACTGTCCGACGCTTTTATAAGAACCCCATAGCGCACCATGTTCATTCGCCCTTTAGGTCCCCACCCTGTTAACACATGTCAAAACTTAGGTCATCTAGAATAAATTCTGTTAGGTATCCTTTGTAGTTTTTATTTAAAATTTCTGTTGATGGGAAAAAATTCCTGAAACGTTAAATTTTAATTTGCTGGCGACTTTCGTTTCATTGTTTGTAATTTACCTAGGATAGTGTTGTTAATATCTAAATCTTCTATACGTTTAAGTTTCGTTGGTGATATAATTAAGGTTAATCCACACTATAATGCATTTTTGTTCCTTCTCTAGCTCCCTTTAACTTATATCCGTGTTTTTAACAATAACTCAAAGGTGGAAGTTACACTAGCAGTCATATTTGCAAGAAAGTGTGTACCGTTACTACCGTAGTGATGCCATCTAGCGACGACCAACCCTCAAATGGCAACAGTAGCCGGTTGGCTGCGCTCCAGTATGGCGGATCTGCGTTAGACACCAAACAACAGCTGGTCATAACCTCGCATGCCCAACCATTCATCAATCCTAATGACGAAGGTAAGTAAAAAGATAATTGATAATGTTGCACTATCATTTCCACTATTGCACGCTTTATCTTAGCCATACACAAGCATATTCACAAAAATCGCTTGATCTGAAAGTGGTGCAAACCTTGGTATGCCTAATTGTCAAAACCGGTCTTGTATTCGAATATATTCTTGCTTCGGTATTTATACGAAAGAACAAAAAAGTTTAAGGCCTGTCTACACGTTAGCTTTTTTTTTTTAATTCGATCACTCATCCACTCGTACTAATGTCTTGAAGTGTCGTGGCCAACACGACTTTGGGTACGTTGCATTAAGTTATTAAAATGTTAGCCATAAGGCTAATATTCCTCTTATCCCCCTCTTGAACTTGAGGATTATGTTACTATATTTTGAATCATTATAAATAGATATTTCAGAAAATATAGGTCTTTCTTCTAGAAATCACTTTCTTAATCCTATTTGTCGGGTGTGGGATAAGACGAATTTTTACCTAAAAAGTTGAGAAAACTACACAAAAATACTTCACATGCTATAATTCAAGCACTATATGGTACTCATACATTTTGTTATACTGATTATCGAGTATTATAGTCAATGTTTGTAAGCAAAGGCAGTGCTACCCAGGAAGCAAAGAGCGTAACGGGAGGACTCACGAAAACTTTGCATCAAAAAGTGACATCATCGATGAATCTATGGCTGAGCACCAGCCTAGGGGTATTTTAACTAATTTAACCAGAATTATCGTCTTAAATTGCGAAATTCACATCTAACGTATAAATAACTTAAGAGAATATACACTAATTTAGCAATTATCTCGAGAAAATTGCAGTGCATGCTGGTGGAAACTTTCACAGCAGTAGCGCCGAATTTGGTAACTCTTGGCGACCTGATTTAACTTCTTTTTCTTGATTACTTATTTTTACTTCATATGCAGTTCACAGTGTTCTTCACAGAACATATTTATTCCTTACCAACCAGTATAAGCACCATTATACCCAATTCTGTACCCGAGAGAATCTACAGTAACAGTTATAGCCTGTTGCTCGAACTTTGTGTACTTGATGACAACATTTTACAGTATTTTGCAGCACAAATAGCTGGATAGTTATGAGCGGGAGACTAAAAATGAAATAAATCGAAAAGATACGGTGATATGTTTAAGAAAACAACGTACGAAGAAGGCCTGAGGTCCCACACTCAACCACTTCCACTCATCGATGTGATGTAAATTTGCTGCGTGCGGTCGCGGCTAAGTTTTATTTTAGTCCTATTGAATCCTCCCGTTGCATTCTTTGCTTCCTGGTGCTACTCAGCTCATAACCATAGAATTTAGGAGGGTTGTCGTCGGTGTTACCTAACCTGTGTCGCATTGGAGGCCGGAGCACATCAAATCAACATGCCGCGTCCATCAGTTTGACTGAGCGCGTTGAATTGAGAGACGTCTGAACTGGCCCTTACTGTGCCGTTGAAACGACAGATAAGCGCACTGTTTTTTGAGTTTTTACTTCACTCCAAACTTAAAGAGATATCCCTAATTTGCCAAGTGACACTTGCCAAGAAAACTGGGTCATGTTGCAATCAAGCCTGTTCCGAAGGGCTCGGTTTCATCCCTTGCCTCTGATTATAGACCCATCTCGATCACACCTGTTCTGTCGAAAGTTTATGAGAGGTTGGTTGCGTCGAGATTGGGTTGCTTTCTGGAAAAGCAGGGTGTCCTCCCCCCAACTCAGTATGGTTTTCGTAAGGGCTTGGGAACCTGTGATGCTCTGCTTCACATTTCTCATGTGTTACAGTTGGCTCTTGATGGGGGTTATGAGGCAAGGTT
>LQNS02278097.1:27922294-27943331 GCA_001587735.2 Parhyale hawaiensis | reverse complement strand
GTCTGAGTTTCTTCCAGATCCATTTGTTCGGGTGAGGTATACTCGGCGGACTGGTGCTCTTCATGAGTTTGCCTTGGAACCGTTGCGATGCCGTACGGGCCAGTATTCCCGTTAGTTTTTTCCATCGTGTGTGGATATTTTTAATGGTCTTGATGGCTCTGTCTTTGCTGGTGCTGGTATTGGCAGCTTTAAACGATCTATACACAGAGCTATTCTGTGATCTCGGATCTTCTTTTTTTTTTCATTCTTTTGTTTTCTTCACCCGCTGGGTTGGTTGCGTGGGGGCTTGTTAACCTCATGGAGTTTCTCCGTTCCTACGTCGCCAGCCTGGTGTGATTTAATAATAATAATAATAATAATGTGGCACCGAAGGCTTGATTGCAACATGACCCAGTTTTCTTGGCAAGTGTCACTTGGCAAGTTAGGGATATCTCTTTAAGTTTGGAGTGAAGTAAAAACTCAAAAAACAGTGCACTTATCTGCCGTTTCAACGGCACAGTAAGGGCCAGTTCAGACGTCCCTCAAATCAACGCGCTCAGTCAAACTGATGGACGCGGCATGTTGATTTGATGGAAGCGGCAGCAGTAAAGGTGGGAGACGGAAGGATGAAGCACGTCGCATTTCTGAACGCATGTCGTGATCAAGTCTAATAAACAGAACCTATAAATGCAGAATTAATCCTTTATAGTCCTTCTTAATCATGAAACAGTCGACAAAAATACTTTTTTACAGTCCCTTTAACAATCAGAATCACTGTATTCCCGCTTAACACAAGAAAAGTACTTAAGCTGAAAATGATTTCCTAAGAACAGTGGCACAATCTTTGATTTCACAACGAAGCGATTGCCGCGTGCTGGTTTGACTTTAACCGGTTTATCAGGCTATGAATATTTTGAAAATAGGCTGTTCCCATCAAATTCAGGCTATAAGATCATGGATACAAATATGACTTCAAACCGACGCAAAATTTAGACGAAAATGTAAAGAAACGAGATCATAAGTGAACGTGCGGCGTCATTCATTTGAATGTAGGTCGGTTCTACGTGTGGACAGCGACAGCAGAACTTGACTCACGGCTCGTGTTCATTTCCGGGAGTGAACGCGTTGAAATGAGGGACGTGTGAACTTGCCCTATGACATTTGAACGGCATACACGTTCCAAAGGCTATAACGTGTATACCGCCCATTGCAGTTTTTTAAATTTTAAAAACTTGACCCTACCCTTTACAATAGTGACGCTCGCTCCGCCACAAACCAGCTGAAACGACAGTTCACATTTTAGAAAAAAAAAAGAAATTTTCGATCTACTTACAGTGGTGTTTACAATAATATAAAACCACCAAATATTGTACGATGAACGAGCAACAATAAAGCATTGTGTGAACCCTCCTTTATTTTATAAATTTGAAAAAGAAAATACAGCAACTGCAAAAATATTGGCAACGTAACTTTCTGTTCATCTCCTTGATTTAAGCCACAACTTTATACAGTTTTCTAAGAAAACTTTTTCTAAACTTTGATCGAGTTTCTGGAGCTAGCCTTAGCCTATTTCCTTTCAACATTTCAGCACTTCCTGACGCAATCTATTTCTCCGTTTCTTCCACATAATTCGGCCAAAGTGTGCTATGTGAACGTCACTGTGGATGCTCCGTTAAATTGACATGAGATTCTGTCTCGAGTGGCTTATTGTGCCGTCGACTTCAGTAAGTTTTTCGCTTCTTTCAAGCTTTTTAAGTGCGCGTTAGTTTCTCGCGACGTGTACTTTGAGAGGCCTAATGCGTTTCTGTGTCTGTTTCAACAACAGAAAATTTGCACAGTTCTCGACTTATTTGGAGAGACGTCCAAAACATTGACACAGCGACACTCGTTGCATGGGTCATCCAGCTGCCGCAGTGGCTAATATTTTACGCGCAACGTTCGTTTTCTTTGCAAGAACAATAGTAACGAATCATTTAGATGCTTTGAAGCATTAACATAGGCCAAAAGTGTTTCGTTTTGTATCAGCTAACCGTTCAAATGGTTTGTTGCATCTTCGCAAACAGAACTGTGTGGCTACCAAAAAGTTTGTTAACAGTTCAGCTGTCAGGTTGATCGGCTAATGGAAGTGTCGCTGTAGAAAAGTTTCTGGCATTTCTTCAAACTGGCGACGAATTAGAGTTCAGAAAGCTGGACACTTTCTGTTATTTAAACGAGACAGCAACGCAATCGGATGATTGGCTGTAAGAACATGTTCAGAAGACAGTCGTGTTAACAGGCCTTGAAGCCGAGTTCTCACGACAGTTAACTGGACTTGTTCACTTAACTAAGAAACGTGTTTTAATCACAATTTTTGGGTTACCGGTGCTACACCGTTGACTTTGCCGCTCAGAAACTGTACCGCAGCGAGGCGTGACTAATCCGGAACTTCAGACAGATGCTTTGGATTATTCACATTGAAACGTGTAGCAAGTGTTAGAAGCAAAGCGATTGCGATGAGCCGGCTTAGAAGTCTATTTTACCGAGCAAGGTGGTTTCTGGAAGTCTCAGAGGTCGCCAATTGAGGGTCAATGCCTGAAACTCAATTCGGCCGGTCGAAGTCAGTGCACCAGCCTGCAGTTTTGTTCAATTCAAGGCTTGAAGGCTTAATTTTTGCGTCCAATCGAACGTGCTCAAGCACAATGCATTCTAGCTATAATGCTCAACACGTAGCTGCGCGGCACGAAAGACATGCGGACGATGAGTTGGGAGAGCCAGCTCATTTGACTGTCGTGTTCCTCATGCGTTCTGCTCAACATCCGACTGTTCGCTTCTGTCTTTGTGAACGCAATTGTGTGCCCTCCAATAGATTTACTGAAACATAGGCTGCCGTATCAGGTGACTTAGAAATTGTCACAATTATTAAGTAGAGTTTCCTAAATTTCTTTAAATATGGAGTGAATTGAAACTTACCATGCAGTGCACTTTTTTGCTATTCAAACAGCAACGCATTCGCTCAGTGAGTGGTACGTATGGGGACCGAAAACTGTCGTGTGAACTAGCTTCAAGTTAATAGGAGGTCCTGCCGACGTGTAGTTTACGGGAACACCTTTATAGAGAATAACTGCATGAAGAAACAAGCGTCGCAATATGCTGTATTGTAGTCTGAAACTACAGGCTGCTTCATTTCTTAAGTAATATTCGGCCTCACTTCTCAGTTGCGGTTTTTAGCGTTTCATGTCCTGTGATCGACTCTCGAAAGTCTTCAGGGTGTTACCGCAATCTCTCGAAGCAAGTTTGGGCATCACTCTCGTCTGCGGTTTGCTCAGCCCATATTAGGTATACAAGAGCAATATTTTACTTTTTAACTTGTACGTGACCTATCTAATTGTACCAAACAGTTCATCCTAGCCCTATAAAATTCGTAGATTATATATATATATATATATTATTTGTTGCTGCCATGCATTGCCACGGCCAAGCTCATGCAGTAGGCTGGACATGTCGGGAACTTCAGGCGGAAGCGCTGGTTTCGCAATTTTGAATCATGTTGCCGGTGTTAGTAACAATCTTCTAATGCCTGAGACCGCCGCATAATCCCATTTTCCGTAAACTTTGAAAGTGTAGCTGACCACCTCATTCAATTGAGAATTCATTGTTGCCATCCAAGATACATGAAAAATAAGCCCAAGTGGATATTTCTAATACATGACTATAAATTGCATTCTCCTGTACCCTAAGGGATACAAAAGTTACCCATCGCGAGCCGTATATAGGAGGTTGTGATCCTCATATATTACACCTCAGCTCGATATTGTACGACCTGACGTAAACTGAGCTGAGGTCGAGGTAACGAAATCGGACGAGTTGTGTAGAGTTTGAAGGAAACTTCATGCAACCAACTTTCCCGTTATATTTAGCGAGCTTTGGCAACCAAAACGGGGAGTGAAGTTAGGCCTAGTTGCAATGGATTACTGTGCCTAACGGCCTGACTCTGTGTAGTTTAAAATATGAATATTTCCTATAGCGATAAGAGCAGCTTATCTCTTCGCGTACAGACAAGTGTGACGTGCAATGGTATATGTACCCCCGCCAAGGAGGTTATGTTTTCGTCGTGTTTGTCTGTCTGTTTGTTTGTCCGTTTGTCTGTCTGTCACCAAGATAAGTCAAAATGTTATGAACCGATTTAGAGGAGGAGGAACAGATGATTAACTTTTGGCAAAGAAATGTCCATCCGTTTGTTTGTTTGTCTGCCTCATTTTTTTCGATGTCATAACTCAAAAAATTGTGGATGGATTTTGATAAAATTAACATGAGTTGTTAGGTATATAACAAAAAGTATGTGACCAAATTTTGGTAATGATCCGTTTGTTCGTTCGTTCGTTTTTCACTGTTTTTAATTTTATGCTTGTTAGCACAATAACTCAAAAAATAATGAATGGATCTTTATGAAATTTATAGAGTTTGTTAGTAATGGTAAAAGACATAAATGATTAAATTTTGGTGCAGATCGGTTTGTTCGTTTGTATGTTTGACTTATGTTTGTCATAACGTTTGTTAACAGTGTAACTCAAAAAATTAAGAACGGATCTTCAAGAAAAATGAACAAGCTGTTATTAATATAAAAAGGCACAAATGATTACGTTTTGGAGTTTATACAAAGAAAATTATTGTTTCAGAATCAGTTTAAATTTTTTGCTACCGTTGCCTCACTTGGCGGAGGTATGCGCTCTCAGAGTGCTCTAGTTTCAATTGATATTCCGATTAAATTTCTTACGGCTCACAAAAATTCATCTATAAACAATTGTTAGAAGTATTAACAAAGTGAGATTACTATGTTTGCTCTGGCTACTGGGTGAAGATATTGTTGTCCTTTTAAAGAAAGAAGTGAAATGACAAGATACATTGGATGAATCATAATTAACAATTGGCAGTGATGTGGTGATTTCGCATGTACAGTACTTCAGTAAATAATTACTCTACGCAATCAACTTAATTAGAAATAAATAAAATGAGCTACAACCGCATCCAGCGTATACACCATTGTTTTGTATCCATCTGTAAAGGTAAAGTGAACTTGACCGCATTCCAATTGGGAAATCCACCCGCACTGGTTCGTGCTGCAAATAAAGGCAGCTGTATTGCTTACAGAAAAGCTGGTTAATTCAATTTCAGTTCATAACGTACGGTAAAGATTTATTGTTCGGCTATTGCAATCTCTCCCTCTTATGTAGAGACTTGCAAAAAAATAAATAAATAAAAAAAATAAAAACACGCTATTCCTTATGCACCTTATATCGCGGAATTTATTGAAAGCCCGTGTAATGAAATCACAACCAACAGTAGCTACTTTTCATTCAGCCCTGCCTTTCATGATGTAAAATAACGAACATTACTACCGTTGTGTTTTTCTGAATGGGATTGCAAGGATGAGGTATCTGAAATCACAATCCTGTTTGGGTTACCCCGAAATTATAACCTGCTAGACCCGATAGAATGTAAATGTGGGTAGTTTGTATATGATAATTACCGATTGCTACACGATTTCGAGTTTTATCGATTGGAATTGTGATGACGAGCCGCCCCCTAGGGTAGACGGATCTTTGAGCAGAAACTTTGGCTTCTCTGCTTCGAATCGTGTTACAGGTGTTGAAAGCAACTCAAATGACTTGAGATGGCCGATTACTCAATCTTACTGAGCGAGATTGAGTTAATGGAAGTTGGCAGGGTAACAGAGTTAGTTTTAACGCTTCAAATTCGATTCATCGATTCGAAGCAAAAACTTCCCTTCGGGGAAAAATACATGGGCTTACTTTACTTCTACTCAAATCGGCAGACCTGTTCGCAGTTTCTGATAGCAATGAGGCCTCTGAAGACAGTTGCGACGCAGCTAACCCTGGGATTGCGGCGTTAGGGCGTTGGCACACCAAAAGCAGTTCAGCGAGAAGCTGGTACGCAGGCTGGCAGTTTTTTGAGAAGCACCGAATGCATTGGAGCGCGCACACCGAACAGCGGCAGTTGAATAGGCCGCTGCCGCTGTTCGGTGTGCGCGCTCCAATGCATTCCGTGCTTCTCAAAAACTGCCAGCCTCTGACTGAACTGCTTTTGGTGTGCCAGCGCCCTAACGCAGCTCTGTGGTTATCGTCTCATGAATCTGAAAACTAATGTATAATTTTAAGATACATTGACCCCACATTGCTCTGTTCCATGCCTTTATTTAGAGCGTTAGTGTAAACCTAAAATAAATCTTCTAAAGGCTAAAGCTGTAGTCCTAGCCTCGTAAACCCTCCTAATAAAAAGTTTCATCACTGTGAATATTAACCCCCTGAAAGCTGTAGATGCGGTTTCCTATAGCCTCAAAGTTGCATAAAATAAATAAATTCCCAATTAGGGAATTGCAAATGGAGAGAACTGGCACTGCAGACCAAAGCTGCGGCGCTGTTAGCTTAGAGTCTGAATGTGTGTTTTGGTTTAATTGAGGTCTTTGGTGGAGACACTTGCGGAATCAGCTAATTAATTCAATTAGATGAATTACGGAGCAGAAACCGGGGCTATCCTTTGCTCTTATTCAAACATTATTAAGGAGGGGTCGCCAGCGGCAGCTGCAGCATGGAAATAGAGCGAGTTATTTATGGAATGGGTAAGGGCCCCAGTATCAGCACGTTCCATTCATTCGCCCACTCAGAGAAAAATATTCTAATCCGAGGTGCTTCAGCTAGTCGACTCGCCATTCTTGAGCGTCCGTATCCCTACTGTTAGATCGAATTTCAAGTACAAAAACGCTTCGCGACTTTGCTGGAAATGACCGAATACTTCCTAGTGATCAGGATTGAACTTATGAATGATTTAAAGCTTTTCAGTTTAAATAATATCGATCATAGAGACAAACCAAAGACACTTTTTGTGTGCCATTGATTCCCTCCTCCTCCCCCCCCCCCAAAGCCGCAGTCGTTACTTAAAAGCTAGAAATACTAAAATGTACAGCGGACGAACGGTGCCCAGGCCCAAGATGGTGGGACACCGCATCTAACAGAAGTAACAGAAGTAAGTAACTAAAATTTTGCCCAAAATAGCCCAACCGAAGTAGCATTTACCTTGGAGCAAAAACGCTGTAGATTTGTTACGCAAAAATTATTGAGTGTTACGACTCCGGTTTCGAAACTTTGCTGTCCTAACATTAAATGAAATTCCACCTGTAATGACATGTAATGGAATTGAATCTGTGCATAATTAGCTGGCTCAGCATATCCCTGCTGGTCACTGGATCTGCCGCAGGGCTGGGTCAGTGCGGCCCTCTTACCTGAACTTAGGCGTCATCGATCTGCCTGTTAAATTATGCAAAATGAAAAATAGACCTGACTTCTCCGGAACTTCAGATATGTGCCTTGACTTTAATCCGGTGAATCGAGTTCCAGGCATCAATCGTCAATGGATTACCGTTTCTTGAGACTTCCAATATCTCAGTCCTACTCCGTAAAATACTGGTTTCAGCAGTCACAAACGTAAGCGGGTTGCTTCTAATACCTGAAACACGATTCATAAGGGCGAAGCCAACGTGCCTGTCTGAAGTGCTGAACAGGTCGAGTTTAGTAGGCCCGATCTGTCGATGGCACCATTAGTGCTTTAGGAAACTTTTCTATTGGTGCCTACCGTGATTATTTCCTTTCCATACTCCTGTGCCGACTATGTTTATTTGCATGTCTCCCTGTGTTGCTCTGCTGGCTGTTCAATTCCCAATTAATTAAGGGGTCAACGTTTTGGGTGACAGACTACACGTCCCGTTAACGTTCCGCTCCCTGGATCGCAGCGAATGTTGCACGTAAGGAAAAATGAGTGAAAATTAAAAATTGAAATAATATTTTTTCAGAATTGAATCTCTAATTGCTAGAGGAAATGAATTAAATGTTGGCCGGCTGCACCAAGAACTCGTATCATCTTTCCAAATTGCAGTTAACATCAGAAATGGCTTTGATTTTAGAACGCTGTCTAATTGCATTTGATAATGAAACGCATAACGACTGTTGTACATCTTATGTTCGGGCCACACTATACAACTGCATGCATAGTTTGATTAGTGGATTTACAATTCGCACATTCTCCCGATATCCTACATAATAAAAGTTGGAAACATATGTAGATACGACGTAGTAGTAGTCCTCTTCCACGACAGCGTGAACGACAAGCGACTCGTGTATCCGCTACTCAAGTTGGACGAGCAGCCGGTGGCGTCTCTAAAGGACGTCTTTCGTGTCTAAATAGATCTAATTATCAGAGCTGGGCAAGGCTCTTCGCGGCCTTTTCTCCATTTTTGCGATAACGGCCTTAGAAAATAATTTCTTTGAAGATTGGCGGGGAGCGGCTTCTTCAACCGTCTTCACGCTGAAATTTTGAGCCACTGCACGTCCACTTTAGCTAAAAAGGCCTAATAATTACTGGAAAACAGAGATGGAGTTTTGAAGCTCTGCGGCTCAGGTAGAAAATTAATTATCATGTTTGCCACAACTGAAGGGGTCGCAGGGCCGCTGACCATAAAACCTGCAGTAAATGGGTTAGGATCACAGACCGTCTAGCCTGCAGAAGGCCTGGTGACTGTAAAAACGAGAAATAGGATATTACTTCCATAAGGCTGAACCAAGCTTTTCCGATTCTTCATGTTGCTGACTCTTCATGTTGATCATAGTTAATTTGAGCCATTAAGAAAGATGAAACCAAGCTTTTAACCAAAAAGAAATAGCGGACAGCCCTGCTGTCAGACGTTCGATAGGTATGACGGTTATTCACTAACTTCAGAAGGCTTGAGAAGTTTCCTTGAGGTGCGTCGGGCTAGTACAGTAGAAGATAACTTCTTGATCGCATACCGGGCAGCTGAGAAAATGCTTTCGTACGAAATGCATTATGGCAGTAATCGTATACGATCACTTGCCCTTTAAAGAGCTAAGTATCGATGCAGATGCATGAGAGAATGTCGCTCTTTTAAGGTCACAACCACCAGTTTTTTTTTATCTCAAGCTCTCAAACGAGCTTGGCGTAAATCTTTGTACTTGTGTGGAAGTTAGCTTCTATCAATTTCCAAAAGTTGAAGACCGTTTCAAAAAGTGTCTTTCCTTATCAAAGATTTCGGTTGCTCGTGCATTGCTGAGCTAAAAAGTTCCAGAAAGTGCTAAGCCCAATTTGGTCAATTTTCCAAAGAGGATAGTAATCACATTTAGTATTTTTGTTGACATATTTAGGTAAAATAGGACATTCTAAGACCAGTCGTTGCTTGCCTAACTTTAATGAATAAGAACCACGTTGTAGCCGAAAAGCTATTACGAGGCTTTGTTCTTGATGCTTCGCCACGGCCGTAATGGCGCATCTTAGAAATTCTTTCACAAGAAACAATGGCAACTCAAAGTTAAATACCTTTAAAAGTAAGCATTTGCGATAAAATCGTTATTCTTAAAAAGTCTTAGACTGCCATATTCTACCTAAATATGGCAACAAAAACTAACTATTACGTACAAAATCACAAATGCTGGTAAAATTAATGTAGAACGTAAGACACAAACACCACAACTGTTGACAGTAAAGACTGCATAATACGCGTTCCAATAATGTTGGGCCAGCTGATCGTGTTCCAAAAACGTATATAAATAGAGCTTCAAAGTTCCCGGCTTTCGTGAGAAACTTTTGAGAATGCATTATTCTGCTTTCATATTTTATTAAAATTAGTTCATGATTGCACAATGAACTCGGGATTGTAGAATTAGTTTAAAGACTTAATAGGACGTGTTCGAACATGCTTACGGTCAGCGGTTCTGTTGGTCACCAAAAGCAGACGTCACTATGGCTGTAATGGCGAATACGACGAAGAAACAAGGGGAACTTTAAAGTCGAATATCTCGAAAACTAAGTATTTGCGGTGAAATCGTTATTCATGAAAAACGTTTTAGAATGCCTTATTTGACCTTAATATGTCAAACAAAATTACTAAATGTGATTACTGTCTGCTTCGAAAAATTCACCCCCATTTTTTATCGCACGTGGAATGTTGATCTCGATCACTCCATTAAGTGCTATCTGTACTCGCATTCCAATTGCACGTGGACTGCTGAAATTCCCGATCGTACTCTTATACACCTTCCCTCACAAGAGCTGCTGTCGCAATAGAAATTTCAATAAAGAATGAGAAGCACCGACACAAGTGGCACGATGGACAGGATTCTTCGACTTTGGACAGCCTCACGACAGTCGAGCCATCATTACCAATTCAAGCGGCGCTCATCATCGCCTTTCGTAAAATGCTGCCCAGTAAGAGCTCAGTGAGCTGGCCGAGCGACAGCCGTCTGTCCTCTGATCCTTTCCATTGCTCGACAAAAATTGTCCTCTCACTCGGCAAAAATTGTCCTCTTGCTCGTCATGGGGACGAGGTGGTGGAATGTGCCTCGCACGTACCGGTATGCCCGCCAGACGCCTCCTGAATTATTCACTCGTTGGAGAGATTTTGCTGATATTTGCGGGTGTCTGTTGCGTACATGGCCGACATTTGCATATGGCAGTGTAGCTATTTTATTTATGAATTATGCAGTTGTTATGTTGGAGTTAGCAGTGTCAAAATATGCATATAGGCTATTTGAACTCGGTCGCTCAGAGTCGTTGGCACCGCAGCCTTTATTGCTATTTTTGCACTGCAGGGTTTTCTAGAAATTATATAGTGCTACCAATATGAAGATCTTTTTACTCTTATTTCTTTTATGCAGAAATCAGTGATATCCAAAATAACGCTTGTCAGGAAGTTTGTGAATGTTCTTGCTGACTTATAGAATGTTTCTAAAACTTTCGTTTCGAAACTTTGCCCTTTCTACAGTAGGTTTCATCTGCTTGGATACCATTCTTCTCGCTGGTCACTCTACATCACGCGTATTTTCACTTAATGAAGTACTCTATAGGGTGAGGACTGTTTTACAACTATAGAAATATTTAGCTTTTCATATCGGATAATAAGAAATAATTTTCTTGAACATTTATATATACCTAATTATTTTTATGTAAATGCCTCACATCCTCTTCTATGTCCTCATTTAGCTTTAACTACGTCCTGTAGGTCTGGACATTTTGAAATTGAAGTAACTAAAGGGCACCGAATCTTGCTGCATGCGGTGCATGCCATGCGCCAGTACCGGTATAGAGTTCGCTTCAGAGCAGAGGAATTTTTTGTGTGATTGTGTACGGACCTTCATCTCTAAGATAGAGAAGTCCAGTGCATATGGGTTCAGTTTTACGATGGTGGGAGATACGGATGTCAATGAAGGAGGATAAATTTGTTCTGCACCGCCTTCATTACAGTTGGTATGCATCCGAAGGAGCTCAATTATATTGTAAAGCCCACTTGAGGCATCTGAATTACTGTGTGGTTCTAGTCAACATGAGAGTTATCATTGTAGAACTGAAAAAAAAAACGTAGATAACATCGTCCCACGCTGTAAAGTAAAACTATCAGATTCTTTCGAGTGGATCCTGAAACTGTTGTCAAAATTTACTGAGTGAGAAACAGCGCTTAGTCTTAAAAATCGCAACAAACTTTCATACCAGGAGCTTCTAGATTTCTGCAAAGCAGAAGGCTGAGACACTCGACTTGATTCCAATTTTCAAAACATTTTTTTGCGCATTTTGTTGCCTGCTCTGCGATTGTTTGTATTATTGCTCTAAATAAATTTTCGTGAACCTTTTCTTCTCCAGATTTTTTCTTCAATCTTAGCGGTCGTTTTATCAATATTTTAAACGTCAAATTGGTTCACCAAGTCTGTTTTGGAGGGTTGATGACTTCGCAGGTTTCCTCTTATTTGTGACGCAATAAATTTCTCAGAGAAACAAGCTTTTGCGTTTGGGAGTAAACTAAAATATTCTTTTCCATTTTATTTTGAAGATCAAAGAAAGCAACGGCAAGCAACATGGTATTTGTACGTAGAGCTGTCCGTTGAAAAAGTTATTTTTGTAGCATCTGAAGCCAATAAAAGGGGAGTCTGTGACAGAAGTAGTGTGGGCTGCAGTATGAAAAAGTCGTCCGATGCCCTCGGAAGATCAAAGCAGACCTTCCATCTCCATCACATCAAAAGTAAAAATACTAACGCAAGTTTTTCACCGTCTTCTGTACTATAACAACAACAACGTCAGTTGTTCTCATGTAATTTTCTGATCGTGTCGCAACAATCACTTACTTTGCAGAATATTATAAGTTATTTAATCTACGGACCTGTCTACACGTTGTCATTTGAACGAGTTCACTTATCTACTCGCCCAATGTTTTGTAGCGTCGTTGTACGTAGACACAACTACATGTGCGGCACACAAAGTTATGAAAATGTTTGCCGTCAAGTCAGTTTCCTGGGCAAGTGTCACCGGGCGAGTTAGGGATATCTTTTCGAATTTATAGCGAAATGAAACTCAGGAAACTGCGCAATTTTTTGTTGCGTCTACAGCACAGTAACACACTCGGAGGATTGAAGGAATGAACGCGTTCTAAAGAGTAACGGGTAAACCGGCCTTAGAACCACTGAATGGCAATACTATTTGGTTATTATTTGCTAAAAATAAGAAGAGGGAATATGACAATAACACTTTTTGTAGGAAGTCAATTACTATTATGTATCGCTACTTGGCAATGCATAGAGGAAGAATGTGTTAACACTGTACGTTAAGTAAATTCTTTATGGAAAGAATCCCTTTTTTATTATCGGCCCTCTTGAAAAATTATACCATGTACTTCAGTTGCCTCTCCTCTGATATGTTCACCAAATGATAAGGAGATTGGCTTGAAGTAATGTCTTTTTTCTTTTATTTTTAATGTTTGGGAATTGAGCGACCTAACTCTGCTGGTATTTGTCAAGTCCAATGTTGGATTTTACGGTTTAAATCCTGAAAATATTCAATTAAGATCTGCTCGTATCTTTTAACGAACCAAAACCGCAAAAAACAACGTATTCTGAGTGGAACTTGGGTTTGTATCAACAAGATGCGTGTTTAGATCGAGCCATTGCGGAAGCTATCGTAATTGGCTTGACCGCTTTTATTTCCGTATTGCTTCCTTGCATGTATTTAAGTCATTTTCTCTTATTATCCTTGAATAGTTTTTATTAACTCTATTTTTCCGCTGCTACTGATAGCTATTGACATTTTCTTGAAAAATCGAACTTTTAATTTTACTTTAACCAGGCTGTGTTACTTACGCATCTTTCCTCAAAAGAACACAAAATGACGAAGAACCCTTGCAATATACTAACACAGCCTGGGTAAAGTAGCGTTAATTCTATATAAATGGCAAAATGCTTTAATATTGAGCGAAACTGCAAGTCAATGTGCAATATCATATTACATATTAGGATGCTTTGTACCGCTTTTTACTTACGTGCGCAACAACGATTACTGGTTGTTACAATTATCCAATACGCTAATCTGCAGCAGTGCATGCTTCCATTACCGTAATCACACCACCAACCATAGCTTAACCGGTTTGGGGTTAATTAAACATGCCTTGCTCCCGCCTGTTTCCCAGCTAATGCTCTAATGCGTGATCCTGATCATAACTCGCGCTGTTGCTATAATGCGCAAGAAACCGAGACTTAGGGAAGGCTTTCTTAGGGTAACACGCATTGATATAATCTCAGATCGAGTGTTTTGACCCATTACTACGCGTGGATTGTCCGTATGGATGCATCGTGCAGCTAGATTTTTCGAGGAAGTTACTGCAAAAGACGGTGTTGAAACTTTAACCAAGGATATCAAGTGCTGTGTAGAACAAATTGCATTGCCACCAAGCAAAGATGGCTTAATGAAAAAGCAGAAGCGCTACATATGCGCCCTGCCACACGACACCTAGATATTCTCTTTCCTATAAACTTGGCGTCGTCGATTCAAAACCCAGCACCATCTTGTGCATGTGTTAACTCAATAACAAATAAATAAATAATTTACGTAAAGTGCATGCCTGTGAAATGCATACGTATTGTATATACCGTACATTTGCTGGTCAGGTTCTAACTTGCCGCGAGCCTTTCATTTCTGACGCCCAACGGTTCCATATTTACGAATCTTTTACTGTGACGCTAGAGCTCGAGTGGTAAAATCTGGGTAGAAATTGGCCGCGGATTTCCAAAAATGAGGCCAACAATAAAACGAAAAAACGTTGTCACTACTCTGGCTGAGTGCTCGCTTTTTTATTGGCAAATGAATGTTGCTCGAGTACTCGCCCCCGTTATAGAAAGGCAATTAATATTATATAAATCTGAATTTTGTGTTAGGAGTGACCGAATATACCATGTGTGCGAAATACTAACTGTATTGAAAGACTACGTCAAGCTGTTGGTAATAATTCAAATTTCGTTTCATAACTAGAGACTAACAATACGTAACCGAATGTGCATGCTACTCGGGGCGCTACAACCATGGAGTCCTGAGAAATGCAAAGATACGGGATTACTAAAGCTCTAAGTACAAGTCTCATGATTCAGTACCGTCGTAACGTTATTATTTTTGGCGTGAGGGTAGTCAGCGTTATGATTTTGCTGTCAGTTGTGTGCCTGTCAACTGAGCAAACACATTCAAAAATTCACTTCAGAAATAGAAAGGTAGGGAAATTTGAAGCATATTACTATAGCACAATCCAGGGTAACCTGCTGTGCTACACGCGTGTCACCACACCACATGCGAAATTGTGATGCAATCGGTACCGCTCACATACAAGGTTACTTCACATATTTCACTCTGGGCTACTTTCTGGTTATACAGCAGCACACACTGGACTTTAACTATAACACAAATTGGGTTTGTGTTTAGAATTGGCACTCGTGAACAAGGAAACAGGTTACTAGGGTAACAAAACAGGGAAGGGAGGTTCTGTCTCTATGCTTGTGTGCGCACAAGACGCGGTATATGTGAGGACGACAAAAGCATTGTTTGGACGCCTTTATCAAGTGTGCTCACCACTTACGCTAATTGGCTGCTCTACATAGACAGCTATTGATTCGCTGCTGCTTCTGCAGCGACTACTTTTTTTATTTTTATTTTTTATTTCTCTGCCATGCATAGGCCAGTGCACTGACTTGCTTTATTGGATGATCGTTATGTTCAGTCGAATAATTTTTTATTTCTTGTTATCGAAAGCGTTGTTTTCTGTGTAGTGAGAGTTCTGCGGAAAACATTACATAAATCTTTAGTTGGTTGGTTAGTTGCTTGCTTGTTTGGTCCTTGTTAACTTGCTGTGTTGGTGTCTCCGTCTCCCTATTAGTATCAAATTAAAGAATTATATTCACTTGATCAACGACAAATCACCATTGGTCTCCCACTTCTGAAATTTAAGAATTGAAGATATATGAAATAGATGTTATTGGTTGCATGGATACTGAATTTCACTTCTTTACCCCAGCAAAGCTTTATTCGCTTTGAGCCCACAGTTCATTTATTGCAGATAGTTATGTCAGCTTTAAGGGAACACCCTTTCGCCCAATCATAGCCAATCAGCGACCGCCATTGCACCATCTCAGCCAATCAACGACCGCCGTGACTGGCGTCAATTTCAGTCAATGGGCGACTGCCTTAGAGCTGGCATAACTATCTGTAGTAAATGAACTGTGCCCAGGAAGCTCCGCTGCAAAAGAAGTGACGCTATTAGCTGGTACATTTTTGTACGACGCCACTATGCTGCAACTGCAGGTGCTGCAGGCTCTATTGCTTGACATAATTAACTGTAGTAAATGAACTGTGTTTGAGCCCATGATGGGAAAATTAAATAGAAGATGACCAAAGCAAAAGGTTTAAGATATTTTTTAGCGCAGAACCAGAAGGAGTAAAGAAACGGGAGACTGTCACTGGAGTAATAATTTTTTTCTGTTGTCAAATCACTATTGTATTTCATCGTATGGGTTAAACCATTGGTAACAAAGAAGCATTCCTGTAATTCATATATATACTCCAAATAGTACAAGCGGAAAAATAGTAATGGCAAGATTCGAAATGCAAAAATTGTTCATTGCTCTCGTTAAAAATTTAATTATATTATCTACAGACACCATTACCTGGAACAAAAACAAATGACTAGAAAATTTGTAAATGCTACACGCAGAAAAGTATGTTCTTTACGATAAAAAACACCTGGTTTCTTATCACTAACGACGTAATATTTTAGCTATAAAGCAATAATAATTAATCGTAAAAGACACTGTTGTTCATCACGAACGACAATGTGCTTTGACGTAAATTCAAACGTCATGGTAGTTTACAGTTAACTAATTTTGCTTAATGGCAAACAACCAGTTTTCTATGTGTAATGAATATCGCACGGTTCGCATTGCTTAAGACAGGTATTAATTTTAGTAAACGATACATCAATGTATGTTTGTTAAACGAAAGTTGCCTGTCCATGTAAAAATGTTGCTTGGCGGTACAGGTAAATTTGCTTGGTCTTACAGAACAGTTGTTTAGCCATGAAGAAAACATGATATGGCGAGACGGGAATATTGCTTGTTTAGACAGAAAAGTTGGTTGTTTTGACAGGAAAAATTACTTTGCCAAGTAGATAATGTTGAAAGGCCAGCCATAGAAAATTGACTGAGTATTTCTGGGGAAAACTAAGGAAATTACTTACAAAAAGCAGATATTCATACTTCTCATGAATATGTACATAACCGCCCATAGGATGTGCGCAGCGTTTTATTAAATACGGTAGTGCAGTTTGTTAACTACTCATTGTGACATCCCTTTGAATCGGCTCATCAGAAAGTTTAAAATTTTGATACATTGGACACAAAAAGGTGAAAATTATTGGTGTGTAATCTTAAATACGCTGCGTATTGTGGAAGTACCCAATTGAAAATGTTTCTAATTTCCATTTTCATTTCGAAATCTTTCTGGTTCATCATCCCTTCCTCACCGCACTATTGCTGTCTCCCGGGCCGTCAGAAAATAATAAATTAAGTGGTGAACTTTGTAACTTAAATTAAAACTTTTAATGATAAATTAAATAATTAATTTACAGAATTGTTGGGCTTAGCAGACTATAAAATACGTCAAAACAGTTTCTCCGAGCATCAATAGGACAAATTAACTATTACCCTGACAAATAATGTTAGTCCATGGCATAATGGTTGACAATAGTATGGATAAATAAAGCCAAATAACAAGGCCTATTTATGACAGTATAATATAGTGACATGTTTGCTCTAGCTCCCATTGTCGTCGAATATTTATCATACGACACTCGTATTTGCTAAGATATCAAAATTCTACGTGACTCTCTAAAAGTCCAACTCTGTGACACACTTTCGTCCAAATTTTCATCGTTTGAATGCGGTCATTCAATTTGTACAAAACTACCATAAATTTTGAGTAATAATTCCCTACAAGTATGCAGAGATGTCAAAAACTAACTATCGGCACTTGCTGAACAATCTGAACTTGCGGCTAACATTATTTTTACGCCTGTTCTGGTAAACTCGAAGCTGTGTTCACAAGGGCTGAACAAAATCTTCGAGCGATTAGCCGTGGAAGTTTGTTCGTTCTGTTGACTAACGTGTGTCACCGTGAGAGATTTTCATAACGTAGTCTTTGATATCGTCTATTGAAAACTTTCTTCAGCATTCAATGACACCGAAGACTTGTACTAAACGGTCGCCGTGGCGCACCTACCACACCTTGCTGTTCGACGCCCTGGAATTGAAAAAGAAATATGGCGCATTATATATATATATTGAATTTTTCGTTTCATTCGCTTCCTCCTACAATTTACAAGACAGAATAGTTGCAGGGTAGCTGTAAAACACCACCAAACGGCCTTCTAACTTACAGTAAAATTATTATGTATCATATTCATATATTATTTTGCATCATTTCTCGCCACTGTTATGTCAGCTAAAACTAAAAAAAATGACGCTTTGGAAAAACAAGAAAGTCTTACACTGTGTTTCATATTGAAATCTTTTCTGCACCATTTCTTGCAGCCGAAGATTTACCCCACAAAACAGATGCAACGTCGCGTCAGCCAGACCTCCAAATGGCGTACCGGGAATCGTTCCCTTGTGCTTTGTATGTGGCCTTCGTAAGTTCCTTTGTGCCCCCGCATTACTGGAATGAAGCGACCTTAGATGCTCTACATACGTGAGTTTCCGGAGCCGTCACCGCTGAATTTGCAAGCATTTCTTGCTACCTCGAATTTAGATACGAACGTCTGGGTGATGCTTTAACACTGCTCGAGCGATTGCTTTCGTATGTACAGTACATGCACCGCTGTATTTTGCTCGATAGTTACCTCCGTATTCACGTAACTTCCTGCAACTGTTGAATTTGCATTTCTTATACTACAGCCACCTTAGGGCCTGTCTAATCGGTAACTTTTAAACGTGTTCACTCATCCAGTCTTCCGAATATTTTTTAGCGTCGTTGTAAACACAATTGTGTGTTCGCTACACTAAGTTATTTATTATTAAAATGTTAGCTGGTAGATCAGTGTCCCCGTAAATGTCACTAGGCAAGTATCGGGTATCTCTTCATATTTGGAGTGACATAAAACTAAAAGAAGTGCAGTTTTCGTTGTTTCTACTTCACAATAGCACATGCGGACGATTGGATAGGTGTACACGTTCAAGACACGTGCAGACTTGCCCTTAGACGTGTATGTCGCGCTGCTGCTATACCAGACCCGTTTAAGGATAGTTTTGCCCGTAATCTTCGTTATTTGTTGTACATGTTTTGTACAGTGTTTAAATTATGTTCATAATGTTTAGCTGCAGGTATTCGATATATGTAGTCTTGAATTTGTTTAGTGTAGACTTTCTGGCTATTTTTACTGTTGTGGAAGCATATACAGTGTACGTGGTATGCATATTTATTTTCAAGTATAATTTATTTCATTTGGGAAATTATTTGCTATCATGGTGTTTTACCGTAATATTCATATAATATTCATATGAATTTCATATCGTCAGTGATGTAATGTGGCCAAGTTAGCAGCCACCGCTGTTTGTACTGAACTGTTTGTAATTAATTTTGCAAGCGTTGCTTTCTAGCACCGAGTTGAAACGGCTTCGGGCTACGCGCAATGCTTCCCCGCACGCGCATGCGTGTCTGCATGTGAGCGATTTACGAATACATAAAGCTGACGTATAACGTCGCTCCCACCAACAACTCACAAGTACATGTGTACTGTACGTTAGGAAGGGTGGCTTCACACGACCGTCTTTTAGTCAAGTTAAGCAGCACTCAGCGTCTGAATGTGTTCTTGTGTCTTCACAAACAAGAAATTGTTCAGCTTTTTCAAGTTCTAATTCATTCCGTGTTGCGGTGAGCTTTTAGAAACTCACAAACAAGAAATTGTTCAGCTTTTTCAAGTTCTAATTCATTCCGTGTTGTGGTGAGCTTTTAGAAACTAAAGTGACGCTTGCTTAGCCAACTGACGCATCAGCTCTCGTTTTAGCCTAGATTTTATTTATTTTTTATACATTTTTTTTTCAAAAGCACAAGGTGTTCGTACGGATACAAGGCAATATTCGGATGCTGAATATTACGTACGGGGACAAACGACGGTTGTGTGAACCCGCTTTTGCTTGAACGATCAATTGAACCGAAGCGGCACATTGCAATCGCACGCACAACTTGATAAGCGGACGTAGTCCTGATACATATTTAAAGTTGGCAAGCGCAAACATCGTGTGAGTAGCGCTTCATTGCATTAAGTAGAGCGTGCGATATTATGGTGTTGCTCCGGCATAATTTGTGCAAATCGCTTTAGATAAATGAACATCTAAATAGTAGCAGACTACGAATGCGGTTATTCATTTATTTCTTTGTCTCACAAGTAGCTTTGTGAGGTCCAGAGCGTTGCATTCACTCATCGTATTGGACGGACGCTTTTACTGATGTTTTATGCTAATTTCAGTGCTATTTTAAGTTATTTACCATGTAGACTTCTACCTTGTATCAAAGAAAACAGCATATTATTATTTTTGCATATAAAGGAGAACAGCGAAACGCGCGTCGTGGGTATCAAAATTTCTTCAATTGCTTCTAATCGATCTACATCTATGCCATTTTAAGAAAATATATATATATAGAAAGAGAGAGAGAGATATTGTGTATTTTACCCACTATAGGTAGCTCATTTTTAAAATAAAACAGTTCTATATTACGTCATAAAAGAGCTGCGGCATGAATGCAGCGACTCATTGCCGCTCACACTAACGGTCCATTTGGGTACTTTACCAATAGTGCTAGTCTACCTCAATGGTGCTAGTCCTACGGAAATATGTAATATATTCGTACACAAATAGTTCTCTTCTTGGGGAAATAGTGTTATTCCGGCGGAAACAGTGCCATTCAAACCGATATCATTATGAAATGGAAGGAGAGCAGCTGTTGCATACCTTTATGTTCATCACTACTCTAGCTGTTGCTCAAATTTACTATATGCTAGGGAAAACTCTGCGTAAAGAGCTCCTTTTCCGGGCTTTAATTTTGTTTTGAATTTGTATTATCCTAGGGGAAAAAATTGCGTAAAAGGCTTGTGTACTGTACTCTCCACCCGCTACTGTTATTGTTCTAAGTTTATATTATCCTAGGGAAAAATACGTAAAAGGCTTGTGTTCTGTGCTCTCTACACGCTACTGTTATTATTCTAAGTTTATATTATAATAGGAAGAAAAACTGCGTAAAGACTTGTGTTCTGTGCTCTCTACCCGCTACTGTTATTGTTCTAAGTTTATATTATCCTAGGGAAAAACTGCATAAAAGGCTTGTGTTCTGTGGACTCCGCCCGCTATTATTATTGCTCCAATTTTGTATTATTCCAGGGAAAAAACTGCATAAAAGGCTTGTGTTCTGTGGTCTCCGCCTGTTACTGTTATTGCTCTAATTTTGAATTATTCCAGGGAAAAAAACAAGCCTGTTTTCGGTGCCCTCCACCCTATATTTGCTGTTGCTGCTGCAACGGAGCAGCCTGCAAAGCCTGTTGACGAATCATCATGGTCGCAAATTGAGACTGTGTTTTCTTTCCAAATAAAACAATGATAGGAACGGAACCGCAGTGCTTGCTAACTGTTGTGGAGTACAGGAAGATATT
>LQNS02278097.1:27863889-27887867 GCA_001587735.2 Parhyale hawaiensis | reverse complement strand
TTACTCAAGGCCAATTGCTTCAGAAATGAGATGACAATGACCTTCAAATGCAAATTTATACTATCCAAGAAAAGAATAAATTTAAACTCAGGAGTAATGTTAATTTCATGCGAGATGCAAATGTCTTCTTTTTTTAGTTTTTTTTTTTATGAGCTGAGAAGGTCAAATACTTTGAGAAAACTGCTCAAGATATGTAAATGACATAAAAACTTTCCTTGTTCCGTGTTTTGCAGAGGAACTTGTTTATTCATGATCACTAGTAGTATTTTGCGTAACACTGTAAGTTTCGAATTGAAGTGCAGTCTACGTAAGATTTTTGTACGTTGTTTCGTTGAAACTCTGGAAATTTGTTGTTGCTGACGTATCACCATTTAAAATATGTCATAGTTTGACACTCATGTAAACTTGGGTCAGGACTACTATTCATGGGCAGTATAATGCATGCTATAGGGACCAAAGTTAAGACGTTTGCTTGTCGACTATTTATATGATCTGCATATGATCATCTACATGATTTATTAACATTAAGTAAAAGTGAGCTTTGCTTTTCTTCGGATGGAGTCCAGGTGGTTTTACTTTCATCGTGAGAGAAGCAAATTTTCTTGTAATATCACTCAACGGGAGAACAGTAGACTCACACGTAAATAAGAGGGTATAGTGTCTCTTTAGTAAAATCAGTTTGGCATGTTGACTCTTGCTAGCAAGGTAAAACTGATAAATTACTGTAAAGAAAACTTAAAAAGCTTGCACCAATACAGTAATAAGTTCACATGTAAGTAAGTATTTAAGTGTACCTGTCTCGGACTGTCTGACAGGATCACAAGAATGTTACAGTATTTTAGATATTACTGAATCATAGCTACAAATAATTAGCTCATTTGCCTAATTATCCCTTTACTCCATGGTGTACCATACATGATACACAGTGAAAAACAGGCTATAATATCCTATGCTGTGGCATAAGCACCTCTCGCTCGGTTTGTATCATAGCTGATACATAGCACAGTATTACAAACCACCGGCATCTCCTTGTTGCCAGATGTTTTTGTTTACATGTTCAGTTAGTTCCGGGCATTGATGGCGATTGGTATAGTCTGCCATTTCGCTTTTCTGGGACCTCTAGAGCTGATGCCTGGTTTTTTCTTACATGCGGAGGTATGGAGAAATTTGCCAGTAAAGATAAGGTCTTTGAAAGTGCTTATGATACGTACTTTATTACATGTGGATAAATTTTACTGCTAAAAAATTACAATTTCTGTGCGCTGCTGATATATGATATATGATAAGACACGAAATATTTTTCAAGACCAAACAGTCCAATAAAAATAGATGTAACACGTTCCTGGAGCCTTCCTAAATTGATGCAGTGTCGTTATTGGAAGTGTTTATTCATTCAGATTGGATAACGTAAAGAAAAATTATTTTTCCGTCTTCCTGTTGGAACGAGGACAATGTATATTGTAAAATTTATGAAACTGTATCATGTAACTGCTTAGAGAATGACTTTTCCTGCATTTATTAGGCTCGTTCTGAAAGGCTGTAGGGGTTATACTATATTTAGGTATTACCCGTCCGTGTGTTTATTCATCTGCGACTTGTCTGTCTGCCGTGGCAAAAGTAAAGTCCACTTGACTGCACCCCCACATGAAAGCCCATATGCACTGGTTTGTGCTGCAGAAGTCGGTCCTAAACCATTCGGCTGCAGTCGATCACAGGTCGCTAGAGCTATGGCGCCTTCGACGGAAGGCCCTATGTGACAGATCTGCAGGCCCGACCTTCCCATTTTTGGGAAGGTCGGTACTCCCCCCCCCCTCCCCGAGCGGCACGACCCTTGTATGCTGTATGCTGACTGATTGCTTCCAGTTCTGCAAAGGACTAGCCTGCTTGGCAGAGAGTCTTGAACTCACGGCCTGACAGTCAATTCGAAAACCATTAGCCTGCTACTAATGCAAAAGTTTCAAATAGTGGTTTGATGTGTGAGAGATTATTGGAGTTCGTCGCATGGTGCCCAACTCGTGTAGGACACAATGACTGCTAACTAACAGAAAGCTGTTCAGTTCATTCACTTTGCAGACAATGACAACAATCTATCGCATGAAGTTTCTAAAAGACATATGCTTCATTAAATTCATTCAGTCATTGAAACTCCAAAGAAATACTTCAAAAAGTACCAATGACGGAATGCCGCTCTATTGCTGAGTAGATATGCAGCACTAAAGCCAGGAACTTTTCGAAACAGTACCTTCCTTCAAAGCCTCATAAATGATACTTTGAACTATCTTGTATGGGGATCAGGGTATTGCTAATGCTTATAACTTCGAACAGTACTCCAGCCAATAAAATGATCCCACGACTAGATCTTATGCTAGGGACACATATGCATTTCTACGCCCAACTGTTGCTCGAGCCTCACATCCTTACATCAAGTTGTTTAGGTAGGCTAACTGCCTAGTGTGTCCCACAGCATTATGTTGGGGGACACACTAGGCATTTATACAGACAGCTTAATGCAAGGATGCGAGACTCGGACGTCATTTATGCCACGGTATCTATGCTACCAATTTTAAATATGTTTCGAAACAGCACGAGAGCTGCACATCCTAGCAACCAGTTGGTAGAAATGCGTATGTGTCCCGGGACCGGCATTACGAATCAGATGTAGGAGCATCTAGCAACGTCGTTGTTTGGCAAAGTAGAGGTATTTGAAGAAACTGTGACCACAAATTATTATATGATCACTTCTACTCTTTCGTGCGCTTCATGGTACACTTGTACCATGTTAAAAAGGACATATAGGCGTTGAGAACAGTCAGGCAGAAGCACTTCCCCAACCATAAGATGTCATCTAAGAAAAATCTAAAAGTATAACTGAAAAGTACGTTTATCGAAGAAGTTGCAAGGGTCATTGGCGTAGAAATTTCATGTGTTACATGGAAGAAAACTAAGCCTGTTAATTTACCATCAACATTTGCAGGAATATTCCTAGTGCCTCAGGTACAAACGTTGGACCGAAACGAGATAAAATGTGTATATGTAGATTGTAAAGGAAAGGCCCAAGAAAAAAACATAGAGGTTCCAGTGTTCATTTCCTGTAAAAAAAATACGTTTTGGCGGCGTACGCCAATGGCCTGAATAAAAAGATGTGCGACAGAGCTAACCGGTGCGCGGTGTACCAAGTGCAGCGTAGCGCTTCGCTTCAACCGAAACAAAATCTCTTTCTTCGCTTTCCACACTATCTAATTATTGAGACAATCTTTGGTTTGTATCATACAAGATACACAGTTATAAGATAAAAAATATTTATCAATTTTTTAACTTTAGGTTATTATTACCCTATTTAGTGTCCTTGCAGGGTTGCATCACATTCGAATCACTGAACAATATTTTCATCACTTGCATCATAATTCATGCAGTAAAGGGATGAGTTTAGGCGCGGTGCCTGGCTACCGGGATCAGCAGAATAGTGACAACCATTACAAGAGTATGGTGACATGTGATAAGTACCTTAATTGTTGTTTCTGCGTGGCGTAATCAATAGGTGTTAGTATCTTTTACAATAACGAATTTATACATATTATAAATTTATAATAAGCTTATACGTGCGTATGTAGAAACGAGGATTGGCATCTGTTTAATTACCCTTATCAGCAGAACGTTAACTACTATAACCACCGATTCTCTTATAAATGTATGATATCTATCTATGCAGGATAATGAGCAAAAAAAAGTCCCAACAATTATTACAATATAATAGGCCACCTGTTAAAGCATGATGTACAGTAGTATCTAAGCGTTAATATCAGGAGGAGAACGATAGCTATTATCACAGAAGGCTTGCATACAAAAGCATGACATTGTATCTGTATGGCAGGAACGGCGCAGTACGGCACAGGACCCCGCACCACCAGCGGCTACGCGCTGTACGGCGGCGTGGCGCTGCTGTGCACAGCCCTGTTGCTGGCCCTGCTGGCATTCCTAAAGCGCACCAAGGCCTCACCGCCCAGTCTCCGCAGGGTAAGTATTGAGAGGTTTAAGGAAAAGGCTTAATAAGAAATGTGGAAAGCTGGTCACCCCACTGAACACTTTCGGCCATGTCAGTGACGGATTTTAAATTTTTGTACAATACAAAAACAATGCTTGAATGCTCGAAATTTCCTACGCGCCTATCTTAGCAATGGTGTGATGATTTCTACTGAAACATGTCATAAACACACCAGTATCTGATCAGCAAAGACCTTTCTTCAATTGGTAACAAACTCTAGCCCTATAACTACAGTGTACTGTCCCTCTATTCAAACACCTCACAGACACAAAACGAGTTATTTAACTGCAATTTGTTTATTTTGTTTCCCTTTATCTAAACTGTTTGAATCGTCTGCAAGTCCAATTAACTGCAGTGTGCCAACCGTTATTTAAATACAAAACAAACAAATCGCGTTTTCAACTTCATCTTATTCCCCTGTATCCAAATTACAAGTACAGTAAACCAAAATCGCGTTCTTCAATGGTTATTTTTTACTATTCAGACTATTAAGAAGTGCAATACGTGATATTTAGCGTATTTTATCCCTTTCCATCCATTTACCTTCTCATGCTCGCAGTTATAGCTATAAATGCAATGTACTACTTTCTATCAAAACACATTACAACTATAGAGCGTATTTTATTGCTGCATTTTAATCCCTTCTATAGCCATACACCTATTAAATAACCAAACTGCACCGCATATTTTCTTGCTGCATTTTTATTACCCTCACCTACCAAATACATCACTTGTTTTATTGCTGCATTTTACTCCCCTCTCTCCAAACAGCTTGTAATGCCTGCAGTTGGATGCACAAAGGCTCAATCGTTCACATTATGTCCCTCACTCGTTGCTGTAACTCTGATGACCTGACCTCGTTATGATGCCTGGAACAGCCCCAGTCTCGGTGATAACTGGATCTGTAACAGCCCAGGAACTTCCTATTATTCCCTTTAGACTTGAAGTTGCAGCGCCCTGATCTCGTTAACTTTGCAGACAACGCTAACTTGCTCTACTTTAAGGTCAATTGAGTTCGCACGTGCGTTGCCGTAGCTTTTGCTTCCAAAAAAATTGTTCGCTGTTCCATCGATTGTAGAGCGCTTGGCTATTGTCTAAATTTTAGTGAGAGGCGGTAATGTTCTATTGACACAGCTCAGGGTATGGTGAGGATTTTGCGATTCATCGATATGCGATTAATTGGATAATGCTTAACACTGCTGTCGGTATTTTTCTGACAAGCGACAGTGTTCGATCTGTTGATAAGTGCAGACTATTATGAGGATTGCGCTCGTAATCCATTGTTTAGACTGTTACTGAAGTACAGCTCTAATGCTTGGTACGGCATTGCGCTATTACTAAGAAACAGCGTTTTATTAAGTACTGGATCGATTATAGGGACGGGAGTCAACTTCTGCTCTGAGGCAAGCTGCCTAACTTGTTCTATGCCTGACACCTTTAGAAAACTTTTAAGATTGAGCAACAAGTTTTTAAAGGCAATTTTCCAATGACTTGCTTAATTTCAAAATTTGGAGAGGTTATCTCGCACCCGCAAACAACCTCGAAATTAGTATGATGCTCGGTACAGCATTCAATAGGAGTCTTCGATTCGCCTACTCTGAGCGATATAATCTAATACGATTAGCTTTAACTCGTCTGGAACGCGAATTTTGAGAGTGGGATTCACACCTACGGATCGGACCTTCACACCTACGGTTTATGATTAGGTACTGTCTGAGAGTTGATCCAAACTGGTCCGGTAAGTCGAATACCCAAGAATCAGACGATTCCTCACAAAGCGGGTGAAGCAAACACTGCTTAGGATTAAATAAAGTGCAGTACGAATTTATTCTGCGAAACATGTACAATACATGTTGCTATCACTCGAAGCATAAAAAGTAAAACCAACGTCGTAATTAAAAACATTTTGTAAACGTTAAATACTCAAGCATCTGCTGTACCGTTGCAAATTTAAAGTTTGGTTTGTGATTTATTATTGCTATACAATTTATCTAGTTTTTGTGTTTCATGTTAATTAAAAAATACTTATCCTTGTGTTTCCTCAGTACTGATGATGGATTCAATGTAGCTAATCCGAAACGCTTTCAAAATGTTTTTAATTACGACGCTGGTTTTACTTTTTATTCTTCGAGTTAGATTCCCTAGTAATCAACCTATATCGCTATCATTCTTGAATGTTTTCTGTCCAAGTTCTGCTGTATGGAAATCGATCAATGTTCTCTCAGCGAATATGACTTCATTCTTCGTGGACCACGCATACATTTTGCTTGCAATCTTCGGTAATTTCGTGTACGCGAATTTTCTCTTCTATACTGAAACCCACTATCTTGCCCTAGTTTGTGCCCGTATATGATCCGTTATATACAGACGTTTTACTGGCGGGTCAATTCACGGAGATTCTCCTAGATGGAAACACCCCAACATATGATCTGTTATTTCCCAGATGTCCATCAAATACAGACATTTTGCGGGCAATTTACAACCATTTCTTATATATTTTCCTAGATTGAAAATCCCCAACATTTTACCTAGTTACAAGTGCTCCTATAGTTATTCATTTCATAACAGATGTTTTGCCCACAATCTAAAACAACATTCCACATATTCTCCAGCATGAAAGCTCACAACATCGTCTGCAGTTATTGCCTCAATAGCGCATAAAGATTTGACCAGCAGCCCTTGCCATTCACCGCCAAATGACAGCTCTCCCTTTCATTGCGACGTGCAGGGAGATGCTGAAGGAGGCGGTCTGTTCCCATGGCGACGCAAGCGGGGCATCCTGACCCAGGAGGACCCAGGGCCCGGTATTATGATCTCCCACTCCCTGCCTGACCTATCCCGATCCGTGTCGCAGGAGCACCTGCTGCAGGTGCAGGAGAGCAGGAAGGTACGTAGCCTCGCGAGTCTTAACCCTGCAACGACCACAGGAACTGTTTTCCTCAGTCATTGTGTGCTATTCTTCCTCTGAAAAGTAATGTTTTATATGGACATGCGAGAATTATGCTCATATGTTTTGGGTTGTAATTAGAATAATAATTACGGTAAAAACAAACTATGCGCTAGTGACTTGATGATAAGGTGAAAAGAGTGCCAAATTGACTCTGTTAAATATTAACCCATTATGAACTAGAGCACTCTGAAAGCCACGATTTCAGAAAGCTCCTTTCATAACTTTTCGAGTAATGTTCCTGGCAAACATTCTTCCGAACATCAGTCAAATACACAACCAGACGAACCAATCATCCCCGAAATTTAATCCTTTTTATCTTTTAGCGTTTGTAGCAATTCCTGTCAATTTCATTCCTAAGTTTCTGAGTTATATTGCTAACAAACTTAAAATAAAAGATAGAGACAAACAAACTGAGAAATAGATCATCGCAAAACTTTGTCATTAGTTATTATTATTTTGCTCTTCGTTATATACCTAACAACTTATGTAAATTTCATAAAAATCCGTCCGAAACTTTTTGAGTTATGGTAGTCAGAAAAAGAGAGGGACAAACAAATAGTTCAAACATTCTTCACTAAAAGGTAATCATCTGTTCCTCCTAACATGTCTAACATGCCTAACATGACTAACAAACAGGTAGACAGACGAACTCTACGAAAACATTACATCCTTGGCGGAGACAATAACAACATTAAACTGATATTCCTACAAAAGAGACTTCAGCGGGTACTCCTGAATATGATGGCATCAATGGATTTTCTTCTAAAGGTAGCACATAAAGAATAATATTTATGTAGGTAATAATCATATTAAGATTCCATTTATTGGGAATCGAGACATATGATGATGTGGATTAATTTTCTTTTAAAGCTGTCCATAAGCAGTAACGTGTACCACCCGGAAGACTTTTATAAAGTTATCGATGGCTTATACGTAGCTCTTTAGGCATGGTGCAGCATTCAGACACAGAAAGGCCGTTAAATTTAAAAGTGTTACAGCAACTCAAGATAGGCAAAGTTAGCGATTCTTCTTAAAATTTCCTGTAAATCAATAAACACTTTATGATTAGAAACTCCTTGCTCTTTCGCGTAGCGAATATTTATTAAGTAAAGTAATAGAACTAGAAGTAGAGTAGACATATGGACATATGCCTTATTATCTGAATGCGAGACGCAGCCCTATATTATAACAGAACTTCTGGTGCCACTGAACTTGTTTTAGGTGATTCGAAATAAGAAAAATCCGTGCATTGTTAATGTAGGCTTCCATTAGAATGTTTATAATGAAAAAGTTGAGTTTGTGCCAAGATCAACGCATCACATTGTTATTCAAGGCAAAAAACCTTACTGGACTACCAGCGCTTTCTAGCAGCTTGAATGCTTAGAGGTAGATGCTGTAGCTATTTTTTTTTTTCGTTGTTGCCAGATATATGGGGACTCGGCGCCATATATTACTGGTCTAGTATAGCTTATTCTCTCTGCCAAGACGGTTGTAGCGTCAAAGTACGATATTCTGCAGTGGTATAGTTTAGCTGTTTGACTGTTCAATTTTCAAATAGGGCTTGGTAGAGTCGCCCCGAATGTGAAACCCACTTGCACTTCTTTGTGCTGCAGTAAAGTGCTCTCTAGGGGCCCGAGGGGCGTACGGCTGCAGTCAACACAGACTATCTGAGCTATGGTGTGACGACGGCAGACTCATAAGACAGCTGTGTCTCCCGACCCTAAGGTCAGTGTCCCCCTCCTCCCAGTAGATTATGAATGACAGATATGTTGACGCTGCATTGCCGAGCACCAAAACATTCTTCGCTAGCTTGGGAAGGGAACGCCCGACTTCGCGACAATTAACGAGGCATTGTTAATGTAGGCTTCTATTAGAATATTTAAAATGAATAAGTTGAGTTTGAGGCCACCCGATGCCTGTGCGTCTACGACTGTGGGTGGACTGTGCGGAGGCTCTGTGCAGATCAACCGCAGGCACTCATCGCATGAGGAGACACTTCTGGGTCCTGTGGCTCCTCCTCTCCCTCTACTCTCTTACTTTACCTTTCTTCCTGTCTTCTGTGTTTTCCTCTACGGACAGGCACCTGCTGCCGACGACCTGCCCGCTTTACTATCGGCAGACCCTTTCCTACTTCTCTTCCCTTTCTGTCCCATTCCTCCCGTTATTCCTTCTCATATGTGGGGATATTAACCCCAACCCTGGCCCCACCTACCCCTGCTCGTTTTGCACTCGGAGTGTCACTCGCAGGGGGTGGTTCTTCTGGTGCTCAGGTTGCGCGAGCAGGGTCCACAAGCCCTGCTCAGGCTTGTTCAGTGCCGCGAGCTACCATCCTGATTGGATCTGCCCCAAATGTGTACCACTCCCTCCCCACTTACCTCCTTCTCCCCTTCCTTCTCCTCGGTCCCCCTCCCGCCCCTCCCTCAACTCACTCTCCCCCATAGGAGAGCTGCCAGTCTCCCTCCGATTCCTACTCGCTCTCTTCCGCTTACTTTTATGGAATTCAACTGCAACGGACTCTTTCATTGCAGACTCGAACTCGCCGCTTTCCTCCACAGCAACAACATTGCCGTCGCAGCCCTACAGGAAACTTAACTTACTCCTAGCTCTTCCCTCCACGCTTTCCCCATCTACACTCCGGTCCGGAGAGACCGTCTTACCGCCAATGGTGGTGGCGGTCTGCTCTTCCTGATTAGACAAGAAATCCCTTATCAACAAATTAGTACAAACCACCTTTTCTCTAATGATCACACAGCTGAACACCTGGGTATCGCCATCACCCTAGGTTCCTCACTTCTTAACATCTATGTTCATTCGGCTAGTTCCTGCCCTCCTGGGTATCGTTTCGACTCCTCCACTCTTTTCTTTGACTCCCATGCTGATGTCCTTATAATGGGTGATTTTAATACCCACAACTCCGTTTGGCTCTCTGCCAGCCAGGATGAGCGGGTTGCTGCCCAAAGTGCAGAGATCAGTGACTCTATCAACAACGGAGCTTTCTGTCTCCTCAATGGCGACTCTCCAACCAGGGTCCCTCGTGATTGTCCGGGCTCCTCTCCAGACCTGACCGTTATCTCAGCACACTTAGCTCTCGACTACACCTTGGCCACCACAACCACCCTCTCCTCTGACCACCTACCTATCTTAATCGCTACTGAATTTAGTAATTCTTCACCTCCCGGTCTTAGATGCACCTTCATACAATGTCAGGAGGGCCAACTGGGAGGAATTCACACGCGAGTGTGAGGAATTCATCGCTTCTCTCCAACTCCGTTCCTCTTGTAGCAAACATAATTGCCATTCTAAAACCATCCAAACCTGCGGACAAAGGGACCTCCTACCCACAAATATCGCTCCTGTACCCTACTGCCAAGGTCCTGGAGCGACTTCTGCTGCCTTTCATCAATGAGGCATTCCAACCCTCTCCTCACCAACATGGCTTGGGACCCATGCATTCCACAACATCTGCTCTGCTACCCCTTTCATCCCAAGCATACCTTGGCATAAACAAGCCTAAATTCCCTGACCGCACGGTGGCTTCTCGATTGATTTCAGCAAAGCCTTCGACACTGTTCCCAATGAAGGCCCCCTCTCCTCGGTTTCTAACACCACGCTCCATCATCATATTGTCAGATGGCTCGCGGCTTACCTCAGGGGTCGCGCAGCCTGCTGCCTCCATAACGGCTTTCGTTCTCAATTCCGTGCTGTGACTGTGAAGACGGGGGTTCCTCAGGGTTCTGTTGTCTCGCCTTCCCTTTACAACCTCTTCGTCTCGGATTTCCCCATACCTCAGGACCAGTTGTGTCGTCCCCGTGTGACATCATACCCCGACGACTTCACTGTCGTGGCATCCCATCGCCACCCTCTCACCGCTGCAGCCGTTCTATCAGATCACTCTGACTTGATAAGTAACTGGGCAGCTACCAACCGCCTCACCATCTCAACCTCTAAGTCCAACTCAACACTATGGACGGCCGACACCCATCAGTCTGGACTTGACCCTCGAATCACTATTAAAAACACTCCTACCTCTGGAGGGCCGCCCCAAGATCCTCGGCATCACTTTCGACACCCACTTTACTTTTACACCCACATCACTTCTATCGCTGCCCGAGCCTCCGCTGCCCGAGCCCGGTTGCTCAAAGCCCTCGCTGACACACGCTGGGGCCAGTGCAAGGAGACCCTGCTTCTCACATATAAGGCATTTATCCGACCCCTCTTCACCTACGCAGCCCCTGTCTGGTATCCTGGAGCTCGCCATTTCGCCATTCAGAAGCTGCAGACAGTTCAAGACGCCACTCTTCACTCTGCCACCAGTTGCCTGCGCATGGCATCCATCGATCATCTCCATTCGGAGTCCATATTCCGAAGGGTCAACCAATCTCTCGACCTTCAGTACCGCCAATACCTCAACTCCGCCCTTCGTCCCGAGCACCTAGCCAACTCTGTCCTCACTGCACAGGCTGGTCGTCGACGCATCCGTCAAAACCAGATTCCACTCTGACGTCAACCACTTGCTAACAGACAATATCATGCCATCTGAAGAGTACCGTACAGCTATCTCCTTCATCCATCAGTATGCCGTGCGAGCTTCACTAGACCGTCTCCCTGTAAGCAGGGTTTTGGGCGCCGTTTCACCGGAGATCTCGCCTGAGGAGACCGCTCTTCCACGGGTGGCCCGCTCTACCCTATCGTAGCTACGTTCAGGCCTTTGCTCTGCCCTGATGTCTTACCGCCACAGGGTCGGACAAGTAGACTCAGACTCCTGCCCCGAATGCCACAGTGGCCCTCACACTGTGAACCACCTATTCGAATGTCCTGCCCATCCACCCCGTTCCTTCCCACCTCTCGATGGGACTATCCCTTATCTATACTTCACTTCCTGTGCTCTCTTCCTTCCTTTTCATACCTTCCGCCACTTGCTCGACCCCCTTCGGAGCTTCCCCTGCGTAACTGCAACAACAACGAGCGAGGCAGCGCCTCTCACCGCTGAACCGTTGGTGGTCCACTGAGAGTTCCTGTTCAAATTTCTAAGCATTGAATAAAGAGCCGTTACGTTGCGTGGGCTGCAGGCACTCTGTAGGATACCAGCAAGAGATTTGTCCCACACCTATCTCTCTACTTATGCTCTACGTTATAACGTTGCATCTGTTGAGCAAAATAATACATACTTACTTACCTACCTTAGATACCTTGGAGGGACCTCAGGCGAGGTCCATGTGACGTTATGCATGCCACTCATCTTGTGCAGAGGTGATACTGCATTCCGCCACCAGCGGGGTGGCTATTAGCTAGTTTTCCCCACAATGCTTGTAACCACTTACAGCTGGTTTATTTGACACTTTTATAAAGTATGCGTCCAGTCAGTTTTTGAACTTCACAGTTTCAGCATTAGTGGCGTTTCGAAAGATTAATAAAACTTCAAAGTGAATAAAATGTAAAAAAAATCTTTGAGTTACACAAATATAAAGGTTTTTTCGTAGTCTCTACTACTACGTATTTACAGTATCTAAATATGTGGGCCTCAATGCGTTTCATTCCCAAACAAATTTGTGACTGTTTTCAGTACAAGTTACACAGATGCAGCTCCATTAGCCCCATTACGCAATATTTCAAATCGCAAGCATCATAATGCAATAACATTTCGGGCTCTAAGCATCACCGGATTTCTCGAAGAGTTTCAGAAATTCAGCAGTTGGAGCTTTTGAGGAAACAAGCTCCAATATCGGTAATGGGCCTGCCGCTCTCAGGTCTAGTTTATTGACTCCTAACTGATATAACACGTCACTGAGAGCCTTGCATGCGATTGCTTCCAGATCTCTTGAGAAATGACGTCTTTTTGCATTTCGTTAGGAAGGTACTTCTTCATATTAACTTGTTGTCGCGATACCGGGAAATGTTTTTCTATCTTCTTTCGACAGCCTGAGACTGAATTCGGCCGAACAGGAAGTCGTAAGATCTCTAGAACCACATCAACATCTGCGCACTCTCGTTAGATAAGACATTTAAAAAATTTTGGGGGTTTTCACGGACTTTCTGATATCACTTTAAATGTTCTTTGCATTATAAATGATGAATTTATACAACTATAATACATCTTGTTTAAACGAATGTTCTTTTGCTTCGTACGTTCATGGAGGGAAATATTCTGCATTGCACTTTGTTGCAAATATCTTCTTTAGAAACTCCCCTTACTGCTACTTTCGAGTAAGTCAACGACTCGTGGAGAGCGCTTCCCCCCATTCCAATTACTGCCATGAATTTTCTCCCCTTCTTATCGCTTTGAATTCCAAAGTCCCCAAGCAATTCCAAGAGAGATTGCTCACGTGGCAGTCTGTCAATCACGACCGCCCCATTCTAATGATGGGAAAATTCCATAGTCTTGCTTCGGTTCTCAGCCTTCAGTTAATTACCTGGAGTTTGTTCTGCTCTAGTTCTCAAAGGGTCCCAGGGAACTTTTGCAAAGACGCCAATTGTATTGGGCTCGTCCGTATATCTTTGTTTTTGTTTGCAAGTGCAGTGACTATTCGTGAAGGCTGTTTACTTTGATATGGAAGGTACCGTTCTGTGTGCTTTAGCTGCATTTGGTTGATATGAAACAGTTTGGAATCTTTGTCTGTAGTTGACCGTATTTGGTAGGGTTCTGTATCTTTGACTTTATTTCACCGTATTTGGTAAGGTTCTGTATCTCTGACATTATTTCACCGTATTTGGTAAGGTTCTGTATCTTTGACTGTAGTTGACCGTATCTAGTAAGGTTCTGTATCTTTGACTGTAGTTGACCGTATTTGGTAGGGTTCTATATCTTTGACTTTATTTCACCGTATTTGGTAAGGTTCTGTATCTTTGACTTTATTTGACCATATTTGGTAAGTTTCTGTATCTTTGACTTTATTTCCCCGTATTTGGTAAGGTTCTGTATCTTTGACTTTATTTCCCCGTATTTGGTAAGGTTCTGTATCTTTGACTTTATTTGACCATATTTAGTAAGGTTCTGCATCTTTGACTTTAGCTGACCTGCATCTTTTAGCTCCAGTTGACTGCGTTGGAAGCTAAATTCAATCGTCAGCTTCCATCACTATGCATTCAGCAATTTCGTATAATCGGCTATAGTTGACCGTATAGAGAGTTTATACCTTTGGCTTCAGTTGATCGCATACGGTAGAGTTTTGCAACTTTGGCTCCCGTTGACCGCTTGTACGATCTTCTGTCGTAGAAAATTTTCACACTGGAAAGTTAGACTATAGTAGGTTAGTTTGTTTGATGACATTTATTCAATACTTTCATTGCTGTCATCGCACAAACAGGCAAAAATGATGGCGACCTTTTTACTTTAAATAGCATTTTGGGAGGATTATCGTTGGATTATCTCTAGTATCAATTTGGGGTGCGTTCGATTGGGCAGCGAATTTAAGCCTTCGAGACTCGACTTGTCCAACTCTTCAGACGGTTGCCCTGGCTTCGACTTGTTGATTCAGGTTTTATTTGTTGACTCGTAATCAGTTACCTCTGAGACTTCTGTGAACTTAGGCTTGCTCCGTGAAGTGGGGATTTTAGTCGTCTCAGCATAATCGGGCTGCTTTTAACACTTGCAACACGATTATAAGGTTCCTGTCTGCAATTCCAGACAAGTTAAGTTAAGTGGGCTTGGCTTAGATCGACTTTGACTACCCAGTCTCACGCGCCAATTTTCCTTCCTGTTCCTTAAACTCTTGACAAAAAATCCTTTTCTGGACGTTGGGTGTCAAACTTGACGCTTTTTTTTATTTGACTGTAAATATTTGTATGCCCCATACTTCATAAAGCATTTTCACCAACGCAAAATGGTGGGAGCTCAGCTAGTAGACGCATGATAACATGAGATATCTCGTAAGCAGATCAAAGCTTATAAGAACAGACCGCGAAATAAATCAATTTAAGACGTTAAATAAGACGAATAAATAAACCGTAGGTTTCTCGTAGAAAGAGCTTTACTGCTCAGCTAGACTCTCGATATGCAATAAAAAATTTCTTTGCGGGACACATGTTGCCACAGAACTAGCATAGCAAAACATACATACACCTGCACAAGTACACACAGAGAAATTTCTGTAGCGGTAAGTTTGTATCTACTCCTAAAAAGATAATTTAAGCAGAAGTGTGAGTAGAGTTATATATTAAAAGGTAGATATAAACTTAGCGCAACAGACATTTTTCTGTGTGTAGGTTTTAAAAAACTAATTAGCAACGGCTACGGAAATCGAAAATTGACCGTACCGGCTAGGCTGAAGCCTGGCTGACTCGCTGATTGGCTATACTAATAACTGGAAGCTTATGATTGGTGGGAAGGGAGCAGCCATGGAAGAATAAGGCATTCCTTGGCCACTCTGGCGAAATGTGGCTGTATTCCCCGATTCTGTTAAACCTCGATCCTTGCCCCTCCCCTTCACACGCTCAGAAAACTCATTATTTAACAAGTTAGCCGTCAGTGACGACCTACCTCGGCCCTGAGGGTTACAGGCACATTTAACTTTATGCGGTAGCGCCTAGTGTCCCCCAAGCTCCCCTCTCACTATATGTTAGTGCTTGTCACGTCTGCCAGTCTCTGCGTGGTAGTCAGCACATTCAACCTAACATATTCGATTAGATAGATGACGACAGACTGACTGACAGGACCATTCCCAAGGAAGAGCCGTAGCCAAGACTCTGTTCCTCTCCCAGCCGGTGTCATTATGCCGGGATGCGGCCTAAAAAAGACAGTTCTTCCTACTAAATACCGTCAGCTTTAACACACGTATAATCAAATAGCTCAACCAGATACGTTTTGACTGCTTGGACTAAGAGTTCTATGTAGCTACGTATGCTTAGCGTTTTCAGTAAGAAAGACTTAGCATATTTGGTACTGACAACCATTTGCGTGGTAGCATCCAGTGGCGACTCTTGGCTAGAACTATTTGCGGCACTCCGTAGTTTCTTACACTGATTTTTGTATTTACACAAGGTCTTAGAAGGCTGATGATATGACTTAAAGATTACATAACGTACGCGCATTAAGGAAGATATACACTCATCACAGTGGATAATTGCGATAATATGGAGTGTAAATAGAAAGGAATGCATAAATTCCGCAGTGCCTATACATAAGCCACAATTTGTAGCACTATTAGGTTATGTTAAAAACTAATAAAATTTCCGTGTATATCAGGTTTTCATGCATTACGAATGCTTTATATTCATAGGTGGCCCGACAGACGACATTACCGACAGTCCCCCAGCGCCACGAGAGCTTCCAACGCCAACTCTCACACACCCTCCAGCTGGACACGGTGCAAGGGTCCGTGAGGTCCCTGGAACAGAAGCACAGCTTGGGTCAGCTTAAGGTAAGTCTTCAGTTTCTTAAACATATATCAACGGATGAGTACTTGCTATCACTGAAAAGTATTTGTACTCTTTTCGTGTTACGGTTAGGTCGAACAACGTCGGTGATACAGAGATTTACGGAATCTTGAAGTTTGGTTTGTATATGGAATGCAGGGTGCTTGAATATTGCTGTCGTATGGGTAATGCGAGGTTTGAGATTTTTGTCTCCTGGCGAGCTCTCGAGCTTGGCTTGTGGAGTCAGCATTCCGTGTCCGGATGCTATTGTGGTGATGCTGGTCATGAATCTAAAAAGGAATGGTCTGAGGCTGCAGGTCGTCGCATTAGAGCCTTCCGTCGCTAACGCCATCGATCTTGACCATGTGTGATTGCCTGCAGCCGTGCTCTCCTCTGGGGCCAGTACGCGCTGGTTTCCTAGGTGGAGTGTTCGGTTAAGCTGACTACCTTTACGTTCACACGATAGTCTTCGTCCCGATAAGTATTCAGTATTACTTGGAGTTCGAATGTTTTCTGGTGTCCGCCAAAAAGCTTGCTAAGGTGGTAGCCGTCACACTTATAAAGTGTCGAACGGTTTTTCAAAGTTGAAGTGAATTAAAATTCTCGATGCTGCGCACATGTCTTTAGTAAAAACAGACTGTAACGCATTCGGACGCTGAGTAGTATGTACGGAGACCAAAAGTACCTCGTGTGAGCCTGCCTTATAGCCTAGAGCTCAAGTTTGTCTTCTAGCTCACATAGAAAACCGGTGGATTGAAATAATCGACAATTGCGTTCTCTGTTTTTTCAACGAAATAGCATAACAGTTGGTTACTTCAACCTAGTTTTTACTGTATGCATGTAAACTTAAGCGTTCACTGCCTCAGGTAAATTAGGGCCTTTGTCAATTGAACAATAGCTAATGCCTCTGCATTCCAAGTTTTCTTCATAGTCAAAGTCTTTGTGCCCATTTAGTATTTTGCGGGACGACCACCTTGATCATCACGTTACCAATACTTTTATCAATCCATAAAATTTTGCAGCCAAGGTCGTCGCAATAAACGGATTCAGAGTCAAGAGCAGTGCAATCCCATCCCTTTTAGCGAGGATTTGTTTCGTTCAAGTGCACAGCAATCGAGGGTCGTACGGTCAAGGTCTGCTCTATCTCGGCGGCACACAATCACGGGTCCTGCAATCAAGACCCGCCCAGGCCGCAGCTTGGGTGGGCTACAGGTGGTTCTTGCCGCCGCTGCTGCTGCAGCAAACAATAAAAATCTCGCTGCGTCGTCTCCATTAAGAAATGAAACCCGAATGTTTCTAAAACCTGAAAAAAGGAAAATCCTTTCTGGTGGACGGTGCTGGTCTGAGCACTTTTTTTTTTGCAATCCTTTGTTTCAGTTCTGAGATTTTTTGTTTAATTTCTTGAGACACTCGAGGTTTTTTCTGATGTTCTTCACTGCGATGGATGGCCAGCGAAAATAGTGCCAGACTGTATGTCATTCACACGCAGAAATACCCTGTTCTTCAAGTTGATTTCTCACAAATGATACTTAATGTGTCATGTAGAGTGAAACTCAATTTTTCTAAAAACGAAGTTCAAGTTTGTCATTAATAACACAGTGAGCTTCCTCTGTTAGATGACGTATTGAATTTCGCTCTTGACGAATTGAACTTCATTAAATGACAAATTGATTAGTTTGTGACTAATCCGCCTGGAAATGGTTTAGTAAATCCAAATGGGGACATCAGACGATATTCCAAGACGTTGATAATTGTCGAAATCTTTATGGATCATAAACTTATCCAACTTTACTGCAGGCCGAAGCGTTTGTAGCATCGGCCTGTCTATAACAATAGCAAACAAATGAAAGGCTTGATTGAAAACGTTGTCGAAGCCTTAAAAATAATGAATCTCACACCAATCACTTTTGAGTTCTTCAAAAAGCCCTACAAAATTATAAACTGTCCTTCTATGACACAGCGAACCGTAGCGGGTAGTTCCAAAGTCACTACAGCAAATACTGCTAACTGACAAGGGTTGCGTGCCGCACATGGCTTCTCTACTAAGAGGTTTTGTCTCTTAAGAGAACAGCAGCTTTCTGTTATAGTGAAGGGGACACTGCAATAGTTTCATTACAAAGAGCGCACCCATAATTATGAAACGCTGGCAATCGAGTGCATAGTAAGTGTAAAATTAAACATATATGTAATTGCTTTTTATATTTTTTTACATATTCTGTTCATAATTTTTTTAAATAAAATAATTTTTTTCATTTTTGCTTTCTTCTTTCTAGTCACAATAAACTGTAGGTACAGACATAATGCATAATGCTTCATTTTGGTTGCACTACCTGTCCGTGGTGGCCCAAGCGTGAAATTTTAATAATAATAGATAATGATAGAACAGTTTACATTATCACACTTCATTCACAGGACACAATCCCTCGCTGAATATATCCCTATTGGATACTTTCCTATCTAAAACCCATGTTGTTTTTCAGTGTTACACGTAGAGTTTTCTAGTATTATCATTTTTTTTGGGGGGAAAGGGGAAGGTGTCGTGAAGTGTCAGTGGGGGCAAAAAAAAAATATATCTATATATTTATATACAGCATGGTGCTCAAATTTAAGCAATGAACCTCAGTGTCCCGTAGAGTGGATTGATATGTATAACCGGCGGAACGTTGCCGGATCTAACATAAAAAACAACAATCTTAATTGACGTTCCGTATCCGTTATATAATAAAAGAAAGAGTATCTTGGTTTAGTCCATTTAAGTCTGCTTTCATACATCGGATAGAATACTGTCGGTTCAAACTTCGATATGGTACCGCTTCCCAGTATTGCAGTTTCTTGTCACTAAGACTTTCATAAATATAGTCAAAAAGTTTTGTTTTTAGTCATAGAAACATTATTAATGATACCCGTTTCATACTTTTATCAGAAATTTCACCTGGCACCAATATTAGATTGTGTCTCTTAAGTGTTCCTTTCGTAAACAGCCTCAAAAATTTATTGTCTACTAGGAGTTTTGTCTAATATGTAAGAGTTAGTTAGGTCAAGCAGGTCAAGGACAAGCAGTTTTTGCTGTTTATGCATACGCTAGGTTCTCGTGAGCACGTGGGAGCCAAACCGATAAGACTTGTGAGCTATAGGTAAAGGAAGTCCAGTCACCAAAGACGAAGTCAATTACGGTGCAAGCCGCTCGTAAAGGTTTAAAAACGTTTATAAGGGAGCAGTCTATCTCGCACTGACCCCTCCGAAGCGGAGTATAGGGGCCTTAGACTCGGCCTCGAACAGACATCACGGATACATGGTATAGAGATCCCACACTGTCGACTATACACCCTTGCTTTTGCTCCGCTACGTCAGACTGTAATTTAGTGATAGAAATTTTTTCACAACTTGCCACTGCCTGGTGAAGCTCTTGCATCGATCTATCTTTTACCGTCAGAGATAGCTGAAGAATTTCAGTCGCGAAGTCGATCTGTATTTTTCTGAGAAAACTCAGTCGCTCGCTCCTGACACCCTTTCAGTCCTGCTTTCTATTCTCCCCACGAAATAATTCCCTCACTGCCGTGGCTGGTGGCCATAGAAATGCGGCGCGTATCCTCTTTCAACAATCTGGCATCATATCCCTCGCTTTCCATTCAAGTGGCATTCACTGCTGCTTGTTACAGTGCTTTACAGACTTCCCGGAACTATCACCTTCCTCCACCATTAATGTCTTCGACCTGATCCTCGATACGCTCAGGAGTTCTGCGTAGCGAGCTCCATGCTCCTTTACCCCTCCAGGCAGATGTTGACGGCAGTTGCGCAACAGAGCTGACCTGGTATTTCCGGATACTTTGTGCACTGCATCTTTCTGAACAGTTTTCCCCCTTTGTTGGTTGCAGTCGCACATAAGATCTGACAAGATATGCTCGGTGTTATGTGTGTTTGTGTTATAGTTACCCTTTGTGATTACAGCAATTGAGCCTGAACTGTTTGTGTTTAGTGTTCTGGATGTTTGCTTTATAGTTTTCCGTTGAGTTGATGGCAATTGCATAAGATAATCTTGGCAGAATCTTTTCAACGCTTGGCATGCCAATTTCTTTATTCGTGGGTTTCCTTTTCGGTGATGTTGATGGCGTAACAAGTTATCTACGCAAAGAATGCTGTACAGATATGAGTCTAAATTATGCTGATAAAAACCATCTCTGTTCTGATGACCAAAAAATTATTCTCACAAGAATTATAACATGTCTAGACCTTCCAATTAAAGCTGCTTCTACTTTATCGATATTTGTTTACTTAGCTGTAACGTCCAGCGTATGTGCAGAACATACAGTCTTTAGGATCAGGGTATTCTGTTGATCACATCAGAAGGCAGAGTGTTGACAGCACTCGTTTTATATATGAAATATCCATAAGTATTTGCATGTATTTTTTTAGCACTCGCTGTTTTTGGGAAATCATATGATGCAATTGACACAATCATTTACCCTTTCTAAAATACAACTATGGTACAGGTCACCCTAATTATGGGCCATACTCATTTATGTTATTATTTATATTGAATTCAATATTTTTAGTTTCACAATTTCAACATACATAGTAATGTATAAGTAAATAAAAGGTACATTTTAGCGAGTAATGCTGAGTTTTTGAAAGCCTCAACGGTAACCAATTTGGGTTTAATATTCGGAACCGGATTCAGCAGAGCGGGTCCAACGCACCTATTTGAAGTTCCGGAGAAGTTTAGTCTGTTGGGCGTATTTCATAAATCAGTCGACGACACCTATGAACTACTTACTCCCTGTATGAGCTACTAGGTATAGTTGGAGCTAAATTTATATCATGAATCATGCATTTTGTTTCCTCATGTCAGCAAGCACTTAGTCCTGCAAAGGCATTAGGAAAATAGTTATCGTGGCTCCTCAGCCTTTATTGGAACTGACTAAAAAACATGTGTTCTTCATTGATAGAAATTGCATCCTGCTGCACCACACCAATAAATAATAAAAAATTTACTGTTGTTATTACGGTGTCCTACATGCGGTAGGAAGCTTATTTTTTCATCAGAAATGACATATTACTGCACTAAAAGGAAAAAAAAGCTCACTAATATTATTGCCCTATTATTATAGAGAAATTAAAGCACCGTTCCTCGGCAATATCTCCTGCTTGTTATTCACCACAAATAACCTATACGTTTCCAATTTATGATAGATTAAGAGGGTAATTTCTTCTTTCGGATCAGCAGTGACTTTCGATTGCTTCAAAAATAAGTAAAAACTAAAAAATTGCTCGTACCACCACAATATACACGGTACCTTACATGAGGGAAGGGAGGAAACTTTTTTTCCTTACTAGAAATTTTTTTACAGAACAGAAGCATCAGGTGAAGAAACTGTAGTTGTCATAACTACTGTTTCCGAATGACGTGGCTTCAGAAAAAAGGCTGTAATTATGCTATTGTTTTAGAATTTCGCGCATATAACATCAACTATCTTTAGTATAGTACCGTAAAAGCCAAAGTGCATTTTGGTATTTCTACCAGAACTTGTCTTGTTTCTCCCACAGAATAAATATACCTTTGTACCAGAAAAAACTTCATTTTATCTCTGCGTTAAAGCAGACAAGTTTTTTGCCGCTTCATAAAAAATTAGTCACCTTTTTTATCGAAAAATTTCACCTTTGCGCCGGAAAATCGCTAGCCTTTCTGCCTGTAAACTTTTTCCTTTGCGCTGAGAAATCTTTTCCCTTTCTGCCAGTAAATTTTTACCGTTGAGCCAGAGAAGTCATTTTCCTTGCTGACAAAAAATTTTTACCTTGCGTCAGAAAATCTTTTTCTTTTCTATCAGCAAATTTCATGCCCTTCCGATATAAAATATTTTACCCAAGCGTATTACTTTTTTAATCATCAGAACTGGAAAAATTAATTAGCATCACTGATGGAGCGCATATTTATCGCTTCTGAACTAATGTGACGTATTCCTGCTAAAAGTAAACTCTATAGAAATCAGTAATATTCTTTCCAGTTCGTTGCTGCCTTGAATCTATTATCTCAATACTGTATATTAAAACTTGACATGTGCCGACCTTTCACTTTCATAATGAAAACAAGTTCTTTTCAGGCCAGCTTGTTTAGATTATTTCCGCTTAAAAACCCCTAAGTCAATAACTTGTTATGATAACATATTTCCATAAAAATGGATTTTTAACCAATTACCTCTACAGACAAACTTTACTAAATATTTTCGCTTAATTTATTTTTCAGATGAGTAAATATATATATATATTTTTTTTGGGGGGGGGCGAACTGCTTTTTCAAGGATCTTATAATTTTAATACTTGGTTAATTCTTTTCCAATTTTTACATTATGTGATCCATACTTAATAATATCATTTGAATAATTATTTTACTGTTGTGTTACGTGTATCCACTCAAAATATTATTGCTTGGATAATTATTTCCCATTATAACTTTACATGCATCCTCTTTTACTTCTGTTTTCCCCTCTATTGAACGAATTACGGAGAAGCGATGCAGAAAATGTTTACTCCTTAGTGACGTAGATTTTATTCAATGCTGAGTAAAATGCTCTTGTCGTCGAATGAATGCAAAGTATTGATTGCCCTTGACTGTATGCTTTATGCCACGTAATTGGCCGGGTTCTCTCTATTGCTTCCCCTTGAATGTGGCCTACTATATTTATTGCTTGCCTTAACAAGCTGAAATAGATGTTTCTTCAATGGACTAAGCTGTGTATTTTTTTTTTTTTTATTTTCCCCACGAGTAGTTTGAATTGACAGATCGCTTGTTACAGTAGTTGTATGAATTCTCAAGGCTGCTTGTGCCTCCGGCAATGGATATCGGTAATCCATTGTGAGTTGTGCACTGCAAATTGTGTTTCATTCAGGGCCGACCTCTTACCTGCACGAAAAAAAAAATCATTGCTATTGCGAGGGTAATAAATCGTGATCGATATGAATGAATCTCTTGCACAACTTGAATCGTCTATGTGATGGAAGTGCAGGGGAAGAAATACTAGTAATTTTGTAGCTCAAGTCCGCCTCGTCTTTCTCCACTAGTGCAGTATAATTTCAACAGCTTTTGTTCTAGCAGGCAGTAACGACATGAAAGCGAGAAAGTCCAGGCAACAGTGCCGTGTGTGTCGTCAGGCTGAGACGAGATCATGTCTAGGGGCCTTGGCTCAGAGTCTGGTTGACTGTTATCGTGTGAGGTTGTGGTATACAACGGACAGTGGGTTTGTACCAGGATTAGTTATTCCATGCAGAGGTAAAGGTATAATGAACTTGACAGCGCTCACCACTGAGAAACCTACAAACACTGGTTCATGCTGCAGATACTGGTAATTGGCCCCAGAGGAGTAGTACAGCTGCAGTCGACCACGGGTCGTTAAAAACTAATGAACTATGGCGCCATCGACGGAAGGTTCGATTACCAGCGCATGCCGACGCGCCATTTCTTGGCCAGATAAGTGCCCCCCCCCCCCTCCGGCATGTGAGCACACCAAGCAGGATTGCTGACTCAGCGCACCTGGCGCCACTCAGATCGCACGGCTGGCTTGTCGCTCGATCCCTTCTCCTTTCGTACACCAGCCAAGCATGCAAGGCATGCTGCTACCGAGGGTATACAGCGGTTCTTAA
>LQNS02278097.1:27832276-27845513 GCA_001587735.2 Parhyale hawaiensis | reverse complement strand
TGTGTATGTGTGTGTGTGAGCGGTCACCCACCACTCCCGCACGTGCGTAGCTCCGCTTAATTGTTAAGCTCCCCATAAAAACTTTGATAAGTGCCTCACTCTGAGAGAAGTTGAGCATCAAAAGTCCTCATATTGCCCAATAAAGCGCAGACCGCGACTTTTCGCCGCATGGCTCGTACCACGAGCAGATTAGGTGGACTGGAGCTGGATTCATTAAGTCTTCATTTTGGGATCTTACTTTTATTTTCACTTCTTCATTGCGCTTTGTATTATTTAAGTGCAGCTGGACTGTTAAAGTTTTCACTGCTACTCCGAAGCTGAGACTGAACTTGTATAGCACATCCTCTTATTTCTTAGAAGCCTTTTATCTTGATCTTGGTTGCGTTTGCTATTATTTAACAGAAGGTGGGTGGACCGATGGTAGACTTTATTTTTGTGATGTAGTTCCTGCTTCCTTATGTGTGTTGTATTTTGCTTTTTTGTTAGGTTTGTTGCTATTTAACTTATTTGTTGTAGCGAAGTCTTTACTGTTGTTAAACATGCTAAGTTTTACTTGTGTTTTTTTAAGCGTTTTTTATTTTGCTCCTGCTAAATTGATTTGGTAGTTGTGTTACTGTTCCACTTAAAAATAGCATGCATTAATACAGTGCCCCAAATTATGTGCAGTTATAATAACAGCAGATTAGATCGTTCTATGCTCGCGGTGGGTAATCTCTAGAAATTTTATACCCTATAGGGTATGAGAACGCTGTCTATCTGTAGCATTGAAATCCATGGTATGATTAAAGTCACATTAAATGTAATGTTCTGGATGATTTCAATACATATATGAGTAAAATGCCCAGCAATGTTATATAGTTCACAGATGGGTACTGTCAGCTTCAAGTCGAGTAACAAATCAACTGGTACAGGTATAATGCCAGTAGAAAGCAACACTGCAACAGCAAAAACAGTAACAGCAGGACTGTCCACCGTCAGTAACTGCATTCACTTTGGCTGCCCTAGCAGTAACTGCACCACTGCACTGGCAGCAACTGCAGGTCTGTCCACCGTCAGTAACTGCATTCAATTTGGCTGCCCTAGCAGTAACTGCACCACTGCACCAGCAGCAACTGCAGGTCTGTCCACCGTCAGTAACTGCATTCAATTTGGCGGAGAATTGCAAAGACGCACCGGGCGGATGCAGGGAAGACCGATGGCGCCTCATCAGCGCCGCACTTGCGAGCCTCGCGGCTGCAATGAAGAAGGATTTCTGTTCGGATTTCCTGATTTCCGCTTCGACCAGTTCCTGCCTCGCACAAATCACTGGTAAATCCGCGACCATCATGGCGAATGAGCACCAGATGTATCTGCTGATACGGAACTGCAAAGTTGTGCCGGGCTCCGTTGCTGGAGCAAATAGAAGACAAACTTTTCGAATTGGCCAAAGGCAGCTGTGCTGTCTTCTTGCTGCTGCTGAAAAGCGTGAATTATCTAAAGCGAAACCTGCAGTATTGGACTGACACAACCTAAAATCCTACACTGTATTTAATTTAAATACGGCTACGTTATCGCTGCTTGTAATCAAAATGACCTACATCGTTATGTTTTGCCACCGCTTTTTGCGTATATTAATTACAGTACATTAAAAATGAATAAATAATGTTATTGGTGGAGCACCGGAACCTATACGCACTTTATTAAATCGCGTACTAGGAGCCATCTGGACATCATCATAAATATCAAAGACCGAATAAAAGTCACGTAAGCCACTAAATTTTGCATACAAACTCCCCAAAGTTCTCTTTCTCCGGTATACTATACTCCTGAATGTTACTACCACCCTCCTGTGGTTCTGAACATCACTTACATGATTTATCATATCACTCTGAAAGGATTTCATCAATAATTGCCTCTGTCAGCTCTCCCCAAACTCTGGTCTTCTTTACAAAAAATATCTGGACATCGGTCCCACCGCGGACTAACTCCAAATATAAACCGTAAACAACCGCTGCTTTGGGGTCCGAACCGTAAAAACGATACGAGCTCGTAATAGCTTCGTGCTCTACAAGCACCACACAATTCAACCTAGTTATAGTGAGGGCGCCTCTATCATAACAGCCCAAATTGATACTAAACTAGAGCTTGTTATGCTTTTGATTACATAATACTGAAATAATTTTCTTTTTTTTCGTGAAGTTTGGGTAGAGCGGGTTACTTCACAGACTGTGATGATGTTAATATTTAACCCTTTAGTGCCTGCTTGTTATATGTATTTGTGGACGTTACAAATATTGCTATCCATCCGGAAAGTTATGTTTAATTCACGCATCATGTCATTAATCCGCTACCATTCCCATTAATCAGTTTTTTAGAACTATCACAGTTTGTTGCCTCCCCAAATCTGCAGACTTGACGTTTAAGCTACAGACGAAATTGAGAAACTGCAAAACTAGAAAAGTAAGGTATTTTATGTTAAACCTTCATTCATAATTGATATTTTGGATATTTTGAAGTCATATATCTAAAAAACTCGATTTTCCTTATTCACAAGTAACTTATTTATTACTTGGACTGGTTCAAAAACTGAACCATGAAATATGCTGGAGACAGCTTGGAGAAAAGATTTTAGGACTTGGCAATGAATTTGAATACTTTATTGATGAATAGCAGTTATATTTATTTAACCTAACTTTAGAGTTTGCGCAACTACTCTTCAAATTGTTTTTATGCTCTATGTGCAGGATTGCGATTCTGAATTTTTTTTAATGTTTAATGTTATATTATAAGAATGCATGTATGCATGACATAAAAATATTCCGTTTGGAGTTTAAATGATAACCTGTGAATAATGTTGCAAAATTCAGTGCAGAGTTAGCATAATTAAATTAGGTATAATCAAGACACCATTGGTTGACCTACTGACATGATTTTCGAATATCAAGAAGCGACAAAGCCGTTTTGTTTATCCTCTCGCAAACAAATATGAAGAAAAACGTGTCTGCACTTTGGTACCTGAGAAGAAGCACGCTTCTCATTCGGTTCTCAAGGCCAAGTTAATTTAGGCAAGCCTTCACTTTGCGCCTGGCCTTGAGTTTCGTGAAGCAATTGTCGTATAGAGCCGTGCTCTCCTAACCTGACGTCTGGACAGTGCTATGTCTTCTTGCAGACAGATGGACCGCTGGACAGCCATTGTCTGTATAGGTGTGTGTGTGTGTGCGCGCGCGCTATTTTGACTGTGTGGGGACTCAGGGAGCTGTTACATGCTGGACAATATTACGGTCATACCTACGTACATATTACTCAGTCTACGAAAATTTATTGCACTGTATTTACTGCACAACTCTAGAATTAGGTACCCACTAATATCTTGTTTATGGCACGCTGCATGCGTTCCGATCTTGTTTTTGACACTACGCCTTGCTTTGACCCTTGCGTACCACGTGACCTTCGTTTCCTAGATATCGCCATCCACTGTAGGTTAGCTTCAAAGGCCCTACATCCCAAGTGTTAGTGTTTGAAGTCTATTGAAAGATATTCAATTTCGTTACAAAGACAAACCGTATTAGATCTTTCTATTTGTGTATCTTGATTGAGTCACAATTTGGTACAGTAACGGAATTAATTTCAGTAGACTTTATTATGGCCTTCTATTCATAACTGCCGTACAGTCGTAAACAAATTAACAAGACACTGTGCTACTGCTGACTCATGCGTTTCCTATGATTAATTAATCAATCCTTTAAATGAAGTGTATTTGTTTATTCTTTCTCCTATGATGAGCAACTAACGAAAAACAGGATAAAAAGAAAATCCTACTAAAATGCAACTAAGAAATGCTTTATGTAACGACAATTGAAGCACTACTCCAGTTCAGTCAAAGCGTGCGAATTATGAATATTCTGTTTCAATGAAACTGCTGCTCATTTGGAATCGTAGAGCAAACATAAGAATATTCTAGTCAATTTATTCTCGCAGCATATTAGTTGACATGCTTAAGGTGACCTTATCATAAAATGATAGCAATAACGGAAGCCATGCATGTTATGTTTATGAATTTCAATAGGAGGAAGATAATCGTTGCACTTAGCCAGTATACTAAAGCGTTATGGCTTCACAAATGAAGAGAAATCGAAGCTACATATTAATTGCACTGCTACAGCTCTTTCGAAATAATAAATGGATAGCTCGATGCAGTAAAAAAAAGACATTCATTTTGAAAAATGCCCAAATCTATTACGAAGCGCTAAGTGCAGCTTAGTAGTTCATTATCATTATACACTACATATTATACAAATGATTCGGGAAGAATAAGGTTGGTTTAAGCAACTGCTTAATATAGACGAGGCAACATCATTCTATAGGAAGACAACATTTCAGACACGAGCTTTAATAAACAATTAAGAAAAAGGGATTGGAACTCGATAACTTGCTGGAACAGAGAATTCGTTGCTGTTCTCTTTTGCATAAAATCCAAAATAACCCAATAAATTGTGAGTGGCTGGAATGCACAACGCTTAGGCTTTAGACTGTGAAGCTCCTGTATTGTTATTAAGTTTTAAATCTTATAAACGAAAACTTGAGAAATTTCATTTTTTTTTTTCTATATGGTTTCGATATTATGGGAATTCTTCTACAGTGCTGTAAATATTATGTCTCTGCTACAGTAAGCAAAAAAAAAAAAAACATACCAGTATGCATCCAATTTTGGTGAAAAACAAAACTGTAATACATCCTTTCAAGTTAATGTAAAATATCGAATTCCGAATACAATAATTTTGGGTAAAAGAATAGTGCTCTGCCTTGGCCTACAATTAATGTAGCTGTCGTTGACCGTAGTTCTCTCCAAAAATGGCCAATTTCATGAAGTACTTCCTCCATTGCAGTACGTGCTTTATTGTGCTACAATTTAAAGTCCTTAAACTGTATTGAGTATCGTACTGTAGTTAAATACGTGTTGTTAAATCCGTAGACTCGTCAGCTCTCTGCTACAGCTACATACGCTGCTCGCATATCCGTGTTACATGTAATGATTCCCCTAAACAACCTTGTATTAATGTAAGCTCATATGCAAAGGAAGTTAAGTTTTAATAACTTGCTAATGAGTTCACGCATGATTAACATAGTTGGTACAGTGCGTGTGTGTGTGTTGCGATTCTATTGAACAATCTGTCAGCTCGTCTGCAAAGATACTTGAGCTTTAAAACCTTACTTTTAATCTGTCAGTGTTTGGCATGAGCGCTGCCTGGGTACGGAGGTCCTACTGAGCAAACTGCTATAAATACAACCTTATGTTTTAGTAAAAAACCTAGCATTAGTTAGCTAGTAAGTCACCCCCCTTTCCCTCCCCCACCCTCTGTGCATGGGTTCTAGGATTCTCCATTCTTTTGATCTACTACACTAAGCATATCCCCTCCTCTTGCTTTCTTTGAAGTATCGTTGCAGTGGATAGCAAAGGTCATACTAACAGCACACGTAGCGGTATATAAACGAGTGTAATAAGTTCGTATGTATGCAATGGAAGTTTAGCTTTAAGAGCTTACCTTAATCTTCCAGGAGTGCTGGAATGCCTACCATAGCCCCTGTGTGCAGCGGGCCGGCAGAGACAATTATTGCAAAGCTCCCGTTTGAATATTTAACGGTACCTACAAGGCTGCTTAGTATGCCCCTCGCGCCTGCTAACGCCGCTCACTGGGAATGCTAAAGCCCTCTATGCCTGCTGCTCCGCATCCTGCCTGGCCCATCTTTCCATGCATCTACTTGTCTGTCTTGCGCAACACCTCAAGGACGTCTGTCCAGTTTTGCAGCTGATCGTAGCCATAGTAATCTTCGCTGGCTTTGTTAGATTCTCTAGCACTGCCTATTATTTTCTGTCTTTCGCTTCACTTCGAGGTTGCCTAGCTGCTTCATCTCGCAGCTCAGAGTAATCTTCGCTGCATTTGTTCGTCTCTTTGTATATGAATCTTTTTTTAATCTTGCTGCGTAGCTTAGGAAAGCTTCGCTGCGTTAATCGGCAAGATTACGTCGGTGCAGCAGCTATAAGCCAGAAATTTAAATTCACCTCCTAACGATATTGTGTTTATAAAGTATATTGCTGCCTACAGTCAGTTTAATTTTGCTAAGGTAAAGCAACATTCCGGATCTGTAATGTAAATTGTTCACACACAGTCCTACATAGAAACGCTCTCTTAACGTACTTTGCTTATTGCATTAATAGAGAAGCTACCGATGAACATTTTACGAACATTATCTTATTCTGTGACCAAGCACTCATCTTACTTGCCTGAAGCGTTTCATCAAACGTTTCAGTGGTTGGCTGAATATGTTGTAATCTTCTGTATTTCTCTCTGCGTAAGCTGTCTTATAAATTAAGTAGTTTTTGTTTAATAAACTCAATTTACTCCACATCCTTGTGTTCTCATATCCGTGGCGAAGTACTTGAGGGCCCACGTAGGAACTCACGCTTAATTACAATCCTTATATATTGTCAGTTTAGTTCGCTTATATTATAGGAACTAGCGCTTGATCGGGAAATCGTATTTGATACAATACTCTGTAAATGTTGTCATGGATTTTGTCACCTCTTCTTTTGTGCACACCACTTCCTAATATAAAAATAGTTCCTTATGTATATTTCTGATAATTTGTGTCTGTTTGTGGGCTACCATATATATATGGTTTGCGAAGTTCTTTTTCAAGCTGTATTTTGTATGAGTGCCAGTGTATGATTAGTGCGTTGTTGCGATGTGTTCTTTGTCAGCTTCAAACACGAAGGATACTTAAATGTGTCAAATAGCTGACTCAGTAGACTAATGTCATCATTTGTATTTATTCTACTTCCTCAACATACTTACAGTATTTGTTTACCTTATTTTTCACCGTTTTTAAATAATTTAACTAACTTTAGTATGTACGTATTCAGTATGCTCTCATTAGTAGCAAATGCTTTAAAGCCTGACTTCAATTCATGCCTGTTCACGTATATACAAATTTCTGCATAATTTTCAGTGGTGGGTAGCACAATTTTTTTTTAAAGTACAAAGTGGTAACATTTTCTTTAGATGGCAGCTTGCGCTTGAGTTTGCGTTCTTGCCCAACTCTCATAATTTTCCCCAGCTGGATCTCGATCGGAAAATATTATACAAAATAACTGACACTGTCCAGTACTGTTTCCTTCAAACGTCGGCTCTTTGGGTAAAAATTTTCACCTTGGATATCGTTGCTTTTCATTGCGAAACGACACGTGTTTATTCGAATTTCGGTCCCAGTTTGGGTTTCTTGTGCAGCCTTTGATGGTGACACACCTTGAACTTACCGAAATGAAGAGCTTCACAGTGCTGCCCGTTGTATTGCGAGCGCCACCTGCCGTTCGTTTCAGGCTTTAATTAAAAGTCGTCCATTGTGTTACAACGCTTTCTGGATTGGGACACCATCTGTACACGATGTGTTGTTGTTTGTGCGCATACTATGAGATTTGAAATGCTGATAAGTTGTTGCAGACATGATGCTGCTGAAATATGAAAAGGAATTATTAATATTTTTACTGTCATCATATAAGATATTATAATTACTGTTGTTACTATTATATTTATAATACAATAGTTCAATTACCCCTTTCAATAGGAAGGAAATTAGATGTTGTAGTATGAAAGAAAATGTAGGTATAAGTTGCATTAAAATAAATGTATGTTTAAACTCTGAAAGTAGATATGTGGCATGAAAATAGTAGCAAAAGAAGCAATGCGATTAAATTCTACGTTACAATGTTTTAAAGTTCCATTGTGCCTAGCCATCCAAGTATGCTCTATAGAAGAGAATGTCAATTAGACTTGAGTGAAAATTCCACAGAACAGAAAGCTTTCGGGATGTTGTGCACGTGTCTTCAATTTGCTAGAAAAAAATAAATATATGTAATATTACTCAGTCCCGTATGGCTTTCTATTTGAATTTCATAAATATCTTGAAAGTGTCAGTGTCGCTTGTGCTGTCATATGCAATAACGTCCGCTTGCAAAGGCTGGTTCACACGACAGCCAAATAAAGGCTGTCCTTTCATTTAAAGGTCGAATGCGGCATAATGTCTGTTTAAGCAACAGAAAAGTGATCAAGTATCTGGGCGGTAATTCACTTCATCCTGAACATAACTGGAATTTGATTAGTTAGGCAAATTAACTTGATTCCTAAAAGTTTATTAAGTCATTGGTAAACGTACAGTTGTATCTACTAGACCAAAATTAAATATTAGGATTTTGTGCTAAAAGAACGCGTCCATTTGAATATCGTGTGATCTTGTCTCAAAACTCGGTAACAACGCAATGCTATCAAGTACCTGCTGCATTTCACGTAAAGATACCACGCATATGATGGTACTATTAGATATTATTTCTAGCATAAAAATCGGTAGATAACCTTGAAGTCCCAGGCGGGCTCAGTGCAAAGTGTTGGAACACTTTGTTGCGTCTTCGTAAATACAACTCCTATTGAAATGGTTACATGGCCACAGACTTTGGCGTGCTGGGGCCTCTGACCTGTATTTACAGCCCGCAAATAAATTTCAATCGGGTAAAGGCCATTTTTTAGGGACTGAATAGTCCCTTTAAAAAAACGCGTGTCTGCCTACACATTGTGAAAATACTGGCCGTGCTGTCAGTTCTCTAGTGCGTGCCACTTGTAAAGTTCCCGATATCTTTTCAAACTTGCAGTGGACTAGAATTTGAAAAGCTAGCGACTTTGCTTATATTTACTGGAAACAATAAAACATTCGGACGCTCTGGACTGTGTCCGATCTATATATAGTGGACCCAGCTTAGGGCTAGAAGGGGGGGTACAGGAGAGAGAGGGGGAAGGAACGGGAGGGCATTACGGGCAATCAATTAATACTAAGAAAAAGAACTATATGCCGGGACCACACTAAACTTTCGCAGGAAGAACCTCGGAAGAAGTATGTAGAATTTTTCTCTGAGGGAGCGCGATCCGAGGGTGTGCAACACGCATGTCGTTCATGCTACCGCATCTGTGCTACCGAATTTAAATATATTTTACTATTTCAGGACGACGACCGCGCTGCCCATCCTCGCTTTTAGTTGAACGTGCGAATGTATATGTGTCCTCGGCATGACAGAATATAAAAGGTCTGACTTTGCTTGCATGTACGAGGGAGGGGACAAGCTTACGAGCTGGGATCTCACATGGAAGCCAAAGAGACGCTAGAGTGAAAAAATTTCTAGGACCATTGCTCTAGAGTCTAGAGATTATTTCATTTGATTTTATGGAAGTCTTTCTATGCTATTGCGAATTAAAATTAATTGTATTTTGATTCGACGGTTGTTTTATTTTGTCACTGGTAGTTACTTCAAGCATAAGATCACTCACGCTGCACTTGTAACTTCACTTTCTTTTTCTTATTTTCTCGGGGAGAAAGTGAGCCAATTTAAGAAAGTAGCTTCAATCTATTCAAAATTATGGCAGTTACTTGACTCAAATTTTTTGGCCTCAAGTAAAAGCGCATTTTTACCCCAGAGAGGCCCCCAAAATATAATTCCGAGAGTCCGACTTCAATCCTTACTGCTTTTATGGGAAGGTTGTGGGCGTCAACAGCACGCAATTCGAGCCTGACTAATGCGTGCCATATTGGCATCTATTTTGGGCACCGCCTCAACGGTAATTTGATATTGCTCAACGGCGGCCAATTTAGGACATGCTGGACCGATCTGTGATACGGGACGGCTGCATAGCATAGAAATCTTGCGTAAACTGCTGTCGACGTCAGATGTGGGGATCTATTCTTGGGGAGACGGACTGCTAGGCTTATATTATTGCATGTTGTGCAGTTGTGCCACAGCTGTCGACGTCAGATGAGGTGATCTATTTTTAGATAATGGGGACTATAGAGCTGGAACTCTGTATATCGTACAGATGTGATGACTAGGGCTTGCTTGCATAAATATCTTACCTTCCTTCGGTAAGTCAATATTTGTAAAAAAATAGCATTTTATTTTATTTTCATTTTTTTAGCAATCCTGTAGCGACTTTTCCGTCATCTAGCAAAATCGAATACTTCGGAACAGGTATCATATCGTTTTTTTATTTCACTAATACGTTTATTTTGCGTTATGTTTATTATATTCTTCAAACAAAGTTAATTTTTTTATGTCGCAGCACATTCATTGAGAAAATTTTTTAATTGCACTTGCATATCTGCAAGAAAATTTCCATTAATATGTGTACTGGTTTTACCCGTATTTTTTTTCTGGTAGTATGTCGATTGTCCGAGACACATATTCGCAAATAATCTTGCTTCACTTCATATCATGGATGTCGATAGTGCCCTTGTCACATAGATATCGCTAGTGTTATTGTCATATGCTCAAATAGATATCAACTATTGTTTTTGTTAGTTTCCCAACTAGTTATATCGACGATTGGCCCCACTTAAATTAATACACTCGTAATGATATTACGATATGTCCGTGCTAACAAAAGTTAAACTGAGAGCTTAATAAAATCGATGGAAAAGCTAGGAGATTAATAAAATCGGTGAGAAGTTTTATATCGTTCTCATTACAATCATTACAACGTCGAGTATTGCGACGACCTGCGCCACAGCTTCATGTGACTCACAATAGCTAATCGGATTATATTGTGAACTCTTTTGTACTGGTTATTATTATTATTATTATTATTATTATTAAAACTTCACGCTTGAGCTCCCACGGACAGGTAATACAACCCAAATGAAGCATCTTGCAACACCGGGAAGCCCAAACCGTTGCTAAAGGAAATCCAGCAAAAAACCATTAACAGCTGACTTAAACGCCTGCAGGCCAATACGACCAAAAGCCGATGCCGGTAACAAATTCCAAACCCTAGCCGACCAGGGCACGAAGCACTGACAGAACTGATTAGTTCGACATATGACAGCCTCCAAAGTGAAAGAGTGCGCTCCGCACGCAGCACGAGTCTCTCTCCCAAAAACCTCGAGGGCAGGGAGAGAAGAATACAACCAATGCCTCTCATTATTTTACACCTTATAAAACATGCATAGCTCTGCTACTCTTCTCCTGTGGGATAGGTTCACTAGATCATTATCAGCGCACAGCCTGCTGGCTGGTAACGCGTATATGACAAGTAGTTGTTTTTTTTTTCAAGTAACAGCAGCAAAGTCTGTGGTATTTTTAGCGTATTGCTGCAGCTAAACATTCACTTGTCGAAGACACATGCATCACTAGTAGTATGCTCAACATAACAGAAACTAGTAATATTACTGTTTTTACTGCTGTTTGAGAGTCATGTTTTGACGCGCAAGTGGCTTCATCATAAACAAGCTGCACAACGCTATGGCTATATTTATATGCTCGCTCCTAGCGAAACTATAAATAACGCATAGCTTTGCTCGTTGCTGCTTTCCTGGGTATTTTGTTCAAAAAATATCCCAAGGGGTGCCTACTTTTCCTCCAGAATTATGCTGCCACCGCACAATAATAGTGGGCTAAAAATATGAAATTCTGGGCTGTGGGTTTTTTCACCTTACTGGTCGCATCTAATGTTAGGTTACGTTGTGGAATGGGTCAGGTCATGTTTTCTGTATGAAATTTACTGTAACGCTAATCCTAAAATAAAAAGAAAACATAATTTAGTTATATAATCAATTCTAGCCGTCAAACGAAAAAAAAAATTATTAGTACGAATTCAGCAACTTATGAACTATGTCGCAGGTTTCATTCGTTTACTATTTTCCGAAAGGGTTAGCAAGTTTTTCACTCTAAGGTACTCTAATGAAATATTAGCATATTAGCCATATATTGTAATAGTACCTTTCTGTGGTTTAATCGCCTCTCACAGTATATAATTAACTGAGTTTGTTTGTCAGTATGTTCTCCGGTTGTCTGCATACTTTTTCAACAGGTGTAGTACTAGAATATCTTTGTGACGAAACATTATTTTGCAAACTTCTTTGGTTTTAATTATTTATATCATTCCTCTTTCTTTGTTCACACGTGAGCTTTTCATGAGTAAAGGTTTTTCTGCGTGTAATTCAGATAGGACGATTAATAATTTATTCACATTATTGCGGATACCTGACCTGAAATTCAATTATATATGCTTTGGACATGCGTCAGCGGCTTAGGTGGCTTTGTGTATTAATTACATTCTTAAGTTATATGTAGTCTTTGCACGTAACTACAAAAAACAAGCACTCACACACTTATACACGCACCCGCACCGTCACCAAAACAACGATTACTTTCTTTTTATTATTGTGAGCTGTAAAAATTATAGTTTATCTATTTTCAAGAAATTTGTTCATCATGTAGGACTATACACCTACATGCTGCTATACAGCTAGTTGTTTTTTCGTCAAATATTTTGTTGATAGTTATTGAAATGCAATATATTATAGGTTACGTTTATACCGAATGTTTTCTAAGCATTTAAAAAAAAATTTTTCAAGCTAAATTATGACATACTCACTCTACGATGTTCCTTTTTTGTTTGCATTATTTTCAGTAATTTCATTTCCAAGATAGAGCCTCTATTGGTCATACACCGCTTAGTTTTCGCCCAAAAGTGGTCATACACGGAAACTGCAATACTTTTGATATTGTACTACTATACTGTATGTACCGGAAATATTTGATTGCAATGCATGAGCCTGATATGTTATTATAGCCTATTTTTGGCAACCGAACATTTCTAAGCAGCTTCTCTAAACAATAATATGAGTATTCCATACCTGTCAGTGTACTATTATATCGTATCCCGTGCAAGCAATATTGCTAAGCATTCATCACTAGAATAATTTCGAAGTATTCTTACCTATCAAGCTATCATACTAGCTTGTCTGTTGCGAGCAGCATGGGAAAGCACTTCTTAACAATAATAATTTCAAAATATCCCTACTCTCCCTCCCCCTTCCGGGGCCAATCCTTTGCCTCAAACATTTCCATGCGGCGGCACCCATGAAGCTGCACCACCGAGCCACTCCAGCACTTGACGTCCCTCTTGTTCACACCGGACCAAGCGCCTCTTAATGCCGCGGTTAACGCGAGGATGGCCGCTTAAGGGCGCTGATGATGAGCGGCACACACAAGTTGGTCGCCGCTGGTGCTGCTAATTGCTTGGCTCAGGGCAACAATTGAGGGTCACCGGTGCCCTGCCGCCCGCTTCTATATTTAGAACATTAAAGAAGCAGTGACGGATTGAGGGTCAGAGCCGATACAAGGTTGCTAGCGCGACCGGAAGCGCCCGCCGCCAGGGAT
>LQNS02278097.1:27798030-27811677 GCA_001587735.2 Parhyale hawaiensis | reverse complement strand
GCATGCTAGTCGTCATGGTGATGCCAGCGCCGCCCTCCTCCTTCTATCTCTCTCTGCTGTCCTTCTCCTGAGAGCCCTTAACGTCATGTAGCGCTAATGGTCATCTCGCGTGGCCTTGGTGCTTCTTGGTGTCAGTCCGTGTGACTTGGCACGTACGTATGATCCGCTGTGTTGTGTACAGCAGAGTTACAGCACTGCTGCATGGTGCTGCTCATGCCCCTCGGTGTCGCTGTTCCCTCAGACATATGATCCGTTCTGTAACAGGATTACTATTGTCTTGTGACCTTGATGCCTCTCACGGATGGTGTTCCCTCAGGCATATGATTTACTGTTGTGTTGTAGAATAACTTCTGTCTTGTTGCTTTGCCTCTCAGTGGTGAAGTGACAGTGGCTCGGTATCGCACCAAAAGAGGACCGGGTTCGATTTACTGCGTGGAGCACTCCAGCACCGAAACGCTAGGCGAAGTACGGCGAAAGATCCCAAATTGTCTTTCATCACTGACTCCTTCTGCTATTCACACAACCAGTTCTTCAAAATTCTAGAATTGAGGCTAAAGAAACCATTGTTAGGTGTATTCACTGGATGCGATATAATGAATTATGCTTTTTTTATTATTGATGCTCGTCGATGTCACTGTTCCATCAGATATATGTTTGGAGCGAGCCACGGAATTCTATCTGTCTTGTTGTCTTGCCGTCGCTCCGTGTCCCCACCTTACTGAAGTCCTCAGCCCCACTGCACGCGTGAGTTTCCTCATGCACTTCTTTTTGGGGCATCGTGGCTCAATTTGTGTCGGTGTTGCCAGTCCATCTTACTTTAATTCTTAAGTTGCAGCCGTTATGGTTACCCCAGTGCAACTTATGTGTTGTAACCTTAATGCTTCCCCTCCGCATTTCGTGCTGCACGGTCGTTTGGCCCGTGAATGTGTGCACCAGCGATACTTCTCTGGCTTTGATTTTTGTGCAGTCTTTCCACCCGATTAGGTAGACATCAGTAACTCATAGGTATTGTAACCTTGATACTTCTCCTCACATTATCTGCTGCCACTCATACACCTCATCCTATTGCCGTTAACGTTGATCTCAATTCATCTCCTTGCTGTACCACACGTCAATCCTTATTGCTGATTGCATTCATCACAGTTCAAATTCCGTTACACAGAAGTGCACTGCCGGTTGCGTTTATTTTAGCTCATCTCTCGTTATTGCACAGACGTTACACCCCATTGCTGACTACGTTCATTTTTTTGTTACACAGACGCCAAACTCCACGCAGCGCCGAATAGGTTCATCTCAGTTTATCTCTCGTCACGCGCACGGTAAACTCCATGCGCTCCCGATAACGCAGCCACCTTTATAGCTTAGGCTTTTCTTCTAACTTTCTGCACATGCAGCGAATAAACATACACCTTTACGTCACGTCTTAATATAAATGGTATTTGGTGTCACCGAAAGACAAAATTATTAGGATTTTTTTTAATTATGCAGTTTGGACAAATACTTTTAAGCTGTTATTATTATTAAATTTTATGTTGAGTAAAGCTATTTGTCCAATATACAGTACTTAGTCCCTGCGGCCAATATTACTCTCCCTCTTCAGAACTTAAACTGAGATAGGTTGAATCAATCACAAACACAATCGTTGAGATTGTGTAACAGATCATTTTGGAGGCACTTCTCAGAGCCCAGCAGCCAGAGCCAGCGCGTATGTGCTCCAGCAAGCCTTTGATCTGTCATAAATATGCAATAGCTACTGCATTTATTTTCTTGTGCGACCCTTCCTGGAACGGCTATCTTTTGTGTTAATAATAGGTCAGAGTTTTTGATGATCTCATTGCTACAGTTATTGCGAGCTAGTGAAAGCCAGATATTACATAACAGTTTGTGGCATTCAGATGCAAATTTTGTAACAAGATTATTGCACTTTAAAGCAACGCTGCGCTCTGTCCATTCCATAGAAGGAGGCTACTTTATTTAGGCTGGGGGCTAAAGAATATCGACAGAGGTAGTCACATATAAAATAGTTACGTAACGCACCTCTCAAAGCCAAACCTTATAACTGAATGTATTAATCATGATCACAATAACATATCTACTTATCTACATCAATTAAAGTAGGTGGCTTAATATCTATTTCATAAAGAAATAGATACCCAATGAGGCTTTATCCATGTCGGGCTTCTGAGATTGCAGAGTGCATTTATAGCTGTCCAGGTTAACTATCTACATTGTCTTTATTTTATTGTTACAGTCTTAATGGGTTATTTTATTGTCAGAGGCTTAAATGGGACTACAATAAAAATGTTCGTAATTGATTTTTTTACGTGACTTATTAACTACCTTATATGAGTGACGTCAGAGGAGTCAAGTAAACACAAATACTAGAACTCCAAATATCGTAAGCTAGTGCACGCTATAAAAAGAAAAACTATGTACTAATATTCAAATTATATCAATTGTCATAACATGCGATAAGAAATTAATATATTGTAGACATAACTGGCTGTCTCTTTAGAGGGCTGAGGATAAGCCATACGCTATAAAAATACAGGTAACGTTAGTTGGGTTCGCCCATCCTATGTTATGGGGAGTCGCGCCTGCATTGACTTGACATTCGGGGAATTTTTTTCGTTTTTGTCCACTTAGCCTTCTTCGGTCTTCGAACTCCTAGTGATGATCTTTACAGCTGATGTTCCTCTTCTTTCCGTGTATGTTCTTTTCCTTCGAGGGTTTCTCGCTCTATGTTACATACTTTGTTTCTCTTCTTTCTTCTTCTCTTTGGATCGAATCTAACTATGTGGTTAATTAGGTTTGAACGCATAACAAATATGCGTGCCGACACTCACAGCTCGCTGCTACGAGGTCTTATACAACAACAGACAAGTTGCACCTGTAGCACAGCGCGACCTCTCACCACAAGTTGACGAAGTTCAACAGAAGAAAGAAACACAACCACATCTGGCGTGCTGAACAGGGAATTTTTTCGTCTTTCGATGGCCGCTCCCTTCCTACCAATAGAAGGCTTCAAACCATCCCTTCCTACCAATCGCAGGCTTCCAACCATCCCTTCCCACCAATCGCAGGCTTCCAACCATCCCTTAATTCCCCCCCCCCCCCATCGCAGGCCCCAAGCCATTCGTCCAGCCAATCAGCGAGTCAGCCATGCTTCAGCTTTCGGAGGACGTTGAGCTACCGATCTCTGTGGCAATGAGCCCGGACAAACACTATAGCGAGATTACCCGCTGCCCTCGAACACAGACACGGCAGAGGTCGACGCTTACAGAGTTTAGCGTCCGATTGACAGCGGTGTCTTGATAATAACAGATAGCTGGTTGTTAGGTCCCCATAACCGGTCACAAACTACGACTTCGGTAAGTGCATAAACAATGTTTCTGTACACAGGTCGGGTGGCGCGCATAACACATGGGCCTCGTCCGAATTCGTCTATAATCTGTTCTTCATTGAATGTTTTATGTAATATATTAGAAAAAAAATTACTGCATTAGCGTGGCTATGGGAAACTGGAAACACTTAGTCCCAGGGACTGGACCCTGTTCCCAACATGGCGCCCAAGCGGTGCTCACCTATTTTCATATACATGTACCTACTTGTATACTTGTACATTCATTTACTTGTACCTACTTCTGAACATTTCTGACGGCCACCTATAGCCCCTTCGTTAACAGTGAAGTTCAATGAGATAGTGCCTTATTCTACTGGAGTCGCATAGATATATGCCTTTGGGTGTAATCCTGGATCACAGTCATTGTGAGCTGATGGATGCAGCGTTCGCCAGGATAGGCCGATCCATATATAGCAGCGACTCTTTTAGGCCCGTTGATAGCAAACGCTTCTCAAGTGTTTGAATGGATCTCAGGGACGAGCTCTTCCAGTGGGTGTTTTGATTTATTTTATTTTTCTTTACTTATCTCTTTCAGTTGCTGCGAATGAAACTCAGTCTTTTCATTTGTGCTCGACAAGCGCTCGCAGCTCCGGGAAGTAGGATATGAAAATATCCCAGTTCTTTCACGTCGATGATCCACCTTGATTGGAATAACCGCATAATGTTCTACTGTATATCAGATCCAGCTAGCGAGACACTGAAAAATTATCACAATTTTTAAATCGGTGTCGATATCATAGCAGTGTTTTTCTGGGAGCCAGATTCACATCGTCCTGTCATTAGAATAGAAGTATAGCATATTTTTGCGGGGCACTTTTTTAAGCGTATTACTCACGTTATCCATTCATCAGGACGAAAACAAGAGTCATATTTTATTGTATTTTTTTTTTAAAGCTACGATTCTCAGCGTCCCCTCTATTAGATGAAAACACCAGGTTTTCGTGGAAATAAGATAGGAAATTGATTATGTTTTTTCTAAATATGCGACATACTCGCTTATTATACGTAGGTAGCTACTATACGGATATTAGCAGCTCCGGGACGATATAACGGATTCTCATTGTTGTGATGATCGTTATTTGCTCGTTCTTGCTCTTCAAAGTGTCTGTCTGACTTTAGGCGCTGCGTACTTTGTATGATCACTGTACGTTCGCCATCAATGTCGAATTGATTATACTTATTTCGGTATTATTTTCTAAGCCTACAATATGAACTGAATTAACAACTGTCGTAATTTCAGTCGGCGCTCTAAGCCCCGTATCATTAAATCATATCATCTAATTCATTACTAGGATCCATTTTCGGCAATGCAGTTCGGCAAGCGTTCAAATCAGCCGTGAATAGCTTTTAACCCCTTACTGGTCAAACTCCTCGAGTCTATTTCCCTATACAGTCGTCCACTGTTTAAATGTTATTTCTTCGAAAGTAAAACGATTTCGAATAAAGACGTATTGCGGTAAAAAGTGAAGCTGTTCTTCGTAGCCGCATTCGAGGCGTCCTGCTTACAGCCCCAATCTGGCCCTTCACATTCGGTCGTGTTGTTTTAATAAAAGTAATAATGTTAATATAACGTGGGTTCACACGACAGTGTAATGAAAGTGTTCCCTTAACGCAGCGTCCGAATGCGTTACTTTTCCCTCTGAAATATGCACGCCTGGGCCCAGATTTATCAAGCTACTTGCTTGTTGGAACTCATTTACCTCGAATTACTACGCGGTCGTAGAAAAAAAATATTTTTTCCTACAAAAAATAGAGGAGACGAGCTAGAGAATCTTGTAAAGTATATTATATATTTGCTGGACCTTGGAAAAACTTGCAAGTGGTTACTGCATTCGAGTCTCAACGTGTAAAGTAACACAAAACGCTGATATAATCCACCTGCGGATTGGTTGTTCTTTGAATGGAAGATGGTAAACTTACACCATTGGTTGTTCTCTGAGAGAAAGATGTAAAGCGACCGTTTATTGGTTGCAGTAGTGAGCTGCAACTTCCAATCAGAAGGCAGACAGAATACAGCCTTGTATCGTCGTTTTACAATATTGTAACTGTAAGTAAACCTGGGCCCTGAGTTTCAATTCACTCAGTATTTGGCGAACTAACGGAAACTCCACTATAGTGGCACTTGCTAAAACTTATTATTTCGACGGCTCAAGTACGATTTACCGAATCTTTTATTGTAGACCCACTGTTGTGTTTCTATGTACGCAACTCAAGTCCTCGAGGAAACCCACAGCCCTCAGAGTAGCACAACGCCAGATGAAGACATTGAGCCCTCAGTCCCGAACAGGCGGATATTGCCCCCGAGGTGTAGAGCTTAGACATGCACAACACAGTTGCTAATCTGTAGCAAAAAATTGTGCTTGCAAAACCGCTCCTTGCGCTGACGTTTTCTTTTTCTTCTTTGGACATCTGAATGATACTGATATAACAGCAATAGCTCATAAAGAGCCGGGACGTCCTTCCCGAAGGCTCTCTAAAGCCCGCTGCAAACGATAGTCTTATGTCCTATGTTTTCACTTCACCGCGTTCGAAGACTGCGTGCTCTCCTTGCAAACACGACTGTGTGTCTACCAAAGTTTCGATAAATGTTTACCGTCGTATCCTCTAGCTCGGCCAGTGTGACTATAGTGCAGTGTTTTGTTTCTTTTGTTGTTTACTCAGACACAGCAACGCATTCAAACGCTGTGAAGTGAAAGCACAGGACAAAAGACTATCGTCTGCAAAGGGCTTTAGAATTGGCCTGTTGGACCGTCTACTGCCAGCTGTCACATCTCATCCACTAAAGAGGAACGACGTACAAGCTAACGTCCACCTAGAAGTTGAGCGTGCGATCGTATAGTGTGGCTCCAGCATTGCTGATAGTTCTAGTTACTACTGTCTGATCATCTCTAGTTACCCGCCTTACTGCGCGGTTGCCCGGTGAAAAACCTTGAGTATATCTCTACGCACATGAGTTCCCCGTGAGTAGGGAACTTCTGTTGAGAGACTGTTGTTATATTGCAATTATAGAGCGCTCAAGTCTCATCTCCACGCGCAAAAACGTACATTTCCGTATGAAAATAAGCTCCTGAATGGCCTCAATTGCACATTAGTGATGAGTCGTAAACGTCGGTCTACCCAGGTACAGTCCCGCGTTTAACGTTAATAGGACACTGGCGCGTCCGGTAAAAAAGACCCTGTCGGGAGTAGAAATGTCGAGGTCCGGAGTTCCGCAGCACATTTGTCTGCCCACCGGAGGGGCCTATTCACCGCTACGGTCCCTGCCTCCTGTGATCGCACCTGTATTGGCCGTGTCGTGGTGTAGGAGCAAGGCCTTGATAGTAGCAACACTTGTATAATCAAAGGACGCAATCAGATATCAGTTCTTCACGTACATAATTGGTGGGAGTGTGTGAAAGATCTTAAGCTAGCTACGATCGTGTAGCAACAACTGTGCGCACAGTTGCACAATCACTTGTGTAGCTCTCGTTATGATTCTTTTGGTAAAGGATAGGAAGATTGTAACTAGCGCAACGGTGTATAAAATATTTATGTAAAATCAAAGTGTAACTCTCCATTTACTGGCGCAGCCGTTATGAAATTGTATGAACAGTTTTCCTTTTATATCTGTTTTCAGCTCTACACTCCCACAACTATTGTGGGAAGAAGGTGTAACCCTCAATTATTTTATTGTTCTTTGATTGCACGGTGAAAGGAAATCAGGGAAAGAAAGGGACCACGGTAATTGCCATATGTATTTGACCCAGTTATTCGATCGACGTTATTACGCGAGTAAATCGTTAATGAAGTTACAAAATTCGGAAAGTCGAGAAAAATAGGACTCGTTTTTCGCTCACTTATCCGCCACTGAAAAGCAAGAATTTTGCAATGCTCGCATGTTTAATATAGTGCTCACTCGCCATCATTGCAGTACTGGAGCTCACACCATTTTTCAGTCTATATTATATAGATTAGAGAGTAGACGGACCAGCAGGTCCATTGCCGTGGAGCCGATAATATCTTAGTTAGAAAATCGGAGTAGTGAGTTAGAAAATCTTACCTAACTTCAGGTACTGGAAAATAGCACGATTTCTAGATCATTGCTTCACTTCGGGCTCAGTTGCTGCTCCGAACGAAACTAGGAAAAGACGAGAACATTACTGATAATCTGAACGGAAGGTCAAGCTGAGAAATCGAAAGTGATTGCAAGTGCTGCAAGGATCTCCTGATTACTGCCGTGCCGCATCTTCAATCGCTACAGAAATTCGAGCGAGCCGAGCAAAGGGCGCGAAGATGATTGCTGCACTGAGCGAATGCGCGCTACACGATAATATTCGTTGCGACAAAATGATATGATTTCCTGATTAATCGCGTGTCTTATGTTCGGTCGCTGCAAGAAGAAATACGAAGAACAGCAAGCAAGATGATGTCCACCGTTCCGAGTGAGCGTCTGTTGCGAGATATCCGGTATGGATATAATTTCCTAATTACCGAGTTGCCTCAGGCTTAGAGACCGAATTTCTTGCATTTATTCTATTATTGCTGTTGACCTAGAACAGTCTAGAGCTGGAGTTATCTAGGAACCGAGCATTTAGTCAGGCTGCTATTATAATACAGCATTCTATAGTCTGGAGTCTCCTATAGCATTCAAGCCTTCAGTCTTGTCGTGACTTATTTTTATTTGAGTGGTACTCAGGATATGAGCTCCACCGAGCTTATGCAGGGGCAGGAGAGTTCTTTTAGTGAATAACCTGACCTAACCTGACGTAACCCTGACGTAACCCTGACCTGACCCTGACGTGAGGTAACTTAGAGTTACGTTAGGTTACGTTAGTTGTTAAATGTAAATAAAGTTGTTTTATTTCATTCTTCGATATACTACAAAACTGAACACTATGAAGAAAAGTCACAGCTATATAACTTCCTATTCATCAATTTACGCATAGGTTGCGTGAAAAAAAAACATAGTTTCCGTTTGAAATAATAACTTCCTCTCACTTTTTTATAGCTGTAAATGAAAGAAAACTGCTGAGTTTTAGCCAAAACTTGCAAAGTTTTACGTGCTATTTTGCTACTAATAAGAACTATTTTTGCTAGAAATGAGACTAGTTTGATCGAAATAAAAATTATTTTGCTATGATACCTGCAACAACGACTTTTTCAAGTGCTATTTTCACTAGGTTCTTATTGCGATTTTGACCACTTTTTAGAACTAGAAATCCGGGCTCTACTCATGATCAATTACTAGCTAAAATACAATATACCGAGAGCGAGAAGACGAGTGCTTGTATCTGAACGAAATATTTAACCTGCAGAATAATATCAGATGCTTCAAAATCGCTATGATTTCCAGATTCTTGCTGTGCTTCCGTCTCTCTCTCTCTCAATCGCTCCATAAAACGCAATATACAGAAAATGAAAAGACGACTCTGCTCTGAGCGAATGTAAGCCCCAAAATCCGATTAAAGCTCGTTTGTTCGGATATGAAACGACGCCAAGACTGACGCAATCGCCTCACCAGCGCGAAAGCAGTTACTTGATGCGAGGCCAAAAGATACAAAGCCATTCGCGTTTTTTCGGGTGTCGATGAGAGCTCGAAAATTGAGTTAAAACAAGAATTGACGGCGTTGCTGCTCTTCACAAGCTGCATGGATAGTGTATTAAATTTCTGGAAGAGAGGAAACGCATTTGCCTGTTGGCATTCGTGAGTGGTAGTTTGTTTTTGTGCTTTTTTCTTGGTTAGGGTACAAAGCTCNTTAAAACAAGAATAGACGGCGTTGCTGCTCTTCACAAGCTGCATGGATAGTGTATTAAATTTCTGGAAGAGAGGAAACGCATTTGCCTGTTGGCATTCGTGAGTGGTAGTTTGTTTTTGTGCTTTTTTTTTGGTTTGGGTACAAAGCTCGACCCGCAAAAAAGGAAATTAATTCCCGTTATGGTGGAAGCTTTCCTCGTTCTCGACTTTTTTTTTTGTGAACGGCGAGAAGAAAGCTGAATGATTTAACTGAACAGCGCACATAAATGGCGAGAGATCTTGCTGTTTAATTCGCTTTGAACTAGTTCGAGATCATATTGACAGCCAGTTGTTGGTAGCATTCATTTCCATTATCTTTTATTTGCAAAACGCTGAACCTTGCGACCAACTCTAACTCCCATCGAGCTACAGTAGCTTTCTTAAAGCAACATTCCAACGTATCCACTATATAATAAAACACAGTTGTTGGTCGCCTGCTCCCTCGCTCCCTTGCTTGCTTGCTCCAATGTTGGTCCGTCTCTCCGTCACGCTGTTCAGAGTTTAATAGGAGAAAATTCAAGTACTGAAAAGCAAGTTAAGATACCATACAATTTCAGCGCTTGGAGTACCGGTGACAAATATAGCTCTGAATTTCCTGCCTTTGGATCCCGGGCTCTGGATCCCCAGTCCCTGGATCCCACTTTCATTACCTCCGCCAAGGAGGTTATGTTTTCGTAGTGTTTGTCTGTCTGACTTCCTGTTTGTCTGTCTGTCACCAAGATAAATCAAAAAGTTAAAAACCGATTTGGATGAAATTTACAGGGATTGTTAGGTATGTTAGGATGAACAGATGATTAACTTTTGGTGAAGATATGTCGATCCGTTTGTTTGTTTGTCTGCCTCATTTTTCTCAATGCCATTACTCAAAAAGGCATGGATGGATTTTGATGAAATTAACATGAGTTATTAGGTATATAACAAAGAGAAAATGACCAAATTTTGGTAATGATCCGTTTGTTCGTTCGTTTGTCACTGTTTTTAATTTTATGCTTGTTAGCACAAAAACTAAAAAAATAATGAATGGATCTTTATGAAATTTATAGGGGTTGTTAGTAATGTAAAAGACATAAATGAATAAATTTTGGTGCAGATCGGTATGTTCGTTTGCATGTTTGACTCATGTTTGTCATAAGGTTTGTTAGCAGTTTAACTCAAAAAGTTATGAACGGATCTTCAAGAAAATTGCACAAGCTGTAATTACTATCAAAAGGCACAAATGATTCAATTTTGGAGTCTATATAAAGAAAATTATGGTTTCAGAGCCAATTTGAATTTTTTGTTACCGTTGCCTAGCTTGGCGGAGGTATGCGTTCTCAGAGTGCTTTAGTTGCAGAATGATGTCGTAGTAGTTGAATCTTCACGCTGAGCAGACGCCTTTTTATATTGAACAACGCATTCAAATATTGACGCTTGAGGTTAACAATCAGTTGGTATCCACAATACGGTGCGCCCTGGGCATTCCAGTGAATTATTGTGACTGAACTATATAATCTTAGTGCAGCTTAATGCTTGATCAATTCCAAACTAATATTCACGCCTTATCATGCAGGGGGGATATTTTGCTATCGGAAAACTCATGGCTGAAAAGCTAGCTTGCGTTTCACTAATGTAAGATTAGGCCTGCATGGTACAGCAAAACCTATACTGGGAACTGGAACCATAAAAAGTACAGTCTCAAAATTTTGTCATCATTTTTGACGACCGGGCTCTGTAGTATAGTTATAAGAATCAAACCTTGCAGATTCGTGTATCAAAATTCTCTCGTAGTTGAACGAATCAAACCTTGCAGATTCCTGTAATCGCCGTTATATTCTATAGGCTGTAGCCTGTACGATTACTGTAGAGCATGCAAATGTTGCCGTTTTTAGCACAAGAAGAACAATGCTGAAACTGCACACGTGGTTGTTGCTTCAAATACCATAAAGTCATAAAATAAGCCAATTTTTTGCATCATCGTACACAAAGCCACCATATGATGTTTTCGTAACGATAGAACCGTATTCATTTTATTTGGCCACCATATATTTGATTCACATATTGAGACACCGATACTGCAGCACTTGCAGTACAAGTACCCATACAGTCAACCGATACCGATAGTGCCATGTTTTTCTTTCATATTGGCCATTACGTTAGATGAGACGTCAGGGGACTACGATATCACCGCGTGGTGCCGTGCATATGGCAACAACCGACCTAAGTAAACAAGATATTTTTTCTCAGATTGTCCGCTAATTGGCTTTATTGACGTCATTCGGTCACTACATTGCCTCATATTGCGTATCTTTGTTATTATTATACCCTCAGTGGCCGCGGAGTTAGTGGTGTTGCCTTGCTCGCTGTCACGAAGTCGGGTGTTCTATTCCAAGCCAGGGAGAAAAGTCTTGTTGTTCAGCAATGCAGAGTCAGCTGTTCTGTCACTTACAGTCTACTCGGGGAAGGGGTTTACTGACTTTACGGCCGGGGGCGCAGTTTTCATATGAGCCTTCCTACAAAGTGGCCATAGCTCAGGCGATCGGCAGTTAACTGCAGCCGCGCGCTCCTCTAGACACTAGAGGTGATTATTCCACAGCACGAACCAGTGGATGGGGTTTCGTATTTGAGTTATACTGTCAGTGCGGCATTATGCCTTTATTTTACCCCCGTTCACGTGATGTTGACACGTGTGTCCCCCCGTCGGTCGGGCGTGCAGTTGCGTGGATATCCGCTCCCCAGTCACTAATGAGCTTATGCTCTTGTGGCGCGGCTGAATGGCGATGTGCAGATTACTGCTCCTATTCTCTCAATAGCCGCCAAATTCTCTGTAAGCAGCTAAAGCCTGAGCAACTTTGACCCATTTCCTTTGGAAGGAGCTGCTGCCAGACAAAATAATCGTATTAAAAACGACAGTATCGTAAATCAAATGCAGTTTCTGAAGCAATGTTTGTTTCTTTAACATATCAACTCCGATATAATTTGAATGTAATTTTATACAATGTAAAATTCATTATTCTTATTATTATTTCTATTGTTTTATTTTAAGAAACCGGCGTCGAGGGTACATGGTAAGATTTCACCTCTTGCTGTATATGATATCGAACCTGAGTATTTCCACTTCGTGTTGTGATTCTGATGGTTTCTCTGAAGTCAAAATAATGTTAATTGAAATTGTTCTATCGAAGGGTTGGTATACATAAAAATATATTATAGTTTAGCGAATGGTTTGGCGATAAAATCGAGCCGATGCCAAGCGGCTTTGCTATCAAAATTCTTTCTAAGAAGTACCTTACTTAAACACTTCCTTGTAAGTTGGACAAGAAAAATACTCCGGTTTCGAGCCTCGAATGTAAAACTTTGCTCACGTCGTAAGCTGCAATTTAATGAGCACAAAATCCGGTGTTGGTGATGGAGTACGTGGCAGGGCCGCTGATGAGCTCAGGTCTCGTGTGGCACCTCGGCAGGTCTCCAAGAAATGGCAGCTGCTCACCGAGCTGTCGAAGCATATTTGTCCGTGGCAGGGAGTAGAGAAGGCAAGGGAAGCCGAGATCTCATAGCAAAATACTTTCCTCTTGAGACGTGCCTCGACTGAAACCAGACGAAGTCTCACAGGGCGGGCAAGTGTATATTTTCAGGCTTTGAAGCTTCGGAATTGAGCGAACTGATCTCTATCGACGCTTCAAACTTCCTTGCTACACAAGAACGGGATCTCAAGCAGATCCCGTGTGATGTAGGCCAACGTGTTTTGGCAAATGTTGCTTCAGAATTGAGCAAGGTCGGCTGCTCTAACGATTTGCAATCTCTTACACACGCTGTCGTGCATTGCAAGAACTAAAGCAGAATTCTCGGGCGTAAATCCTTGATATTTTTGAAAACTGACTCACGAACAGAGGTGATTTATCTACATATTACGTACAGTATATCACACATCAGGTTCTATATAAAAGCTTTCATTGCAGTATCTAATGAATAAATACTAAAACTCACTGTCGAAAGTGTTCCTTTTTACTCGAGCAGGAAGAAAGGAACAGGGGCAAGTGTAAACGTGGAACATTGTCCACAATAACATTTCGTATGATCCTAGAAGTTGTAAATTACATTCTCGAAAGGAGATAAAAGAAGAGGACAATTTTTCCATGGCGGCTTATATTTTCGGAGGCGCTAATAATTTCCGCGATGAACTCTACCTCTGAAACATTGCTGTTCCTAAAAACAATATTTACTGGATATAGACGTACTTCTCATTACGTAGTCTGTATTCAAAGCTAATTTTGCGCTTCGGAGGAAATTTCGGAGACGGTGCTAATATGATGATGTTCGCGTCTCTAATAGGTTACCATTACGCTTTGTTACAGGTCGTTTGCCGCTCGCACCTTCAAAGGAGATTATTGCCCAGGTAGCACAGCTCATTTGGCGCGCTAAGGCTCTTTACTCCATCAAAAGAGGTCATATTCGCCCTGAAAGAGGCCGCGCTCTAGCTGAAACTTGGAGTGCT
>LQNS02278097.1:27777879-27796006 GCA_001587735.2 Parhyale hawaiensis | reverse complement strand
GCGAGGCTCTTTACTGATTCACAAAAGTGGCTACGTGATATCAAGGAAATTTGGCTTGACGGAAGACACTCCCTGCCTGACCCAAATTCCAGAGGCCCACGGTTACTTTCGTTAAGAAGAGACGCGTCACTTTCGCCGGCCATGAGCGACCCTCCAGTGCTGAAAGCAGATTTTCTCTGGATGGTAAGATGTCGAAGGTTGCGCCGTGTTGCTTCGTCCAAAAAGTGTGCTTCAATAGTTATTAGGTTAAGGCACTATAATGTGCATTATAACTTTGACCTATTTCAGCTGCTACTGCTTGCTTTTATCAGTTCATGGTTTTGTTGCTTGTTTTATAACTGACCAATAGTATGTCGACTCATGTTGTGTGCTTTCGTCAAATTGTATTCTCGTACATAGGAGCATTCTTTAAACTGAAGAGGTCAGCAACGCCTTGGTTGTAAGCCCCTAGCATTGAGAAGGCCATCTCAGCTAGTTAGGCCAAATGCATTGGTCGTATTATTTAATTTTTTCAGTTGTTTTATATACTTGTTTGTAATAGTGATTTTTTGTTATCGATATGTTCTTACGATGTTTAACCTTTGTATTGGAATTTATTTTCATCACTTAATCTGCCACTCTAGATGAAGAACACTATACTTGAATGTTGCCCAAAGGCAACCGCACAAGAGAAAGGGTTAAGAGAAAGCGTAGTAAAAAAGATACGACACAAAAACAATAATTTCGCCAAAATTCTCAAAAATTGCCGATTAGTCAAAATAAAACTGTTGAACTTTTAACTTTACAGATGTAGTTGATTCCTTCTCAAACAGTTATTTTTAGGCGATGTCCTATGCGGCTTCTTATAAATTTTGCATAAGGACCTGTGATTTTTCAATAAAATAGAGCCTATATGATGTACCGTTTTGGATCCATTATGTGCAATCATTCAGCTTTGATAATTTGTGTTTCAAGTTCATTTTATCGAAAGACTGATTCATCTCTATATTTTGTTGATTTCAAGTAACAGAATGCATATATGTGTTGTCACCATCAGTTTAGTGGATAGAGAGTGTTTTGTGACTCGAGTGTTTTTAATTCGGTAGAGAATGAACTCAGGGGACTCCCTGGATACCATAGCCTCGGCATAACCTCGGCAATATTGTATTCCCATTGCTCTCTAGTTCTACCCTAGTTCTCATTGTATTTTTGTATTTTAAAAAACACCTTAAATAATACATATTTCACGCTTCGTAACATAATATGATAGCAGTTTGATTTCTTTTATGTGAAAGAAAACATTAAATGTGGCAATGAGCCATCTTCCTCAATATATCTGCTGTCATTTTCGCAATAATATCCAGCTGTTGCTCTTCAAAGATTAACTGCAGAAGACGGAAAGCAGAACATGCCTGCGTTAATTCGGTAAACAAGTGAGAAGCAGTTGCATTAGAACTGCAGCAACGTACGTGGAGTGTCATGCAGAGACAACACTGCCCGGACCTGATCCCAAAATCCTTCGGACTTGCAAAAGCAAACGATGTTGTCAAACATGATCGTTCAACATCGGCTCATAATGTCATGGCAGAGGCTGTTCTTTTCCTGTTTAGAATTATAAAGTACAGACTGTGTATTTAATATATCGTTATTCCCGGCTACCATAGAACTACCACTGGTGCAATTCATTATTATTATTAAGATACAATTGACTGGCGACGTGAGAACGTAGGAAACTCCATAAGGTTAACATACCCCTACGCAACCAGCCCAGCAAGCACAAGAGAGAAGAAAAATGGAAGAGAAGATGAGAGATCACAGAATAGCTCTGTTTACAGATTGCTTAAAGCTGCCAATACTCACACCAGAAAAAGGCAGAGCCATCAATACCATGCCAAACTTCTACATATGGCGGCGCCTGGTTTCTACGCCTCATTTTATTTCCGTATTTTATTATATCCTATCTCCTATAGCTACCTATATATGTACATTCCCTTTACGGAGCAGTTCAATAGCTCCGTGTTCCCTGCAACCTCGAATGATCCTCTCCTAAATAAAGATCGCCCCGGCGCATTTCAATGTATGTATTCCACTCCCTGGTATTCGCTCAATGGCCGGGTTAACATTTGGCTGGGTTTGTTTTTACGAGCAGTGACCCGCACAGGCGGAGCTCCGGACAGATAATGAATGATCTGGTTAAAATTCTCTCTTGGCATGAACGAATTCAAGTTTCCGCTCCCTCAGCGGGAACAAGAATGAATGAAAAAGTGTTCAGTGTAGTTTTAGTTTTAGGTCTTCGGAGCACAAAATTCGAGCATGTGTGTTTTGGAAGATATGTATCGTGTAGCTACCTTAATAAGTGGAGCGGCTGTATCAGAAAACTGACATTATATTGCCCATATATTGCGTATAAATGTTTAGTGGCAGTGAAACCATTACGCATTTCTAACGTTTTCTTTGAGCTAACATTTAGGTCGTAACATTTAGGTCGTACGTCACTCAGTTTAAGTACTTTCCATTGGTATTCTGGCTACCAACGTTCACCGTGTCATCGAGACGAAGGGCCAGCTGAACTTCGGCTCATAAGTTGAGGCTGCCTGGGCATTACGCTCACTGATTTCTCTAGGGTTAAGTAATTTTATATTACCATCTGACGCTGTCTCCAGCTATTAGTAGGTCTGGCCTGGTTAATTAGGTTAACTGTCTCCAGCTATTAATATGTTTGGTTCGGTAAATCACATTGGCATATATAACGCTGTCTCCATGCATAATATGAGAAAAAAACATTCCGTTATGGTGACATCAGACGCTGCACATCCACTCCACTTCCGCAATATCCCTCTACTGAAGCCAATCGTTTTATTCATAACGGACGGCGACACGCGCTAATTCGATATCGATTAGCACCTGTCGCCACGGCTGGTTCAGTTCATTTTGCAAAATGAGGCCGCGCTGCTCGTGTTGTGCCTGTTTGTTGCCCAATAAACTGTGTCAGTTGTGACTGGGGTGTTGACTTTTTCCTTCTTTTCGACTGCTTGTACGCCAAGCGGAAATATGTAGGTCGTTTTGTCCTGCAGAGAGAGGTAGACTAGTATTTTGTGGCACCACTGTGAAGTTTATCTCAACAATGTCTGCTGTTTCATTAAATATTACGCATTATCAGCGGGACTGTACCGCACCTGGACTGAATTTTTAATAGTTAAGCTATTCCAATGCTGCTTATAATGATACTTTCAAATGGGCATTTCTACATTGTTGCTACCTACTTCACCGCATGCTATGGTATGCTAAGATGAAACGAACTGCAATACAACTCATTTTCGGTGGCTCATAAGTCATAATACGTGTTGTTGAAGCCTTCTCCATTCATACTTGCATCATACCACCATAATTTATTCACGAAGGTCCGTTTCTGCAGGAGAAGAATCGCTGTGAACTACTAACATTTTTTGTCATTATTATTATGCGCATCAAAATCCCTTCTCCTGCCCTTGATCTTACACTTTCGAGTATTTAGCCTCATACTAGCTGACATTAAATGCCTTGCCTTTTAACAATTACAGTATAATTTTCTTTCTTAGTATTAATTCTACAGAAATAATGGTGGTGACCCTGAGATTTCATCCTGACACTTCATCTCCTTTAATAAAATTAAAGAGTCTTGCATATTGTAGAACGTGAAGCAATTTTCAGAGCCGAATTTCGCTTCCGCGCTCTCACGATCTTGATTTCCCATCACCCCATTTTATTTCCTGGACCTGGGCCGCCACTTGGCACGCTCGTGTCCCTCGTGTTCACGTTAAATTGTTCATCGAACTGACGTGTTGGATTTTGTCTCGAGCAGCCCGAGCTCTACAGGAACGAGCTCGTCCGCCAGTCTTCCGTGGACAGCGGAAGCGCCAGCGACACGGAAACGGCAGGAACTCTCTGCTTCTCCCTCAAGTACGACCCTGAGCTGGAGGGACTGCTTGTAAAGGTGAGATCGCAGGGGTGGGAACGGGAGAAGGCTGGAACGAGAGACGTTAACAGGGAATAACGAATATTGCTTTACTATAGAAGAAAACTTGACAGTTCTTAATCATGTACAACCCTGAGCGCTAGGGTTTACTTGTAAAGGTAGGTAGCTAAGTGTAGAAACAAAGAAAGGCTTTAGTAAGAAATACCAAGAGTTTGTATGATATTAACTTGCGTGCTATTTCTGTTTCTCTCGACTATCGCCCTGAACTACTGAGAGACTGTTTGAAAAAATATCTCTAAATGAAAACATTCATTGGATAAAGAGAGATACGAACAAAATTGTGAAAATGTTGACTATTCCTACTTCTCTCCTGAAGTTCTGCTCGTAAATGTGAGTTCACAAATACATATATGAAGGCCCGACCGAAAGACGTGAGAAAAATCGCAGACGTGAGTGAGAGTTTCTACTTCTCATTTAAACAATTCCGAATGGAAGTGTGTTTGTAAATACCAGGACACAATATGGATATCGAGAAACGTCACAAATCTATCATGCAAGAGATGTTAGCAGGGACTAGTGGTCGACGATGAGCAAATGTAGAAGGGTGTGCAAAATTAAAGGCCGTCGTCGCTGGTTTGTGATATATAGATGTGACCCCGGACTTAGGGTTGTTTTATAAAGATGCCTTGACTACTAAACATTGAGAGATTTTCGTGCAAGAGACCTTAAGGGAAGCTGTGGTACTGTAAAGGATATTGTACGCAGTGTAGGTAGTACATTGCTGTATCTTTAGACATGGATGCGATCCGGGCGTATTTCAATGATATTTCTTTAGCCAAGTCTTTTGAAAGTAACTAATATGCAATTCTAGAAGACAAAATCGAAACTCAGAGCAATTCGGTGTACACTTACTCGGTATTAGGATGTTCTTACGTGAAAAACTCTACAGAATCTGCACATGTTAGCTCTGTATTCGATACCGTTGTGTATTGGAAATTTCACGAGCGAGTGCGTGCCCTTTTAGATCTTCTCAGAGAGAAGAGTTCACTTCAGTTTATTCAACCGATAAAATCAGGCAGTGTTGTAGCGACTTCTGCCCGCCTTATTACCTCTCGATGTTTACCTCGTTATATTACTCCATTGCCTCAAAGGAGCTTGTAGTTTACTTGAGGAAAAATACTAGCAAGGCTTCCGGGAACTGTTGCTACACAGTGACCAAGAATCAGAATTGCAAAGCGCTGTGTACACCGCGTCCTTGTGCACAAGTTATGACTTGGAGAGGTTCCGGATGCCAGCCAAAGCGTCGTTTGTTGCAGTGTACAGAGATTTCTTTGTTCCCTTACATCGACATCGATCTGAAGGAGTTTTTGCTTTGCGATTTCGCTCACTTTTGAAGAGATGCCGTGAAGCAATAACTACAGTGGGGAAATTATGTAGGTGCTGCTAGTCGCAACACGTTTGTGAAGATTTTTTTAAAGACTAATTATTGTATGTTCTGTGTAAATCGAAAGTAGAACTAGAACGCCCAAGGGTGTAAGACCATCACCCGCGGTGATGGCAAATTTCAAAGCCGTACGTTTTCATGCTCAGCGTACCAGAGTTTTGGCATTTTTCACATTTAGGTCAACCCAGCTGACTCCCTGCAAAAAATTACCGCATTGCTCGCGAGTGATAACTAGTCTGTTGCTTATTTCTGTGCAGTGTAAATGCACTAGCCTATTTTTCGTTGCTCGTCCTAGAACGCGAATTGCGGAAATGCAGATAATGTAATGAGTCTTATGCATTGCAATAACCGTGTGAGAAAATCATTATAGCTCATGTAATAAGAACTTTTTATGTCTTCCACCATCCTAGCAATGAAGAGGAAAAGCAAACATTGAAGGAATCTAGCAACGTGGAATGTCTTTGGTATTGTTAGAAACGGCTAAGGAACAATGTATTCTCATGAAATAAGAAATTATTACTCCTTCCGCATTGTAAGAAGTAAGCACGTAAATAATAAATGTTCTCAGTATCACAAATTTACACCTCTGCCACAGTCTCAGAAGAAGGAGATATAGTAGCCTCTCTTGCGTCTATATTATGCACGGAGTGGGAAGTGTGCAGAGAACCATTAAGTAAGGATTAGTTGCCCGGGAGACACAATTTAATGAAGAATTACGGACTTACATATTCTTTGCTGTTATGCCTTACGGAAAAGATGCTGAAAAGTTTCTGTTCCTTATTACGGCTCGCGATAATGAAGCGAAAGCGAGACTGTAATGGCAACACTGTGGTGTGTGTCCACTCCCGAGGATGTCTGTTCGGGGCTCAGTGCTTGTCATGCTGTGGGTATCGGTGAAGATGTAATTTTTTCTATATCTTGGCTTACTTTCCTTTTGACTTATTTTTTATCTGATGACGAACCACGTTTTTAGGTCTGGCATCAACTTTTGTATCTCGTAACGAGCTGTGAAGTGCGATTTTTCTTTATTCAAAGTATTAGCATTTTCAATAGCGACTTGAAAAGTTTTCCGGCATATGAAATGAAAATATGGATGAATTATGATTACCAATGGAAATTAATTGCTAACGACAATTAAATTGCTGTAAAGAAAGAAATTGTCAACAATAACTGTTTACTGCGAGTATATTACAAAATAAACTATTGCAGCAGTACAATTGTTGGGTGGCTCGTAAATTGTCCATGCGACTGTATATTGTTATAACGGCACTTTCAGCCGTGCTCGCCTTATGCAGTCCTGGATTTAAGTTAAAAATTTTTTGTTGGCGGTACTGGATATGCAGTTGATACTCTAGAATACTCTAGACTAATTCGGTTAGTGTGAGCATTCTGACCCTACTGCTGCCACCTTTTAATTGAAATGCATAGTCTGTACAAGCTATGTACAATGTTTTAATGCACTTTGGTTAGTTAATTTCATACAGCATTTTTTTAGGTTTAGTTTAAGTAATTATTTTAAAGTTGATCATATGCTGTATATGAGTTGAATCTTTGCTAGCAAATAGTTACAAGCATTATATAATTATTTCCCTTCAAAGTGTCTGTTCTTGTCATTTCCTCTGTTGAAACAACTGTTGAAAGTGAGGTAGTATATTCTCAGACACTTTAGGCTTCTCTCTGTATGGAATCGCCGAAATTAATTCAGATATTCATGGAATTTTTTAATTTTTTCGTAAATCCTACGGAATTTTCTTGGCATTATTGCTGCCAGTGATTTTTCCGTAAAATTTACGAAATTGCTTACAGTGTACTGCCCTTAATATAAATAGGTCCTCATTTGAAAGAACCGATCATGACTTAATTAGAGTAAGGACTACCTGTCAATCTTTCTTAAATTTGACGGGCGACGCACTATTAATTCGGACAGTTTACGCGAACGCTCCGCTGCAACCTCTTGGTTCTTGTAACCACAAAGCCAAACAAACCCTAGCTAAGCTTATAATTACAGGCATAAAGTATGTAAGTTCTGCATATATCCAATCACAATTGAATACGGAATAATTTTCCACATGGAATGATTTTTGCATCGCCACTTGCAGTCCGATGTAGCGAAACGGAAATGATGTTATATAGACGGCAGTGCTGTGCATGACTGCCCTCAGCGCCCCGACGGCAACAACTGTTCTGAGTAGATAGTCCAGTGCAAGTCAGAATGTTGTCATCCGATTCTGTTCTGTGCCATGGGTTGTGGGTTTCCGCGAGGACTCTATAGTCATAAATAGGTAGATTCAGATTCCGTAATCATATCCAGTGCGTACACCCTTCCTTATCATACTCCTACTGGTAATCGTCGAAATCATCCTCACTGCCAGCAAGCTATGCACTTTGCGTTATGTTTTTCCTTGCTTTGGGTTTCCCTTTTCTTTGAATCCAGAAGTAGAAATTTCGATCGATATCTTTACCAACGATCGTATTTTTTATTTTCTTTCTTTGCCTTGTTGAAAGTTCCACGGTAGTCAATTTCTTTAATGCTATTCGAGAGTCAAGTTTTGTACTTACACAATGCGCTGAATTGAAATTATTGACGACGTTTGTCCATAAAACTTTTGCCATCTTCAAGAGTAGTATAGAAAAGCGAGGCTACCGAGACAACCGTTCCACTTACGCGTCCGCTGCAGAAGGAACGCTTATCTCGATAGCCTCGCTTTTCTATACTACTGGAGTGCATTTATTACTTGGTACATCTAATATATCAAATCAAACAGCGGTGATTAAACCGAGATCTCAGATATTTCAGTCCCCCCATAACATCACAGAGAACTGANAGGTAGTGTATTGCTGTTTCTCTAGACATGGATGCGATCCGGGCGTATTTAAATATTTCTTTAGCCAAGTCTTTTGAAAGTAAATTTATATGCAATTCTAGAAGACAAAATCGAAACTCAGAGCAATTCGGTGTACACTTACCGAATTGCTTGAACTTGAAACTTGAAATGTTTTCCAGCATATGAAATTAAAATATGGATGAATTATGGTTACCAACGAAAATTAATTGCCAACGACAATTAAATTGCCAAAAAGAAATAAATTGTCAACGATAATTATTTATTGTGAGCATATTACAATATAAACTATTGCAGCAGTACAATTGCTGCGTGGCTCGTATGTTGCCCATGCGACTGTATATTGTTATACCGGCATTTGCGGTAGTGCTCGTCTTATGCAGTCCTGGATTTAAGTTAAATTTTTTTGTTGGCGGTAATGGGTATGCAGTAGATACTCTAGAATTCGGTTAGTGCGCGCATTCTGACCCTACAATTGCCACCTTTTAATTAAAAGGCATAGTCTGTACACGCTATGTACAATGTTTTAAAGCAGTTAGGTTTGTTCATTTCATATAGCATTTTTTAAGGTTTGGTTTAAGTAATTATTTTAAAGTTGATCATATGCTGTATATGAGTTGGATTCTTGCTAGCAATGAACTACAAGCATTATATAATTATTTCCCTTCAAAGTGTCTGTTCTTGTCATTTCCTCTGTTGAAACAACTGTTGAGAGTGAGGTATTCTTTTCTCAGACACTTTAGGCTTCTCTCTGCATGGAATCGCCGAAATTAATTCAGATATTTATTGAATTTTTAATTGTTTCGTAAATCTTACTGAATTTTCTTGGCATTATTGCTGCCAGTGATTTTTCCGTAAAATTTACGAAATTGCTTACAGTGTACTGCCCTTAATATAAATAGGTCCTCATTTGAAAGAACCGATCATGACTTAATTAGAGTGAGGACTACCTGTCAGTCTTTCTTAAATTTGACGGGCGACGCACTATTAATTCGGACAGTTTACGTGAACGCTCCGCTGCAGCCTCTTGGTTCTTGTAACCACAAAGCCAAACAAACCCTAGCTAAGCTTATAATTACAGGCATAAAGTATGTAAGTTCTGCATATACCCAATCACAATTGAATACGGTATAATTTTCCACATGGAATGAGTTTTGCATCGCCAATTGCAGTCCGATGTAGCGAAACGGAAATGATGTTATACAGACGGCAGTGCTGTGCATGACTGCCCTCAGTGCCCCGACGCCAACAACTGTTCTGAGTAGATAGTCCAGTGCAAGTCAGAATGTTGTCATCCGATTCTGTTCTGTGCCATGGGTTGTGGGCTTCCGCGAGGACACTATAGTCATAAATAGGTAGATTCAGATTCCGTAATCATATCCAGTGAGTACACCCTTCCTTATCATACTACTGCTGGTAATCGTCGGAATCATCCTCACTGCCAGCAAGCTATGCACTTTGCTTAATGTTTTTTCTTGCTTTGAGTTTCCCTTTTCTTTGAACCCAGTTGTGGAAATTTGAGATTTGTCTCGAGCTTTGATTATCAATATCTTTATCAACGATGGTATTTTTTTATTTACTTTCTCTGCCCTGTTGAAAGTTCCACGGTAGTCACTTTGTTTAATTTTGTTTCATGTGATTTGTTTAATGCTATTTGAGAGTTAAGTTTAGTAATTGCACAAATTGCTGAATTAAAATTATTGACGACGTTTCGGCATAAAACTCTTGCCATCTTCAAGTCTAACAATCATGTTAGCTGAGGGCACAGAGGAACAACTTAATGTAAATTTTATCAAAAAGCAAACACGGTTTCATACATGTTATAATTCCTTAGCAAAAATACGGATAATGATGAACTATCCTAGTCAAAAATTGTATAAGCTGCACAGTGAAAATATTTCGCGGTAACGGGTGTTAACTCAGCAATACCTTGCTTCAGTACCTCTTTTTTTTTTCAAATAAGGGCTCTCCGTGTGAAGATTCCCGTACAAAGTTTTGACTGTGATATTCGTATAAATGTTGACTCTGTTACTCGCATTATTTCTGACTGCGTTATCTTGTCATTATCTGTACTTCCGCTTGGGTATTCTAACAGATACGAAACCATTTTAGCTTTTTTATAGAATTTAAATTAAAATGTTCTTTTTTTTTTTTCACGGATAACGCGATTTTTAGACCTGAAGATGGCAAGAGTTAATTGCCGAAATGTCGTTAACAATTTTGCTACAGGGATTGGTGCAATCTCCAAATTTTAGTCTCAAATAGTTCGAATAAACTGGCAAGTGACTGACTTGGAACTTTAAGAAAGTGGAGAACTCTTATAAATCTAACTGTAACCTTAATGCCGATACATAATTTTTCAATAAACGCTGATTGATGGTGTTAATGGGAATTCCCCCCTGTTTCAGTCAATCAGTAACGATAATTAGCTGACTGACAAACAAAGGTCATGGAGTCAAACGTAATTAAAGCTCCTGGAAATTGTCAACTGTCGACCACTCTTGCACAAAAAATCTTTAGTTAGTATGACCGAATGATCCAGCTAAAAATATTTAGTAAAGATAAGATCGGCTTGACGCACACCTTGACTAAGAAACCCAGATGCACTGGTTCGTGTTGCAGATGAAACACCCCGCAGCAGAATACGGCTGCAGATGACCGCAGTTTGTCGGAGTTATGGTGCCGCAGACGGAAGGTTCTTGATAACTGCGCCCCTCCCCAGCTTCCCTATTTCTGCATAGGCCAGTATCCCTCACCCCCCCCCCTAGTGGACTATGAACGAGAGAGAAAAGCTGACACTTCATCGCTGCACAGTGCGATTTCCTACCCTGACTCGGGAATAGAGCACCAGACATTCACGGCAATACGTGAATCAGCAATCTTCTCACCAGTCGACCACTGGAGGTCGAGAACCTAAGAAAAGAAATTATTCTCCGTGGATAGCATGGTAAATAATTAGATCACCAATAGCTATACCTAATACCTCAACGGGAAACAATTAAATTTTCAATACTAAGCGTTCTCTTAATAAATCCTACGCAGCTTTATCTTTATTACAAAAAACTCCTATGGTTAGTCCTCACTAGTCACAACCAAATGCGTTTTGTTGAACCCTTTAGCACATTAATTCTGAAGTTTTGAGTGTGTAACTGATTTCAAGATACTGGATAGCATTCCGGGTTCCCTTTTGAAGTATAGCTGGAATAGTAAGACAGGCTTCTATTATGACATCCAGTATACTGTAATAATGTCATCCATTGCGTAATTCAACGCCTTGTGTGATTATATCGACTGCAAAATAACATCCAGCACATTACATCCTTTGACCAACTTCTCCAGCATTCTAAGGATAATTACACCCGAGAATGTTCCTTTGTTTAATAATGCTCCGCCGTAATTAATTTCTTTTCCGGAAGCTCCAGCGTGTTTGTCTTCAATGCCAATTATTTTTTGTCTAAAGTAAGCTAGTTTTTCTTCATAACAATGTCACGAGAGCAAAATTATTCGTGCTTGCACCAAGCAGGAGTTCGGCAGACAATGATTATTTACGGGCAATTACACAGCAGTGAGGTGCTTCTCAAGGCTCTTCATAAACAGCTCGAGGTTATTTCTCACGTGCCTGCGTAAACACATGCAGCGTTACTTATTCGTAGTTGTTTCACGAATGTGGTAAATTACTGTAGAAGCCAAAACTCGCTACTCTGAGCATCAAGCTAATTGTTACATTGGAACGGCATAGGTGTGAGGCAATTAATATCCCATAGTTTAGTGTTATATTAATATTTTCGCTGGGTGTGAAAGAGGCTAGCTGTTGCTGTGCTTTCGGTATCACTTAGAGTAAATTTAGCGGGTAAAAGAAACCATATATTATGTGCTTAGCATGCTTTTATACTCACGATATCAAGAATGATACTTAAGCCCTTGTGGATTTTCAAGACCTTGCAACCCACGAGCAACAATCCTATTTTCTGCCGTAACAATGTTAATTCTTGATGATGATGATGATGATGATGCAAACGTTGCACATGATCCGGCAGGTGGTGCAGGCCAACAACCTGCCCATCAAGGACGTGCTGGGCTCCTCAGACCCCTACGTCAAGGTCTGCCTCCTGCCTGATCGCAAGAAAAAGTTCCACACCAAAGTCCACCGCCGCAATCTCAACCCAGTCTTCAACGAGACCTTCATATTCAGGTTTGTTACTCTGCTTGCTTTCAAAGGACAGCTGCCTGTACTATGAATGGCTTAGTGAATTCTGTACTCTGACGGGATCAAAAAAAGCCGCACATGACGTCACAGTCAGTCGCGCTTTGGCATCAGCCCAAACAAGAGAAAGTTTACCCCCCCCCCCTGTGACGTCACGTGTAGCTATGTTTTGGCCACCTGAGAGTACACGAGCAGTGCTCGAACTGTTCATTTTGGCTGGATGTCATTACTGAACCTGAGGGAGTAATAACAACGGGAGAACCAGACAAGCATACGACGAAAAAGAAAGCGAGTCAAATGATGTTATATTCGCACCCAGCGCACGCTAAACATTGTGTGTATTGAATTTTTATAATACCGATATCGTTGTGCTCTATCTACGCTTGTCTTATATTTCTGTAGAACGGGGTATACGTACTCCCTGACAGCATCCTAGAGGTAAGAAAGATATATACTACCTAATAAAAATAATATATATGCAGTGAATCGAGAGAAAGCAAATTTTAAGAGAACTTGGGGTGAGAGTACAAGATAATACCACTTTTGTAGATCACGTGGCTCGAGTTTTTACTATAGGCAAGAAGTGGAGCGGATGGGTGCTTCGAACTTTCTCTTCACGAGAGGCAGACAGAATGCTCACCTTATGGAAACAACTAAACCTGCCGAGGATTGAATGCTGTTCACCTCTTTGAATGCCAAGCAAACGGAAAGACTTAGAGCGCCTCGAGGCGATCCAGAGATCGTTTACTGACAAAATCCGGGGCATGCAAGATTTAAACTATCACGAAAGACTTGCTCAACTTCAAATGTACTCCATTCAAAGGAGGTTCGAGCGCTTAACGATCATTTATGTCTGGAAAATTGTAGAAGGCATTACTGTCAACGTCAATGGACGAATCCAGGCCAGACACTCAGACCGTATTGGTCGCACTTGTGACGTGCGAATTCCGATCAAAACTGGTGGTGACGCAATGGCCACGAAGTATTCTAATAGTTTCGTGGTTCGGGGGGCGAGATTATTCAACAAAATGCCTCGTCACATTCGAAATGTCACCGGTACAGAGCCTGCGAGATTTAAAAACTTACTGGACGCATACTTACTGAAAGTGCCGGATAAACCTGCTGTAAGCGGCTACGTGAACTGTGGGGATAACTCGCTGTTAGCCACCCCGCTGGTCACGGACTGCAGCATCACCTCTGCGCAAGATGGGTTGCGTGTATAACGCCACCTGGACCTCGTCCGAAGTATCAAGGTAATCAAGGTAAGGTAGTGAAACAAGCTGCGAGCGTTACAACTGCTTGGCCCAAGTAAGTCATTTGCCGCACGTTCTTTTTCTTCGTACGCTTGTCTGAGTCTCCCGTTATTAAAACACCGGGACTTACCCTATGTATATCAGGGTGTATTGTAAATGCCTCTTTAAGCCAGTGGTCCTCTATAACTGATCCGTGTAGACCCCTGCAAAGAGAGCAGTGCATTGTCGTATACCCCTAGTATTGAATGTATGCATTATGTTGCCTTTAGGTAAAACCTATGTTACAAAAAATAAGGAAAAATCACTGTTTTATCAATATTAATCACCAGGATATTATAAATATAATCAGAATTGTAAAATAAACAAAATAATGGCAAATACTAAAAAGCTAATAGGTAATTTATAAACTGAATTAAATTAATTATAGTTTTTTTCATTCCCTATATTGGGGATTTATTTTCTTACAAGAATATTCTACATATGAAAGTTATTTAGCAAGTATTTATCCATCAAATTGCACTAGATTTGTGAAAAAAAGTAATGTATATGTTAGAGATTGTAATTTTATACGTAAAGAAACCTTCACTTGAATGAGAACTACAAAACTAACGAGATTCAGTTTAGGCCTCGTTAATATTTACCCTACTCGTTACAAGAAAATGCTGGTTTTCAAAAAATGTGTATTATTTTAAAGGAAACTCAGCAGATCTTTCTTTACAAATCTGTAAAAACTTATATGTCATGAATAATGTTTTTAAAATTCATTTTAATACTGCAAACATAGGTTTTTTGACGTCGATTGTATTTCTGCATTTAAATACGAAGGTTTTCTTTAAATAGACCCCTTAGGGGCTATGGTCGATCCCCTGGGGGTCTATGAGGGTCAATAGACCCCCCTTAAGAGGAACCACTGCTTTAAACAATACTTTCCCTCCGAGAAACCGATGATATTTTGGTCCTTAGAGGTAACATGTCCTACACTTCCATAATACCAAATGGCCAACCATTCACTTATTAAGAAAATGTGAATCTTTACTATACTGTATAAGCTCAGCATCTTCGGGAAAACCGCCTCTTTCTATTATTTCCAGCATGTTTTGAAAGGAATCGGATGCCTACCAAACGCTTTTATTGGGTACTGATAACCGGCGGATAGTTGGCCATTAATGTATCATCGATTGAGTTGATAATGGCGAGTTAAATTCAGCTCATTAGCTTCAACTCGTCTTCAGCTTCAGAGAGAAACTAACTTTGGATCGCGTTGCTGCTGTAAGTAAGAAACCGAGTGCCCTTCAAACGGCCCAAAATCGATTTTATTGACAAGACTAAGTTTTCTGCCACCTCAGGGGTAGTCGATTTGGGCTCAGTGCCTGAAACTTGATTCAGAGTGGTAAAACTGAAAATTCTGGACTTATGTTCGGGACAAGTTACCGCTAATGAGCTTAAGGTTCACTAGACTTTGCCGCATGTAATCGATGAAGTTGACGCATTACAAACGTGATCAGATTGTCCACGCGATCTTCGTCATAGTGATAAAATAGAGCCATTAACTATAAGGATATGTTTACTAAGTTATCATCCTTGTTAAAGTACCACAATAAATCCACATTGTAATTCCCTTGTTATTATTTTTATTATAGCCACATTTGTTGGCTGTTATTTTTGCAAATGACTATTATACATGAAAAATAAATAAAACTAATATTTTTAGCCGGAATGTTGCTTTACCTCGTGAATGAGGCGTTGATTTTTGAATGGGTGTGTTATTATTAATAATAGACCCAGTGTAATGGGCATCCTTATGCCTTTATTTATATCTATTACTAAAACCAAAGATGTGATTTTTTTTCTGGTTGTGTCTTGACATAAAAGTAACGAATATTGATCGTAACAGCAGCGTTTCATTAAAAAGAACTCTCATGACATTTCTAGATCTGTCATTGTATATTATCAATGCCTGTTTATAAAGTGAAGAGCTTTTCTACTGGGGATGGATGTACAAACGCCTCGTAACGTTACGGTAACGTAAACTGTACAGTTCCTTGAAGAAGTACCGATATCACTGCTTCGATTTTGTCACTTGTTAACACGGATCTGCACAAAGTTACGATCAAGGTTGTTTGAACTTCCAAGTAATGTATGCCTAAACAAAAAATTGAGACTCAGTCTTTAAATCAAAGAGCAAAGTTTCAAAACTACAGCAGTTACATGGCTGCATGCGTGCCTGTGGCTGTACAGGTACGATGCCTGTAACTTTACATGGCGTTTGAGCATCCGGGTCCTGTTCAATACAGACTCTATCAGACTTCACCGCTTTCAGTGTAATAGTCCATTGCTAACGTCCCTCTTATAGTAGTTCCCAGCGAACAATTTGACTGTCGTGTAAAACCGCCTCAAATATGACCGCGCCTGACGTTTCTCCGACCATTAATCAGCAAACTTTTCTACATTCTGCAATGCTGTCAGAAATTTTACAGCTGCGATAATGCTGATGAGTTCAATCGCCTCTATTCCCTGCTGTAAAAATTTCTGCTAGAGTTTTACGGCAACAATGTGGGTCAGTTGCTCCTTTAGATCTCAACTTTTGGAAGTCACTGCCCCGATGCAAACAAAAGTTGCTCCACGCCTTGTTTCCATGGGGAAATCTAATAGATGTTCGAAGCAACAAGTCCTTTTATCTCGTTAATTGGCCCTTTAAGCGAAGCTCTACTGCTGCCGTAGTTCTCCTGTCGTGCAGTAGCTTAGTAATTAGCCTAGCAGTGAGGATTTGTCGAAGATAAAAAGAATTATCCTCGTTCATGTGAACGCCATCCTTTGACTTCAACTCATGGGACTGATGAGGACATTGTTGATAAGCCGATAGAACGAATTGGAACAGCCCCATTGCACAAAAGCAATGAGCTTGTGACAGTTCCGCTTTCGTTTGATTTACGCCACATCGACGGCGTGGTTCTGCGTCCCTAATGCAGAAAATAGTTAGTTGTGCAGTGTACATGCCTGATCTTTGTTGCAGTTTTTTGAGTTCTTTCTATTTTTAGTCTACTGGAACACGCCCCTTTCTCAAGGTAACGATCGAGACTGAGCCTATGCTAAACAATCTTACTTTCACAGCTTTAAAGTATAACTTCTTTACAACTTTGTGACAGCCGCTTACCACTGAGCATGCTCTCCTCTAAATATCGTCCTGCGTTCCTTCTTACGACGTTATCATGTCTACAGTACACAGCGCCGCCTAGGCACGCCAGTATCTAGCAAGCTGTTTATACTGAAGGTCATGTTGCATCGTTGATACCCAGTTATCGCAGCTCTGTGTGAGCATATTAACGTCTCCTACACTGCCGAATAAAGACCACGTTAATCTCTTCTCGATAGCGCACTGTACATATGGTACGCTCCTTTAACTGTACTACCATACTGCAACATACTGTAAATGCTCAGTGATCACAGCTCTGTTGAGCATATCAACATCTAGCGCACTACCCTAAATTAGAAACCATTCTGTGCGCATTAAAACCACGTGACCTTTTCTCGACAGCGCTCTTCCATCTAAAATATCATTCTGAAATGCAGGAAGTACCAACTATCTCAACTCTTTCAGAGGTCATCAGCATCTACCCTAGTGCCCTAAATTAAATACAATTCTGCCTGTATAACAACAACGGTATCTCTCCCGCAGCGCCGTGTGGGCAGACCTGGCCTCGAGGACATTGCAATTCAGTGTCTATGACTTCGACCGCTTCAGTCGCAATGACATAATCGGACAGGTGAGTGGTTCCGTTTCAGTTATTGCCCCACTCCTGTGATGACACGAAGCCCTCGCTATGGCATCGCTTCCCCCTGCAGTGTGGGGTGCTCCTTTAGACTTGAGTAAACACGAGGGTCGGCTGGCTATAGCCAGACCGCCTCCGTACGAGAGAATATTGGCAGGCGTTTCAATTTGTTCTCTGCGTGGGATATGCAGGACTGTTTAGGTAAGAGCTCTGTTTTGTAAGTACAATGGCTGATGAAATTACACAGGACTTGTATGTATATCATCGACAATGTGTGGGATATGCAGGACTGTTTAGGTAAGGCTGATGAAATTACGCAGGACTTGTATATTGTCGAGTATGCGTGGGATATGCAGAACTGTGTGCTTAAGAGCTGTAGTTTTTCATGGTTCCCAGTTGCACTTGAAAAACCTGGAAAAATCAGGGAAAAGGAAAAGATGACTTTAAATCATGGAAAAGTCATGGAATTTCAGACAAAATTTGTCAACTCGTAGAAAAAATTATGGAATATGATAATCCAAAGAGACAAACTTGGTTGAGCTTTTGAGCCTTTTCTACGATGAGGATTGGATGCCTATAAGGTGTTTGAAAGGAGGCTATTTTATGCCTTTGTGGTATATTTATTCATATTAAATATTAGTGTTATAAGTTCACCTTTCAGGAGATCAAGTTCAATACT
>LQNS02278097.1:27734560-27760912 GCA_001587735.2 Parhyale hawaiensis | reverse complement strand
CCCATCAAGGACGTGCTGGGCTCCTCAGACCCCTACGTCAAGGTCTGCCTCCTGCCTGATCGCAAGAAAAAGTTCCACACCAAAGTCCACCGCCGCAATCTCAACCCAGTCTTCAACGAGACCTTCATATTCAGGTTTGTAACTCTGTTTGCTTTCAAGGGACAGCTGTCTGTACTATGAATGGCTTAGGGAATTCTATACTCTGACGGGACCAAAAAAAGCCGCACATGACGTCACAGTCAGTCGCGCTTTGGCATCAGCCTAAGCAAGAGAAAGTTTACCCCCCCCCCTGTGACGTCACGTGTAGCTATGTTTTGGCCACCTGAGAGTACACGAGCAGTGCTCGAACTGTTAATTTTGGCTTGATGTTCTTCCTCAACCTGAGGGAGTAATAACAACGGGAGAACCAGACAAGCATCCGACGAAAAAGAAAGCGATTCAAATGACGATTTATTCGGACCCAGGGCACGTTAAACATTATGGGTATTGAATTTTAATACAGTAATATCGATATCGTTGTGGTCTATCTACGCTTGTCTTATATGTAGGACGGGGTATACATACTCCCTGACAGCATCCTAAAGGTAAGAAAGATATATACTACCTAATAAAAATAATATATATGCAGTGAAACAAGCTGCGAGCGTTACAACTGCTTGGCCCAAGTAAGTCATTTGACGTACGTTCTTTGTCTTCGTACGCTTGTCTGAGTCTCCCGTTATTAATGCACCCGGACTCAACCCTATGCTGATCAGTGTGTATTGTAATTTTGTAAATGACTCTTTAAACCAGTGGTCCTCTATAACTGATCAGTTTAGACCCCTGCAAAGAGAGCAGTGCATTTTCGTAGACCCCTAGTGCTGAATGTATGCATTATGTTGCCTTTTTGAAAAACCTGTGTTACAAAAGATAAAGAAAATCACTGTTTTATCAATATTAATGACCAAGATAATATAATTAGAATTGTAAAATAAACAAAATAATGGCGAATACTAGAAAGCTTATAGGTAATATATAAACTGAATTAAATTAATTATGGTTTCATTCCCTATTGTGGGGATTTTTTTCTTATAAGAATATTCTACATTAGAAGGTTTTTTAACAAGTTCTTATCCATCCCTGCTGCCAGCCAGTGGCTCAAATTGCACTAGATTTATAAAAATAAGTAATGTATATTTTAGAGATTGTAGTTTTATACGTAAAGAAATCTTCACTTGAATAAGAACTGCAAACCTAACTTAGGCCTCGTTAATATTTACTTTAATAACTACAAGAAAATGCTGCTTTTGAAAAAATGTGTATTATTTTAAAGGAAACTCAGCAGATCTTTCTTTACAAATGTATAAAAACTTATGTATCGTGCATAATGTTTTTTAATTCATTTTAATACTACATGCATGGGCTTTTTGATGCCGAACGTATTTCCGCATTTAAATACGAAACAGTGATATAGAAATAGAAGTTTTCTTTAAATAGACCCTTTAGGGGGCTATGGTTGATCCCCTGGGGGTCTATGAGGGTCTATAGACCCCCCTTAAGGGGAACCACTGCTTTAAACAATACTTTCCCTCAGAGAAACCGACGATATTTTGGTCCTTAGAGGTAACATGTCCTACACTTCCATAATACCAAATGACCAACCATTCACTTATTAAGAAAACACGGATCTTTACTATACAGTATAAGCTCAGCATCTTCGGCAAAAACCGCCTCTTTCTATTATTTCCAGCATGTTTTGATAGAAGTCGGAAGCCTATCAAACGCTTTTATTGGGTACTGATAACCGGTGGATAGTTGACATTTAATGTGTCATCGATTGGGTTGATAATGGCGAGTTAAATTCAGCTCATTAGCTTCAACTCGTCTTCAGCTTCAGAGAGGAACCAACTTTGGATCGGGTTGCTGCTGTAAGTAAGAAACCGAGTGCTCTTCAAACGGCCCAAAATCGATTTTATTGGCAAGACTAAGTTTTCTGCCACCTCAGGGGTAGTCGATTTGAGCTCAGTGCCTGAAACTTGATTCAGGTGGTAAAACTTGAAATTCTGGACTCATGTTCGGGACAAGTCACTGCTACTGAGCTTAAGGTTCGCTAGCCCTTGCCGAGTGTAATCGATGAAGATGACGCATTACAAACCCGATCAGATTGTGTCCAAGCGACCTTCGTCACAGTGATAAAATGGAGCCATTAATTATTAGGTTTACTAAGTTATCGTCGGTGTTAAAGTACCACAATAAATCCACATTGTAATTACCTTGTTATTATTTTTATTATAGCCACACTTGTTGGCTGTTATTTTTGCAAAAGGCTATTATGTATCAAAAATGAATTTAACTGATATTTATAGTTGGAATGTTGCTTTACCTCGTGAATGAGGCGCTGGTTTTTTGAAGAGGTGTGTTATTATTAATAAGAGACCCAGTGCAATGTGTATCCTTGTGCCTTTATTTATATCTGTTACTAAAACCAAAGATGTGATTTATTTTCTGGTTTTGTCTTGACATAAAATAATGAATATTGATCTTAACAGCAGCGTTTCATTAAAAAGAACTCTCATGACATCTCCAGATCTGTCATTGTACATTATCAATGCCTGTTTATAAAGTGAAGAGTTTTTCTGGGGCTGGATGCACAAACGCAACGTAAAGTTACGGTAACGTAAACTGTACAGTTCCTTGAAGAAGTACCGATATCACCGCTCAGATTTTGTCACTTGCTAACACTGATCTTTACAAAGTTACGATCAAGGTTGTTTGAACTTCCAAGTTATGTATACCTAAATAATGAATTGAGACTCAGTCGTTAAATCGAAGAGCAAAATTGTAAAACTACAGCAGTTAGATGGTTGCATTTGTGCGTGCAGCTGTACAGTTACTATGCTTGTAACTGTACAAGGCGTTTGAGCATCCGGGTCCTGTTCAATACAGACTCTATCAGAAGTTCCAGCTTTCAGTGTAATACTTCATTGCTAACGTGCGTCTTATTGTAGTTCCCAGCGAACAATTTGACTGTCGTGTAAAACCGCCTCAAATATGACCGCGCCAGACGTTTCTCAGACTATTAATCAACAGACTTTTCTACGTTCTGCAATGCTGCCAGAAATTTTACAGCTGCCATAATGCTGATGAGTTCAATCGCCTCTATTCCCTGTTGTAAAAATTTCTGCTAGAGTTTTACGGCAACAATGTGGGTCAGCTGCTCCTTTAGATCTCAACTTTTGGAAGTCACTGCCCCGATACAAACAAAAGTTGCTCCACGCCTTGTTTCCATGGGGAAATCTAATAGATGTTCGAAGCAACAAGTCCTTTTATTCCGTTAATTGGCCCTTTAAGCGAAGCTCTACTGCTGCCGTAGCTCTCCTGTTGGGCCGTAGCTTAGTAATTAGCATATCAGTGACGATTTACCGTGGATAAAAAAATTATCTTCGTGAATGTGAACGCCACCCTCTGACTTCCACACATGAGGCTGATGAGGACATTGTTGATAAGCCGATAGAACGAATTGGAACAGCCCCCATAGCACCAAAGCAATTAGCTTGTGACAGTTCCGCTTTCGTTGGATTTACGGCACATTGACGGCGTGGTTCTGCGTCCTCTGTGCAGAAAATAGTTAGTTGTGCAATGTATGTACATGCTTGATCTTTGTCGCAGTTTTCTGAGTTCTCCCTATTTTTAGTCTACTGGAACACGCCTCTCATTCAAGGTAACGAGACTGAGCCTCTGCTAAACTATCTTATTTTCACAGCTTTAAAGTATAACTTCTTTAGAACTTTGTGACGTCCGCTTAGCACTGAGCACGCTTTCCTCTAAATATTGTCCTGCGTTCCTTCTCACGACGTTATCTTGTCTACAGTACACAACGCCGTGCAGGCACGTCGTATCTAGCGAGCTGTTTATAGCGAAGGTCATGTTGCATCGTAGATGCCCGGTTATCGCAGCTCTGTGTAAGCATATCAACATCTACGGCTCTACCCTAAATTAAATACCATTCTGTGTGCACTAAAACCACTTGATCTCTTCTCGACAGCGCTCTTCCATCTAAAATATCATTCTGAAATGTAGGAAGTACCAACTATCCCAGATCTTTCAGAGGTCATCAGCATCTACCCTACTACCCTAAATTAAATACAATTCTGGCTGTATAACGACAACGTTATCTCTTCCCACAGCGCCGTGTGGGCAGACCTGGCCTCGAGGACATTGCAATTCAGTGTCTATGACTTCGACCGCTTCAGTCGCAACGACATAATCGGACAGGTGAGTTGCTCCGTTTCACTTATTGGCCGACTCCTGTGCTGACACGAAGCCCTCGCTATATGGCATCGCTTCCCCCTGCAGTGTGGGGTGCTCCTTTAGACTTGAGTAAATACGAGGGTCGGCTGGCTATAGCCACACCGCCTCCGTGGGAGAGAATATTGGCAGGCGTTTCAATTTGTTCTCTGCGTGGGATATGCAGGACTGTTTAGGCAAGAGCTCTGTTTTGTAAGTATAATGGCTGATGAAATTACACAGGACTTGTATATTATCGACAATGTGTGGGATATGCAGGACTGTTTAGGTAAGGCTGATGAAATTACACAGGACTTGTATATTATCGACAATGTGTGGGATATGTAGGACTGTTTAGGTAAGGCTGATGAAATTACACAGGACTTGTATATTGTCGAGTATGCGTGGGATATGCAGAACTGTGTGCTTAAGAGCTGTAGTTTTTCATTTTTCCCAGCTACACTTGAAAAACCTGGAAAATCAGGGAAAATGAAAAGATGACTTTAAATCAAGGAAAAGTCATGGAATTTCAGACAAAATTTGTCGAACCCTGAAAAAAATCATGGAATATGATAATCCAAAGAGACAAACTTGGTTGGGCTTTTGAGCCTTTTCTACGATGAGGATTGGATGCCTATAAGGTGTTTGAAAGGAGGCTATTTTATGCCTTTGTGGTATATTTATTCATATTAAATATTAGTGTTATAAGTTCACCTTTCAGGAGATCAAGTTCAATACTGTAATTACTCCTGTCTGGGCTGGAAATGTGTAGTCCGTTGTCGTCCTAGAATTTGCAATTCCAACATGGAGAAATCATGTAAATATCATGAAACTGTATTGTCTCCAAATGCTGGGAACCCTGTTTTTAAACATTGCAGCTGAAATGATTATTTCCGATTTTGCTATTTGTCTAAATTAGCCTGCACCGAACCAGCTTGCGCCAGTTATGCCGTGCTCGTGCCAGACTGTTTAGGAAATAGTTATATTCTCAAAACAAAAGCGCCCTGCACTTTGTTGACTGCGTGATATATGCGGCAGCAGCGATGAGAATTGCATTTTGTAAACACTATAACCGAAACAAATCAGCCGATTTATTTTCCATGTGAAAGCTGTACACTCTTGGATTTGCGACAGACGCAGGTGAATTATTTAATCATTGTTGTTTTCATGTCGATCCAAATAGACCCCAGGGATGGAATATTCCCCAGATGAGACTATTCCTCCGGCCATAATATACGTCCAGGGTAGCATATACCTCCACTGCTTCAGGCCAGAACTTACCCTCAAACCTAACCTAGCAAGGCTGATATAACCTTATCTCATCTAACCTAGCTCAAACAAAGTCATTTTAACCCATCCATGTCTCCGACCATAGCTCTGACGCCTGTTAGAGCTTCTTTCAAGTCTCTCTTATTCCAGTTTCACTTCTGTTTAGCTCTTATTCCGGTTCGCGCTTTTTCCTGTTAGCAACAATATTTCTTTAATCGTTAGTGTTGTTTTCGCTTGTGTTGAGCTGTTACCCAAAAGTTGATATTCCATTCGCGTTTCTCCCAGCAGTGCTCAGTAAGTCGCGTACCCTCATATCCCCCCTCCCTCAGCATATCCCATCTTTTATTACCCTCTTCTGACCAAAAACTCGGGATGATCCTAGGGCCTCGGTAATATTGCCTCTCCTTCAGAAGCAAGGCGCGCTGACCGCAGTGCGGAAATTCTTTACAAAGTTCGGCCGCCTCCTACGCACCTGGTAATAACCGTTCCTGTGCACCAAGTTTGAGTTATTGCTTGGCTATGCAAAGTTATTGGGCGTCCGTACTAGTCACCAGATGTGTCTGCTTCTCCATGGCTTGCTCAGCATTCATGTTATTGAAACACGCAGTCTTTCAGTGTCTCTGTTAGTGTTTTTCTTTTAATAATAATAATAACATTGAATCTCTCATTCGTACTAATAAATGGCATTTCAGATTTTCTGAGCTTTACTAAAACAGCAGCATTGAATTTCTCTCTTCTTTTCTGAGGAAAAACTATTCAAAGTTATTAAAATGTAGTCCAGGATGAAGTTTTCCTCCGTTCTAAGAAAACGCCTTCCAGCTTTCTAACGTGATGTTAATAAAGTAAAAATTTTCTCCTTCGTTCGAGTATAGGAAGAAGCCTCTCAAATATTTATCAAGTCAATTATAATGGAAAAGCCTATGTTTTACCACTCTCTCAAGAATAAATCCCTCACTAATTTGTAACTATATTGTTTCTTGAAATATTCGATAAATTTACCGCCTTCACTTACATAATCATCGACCTGAGTTACTGTCTTCATTTTTCCAGGAAAAAGATCGTAATTCTTATCTCGCTGGTTTCAATGAAAAATCATTTTTAGCCTCATTTTAAGTAACCAATGTGTAAGTTAGCACCATCCGTTGCGCCGTCATTTTTCGTGAAAAAATACCAGAGATTTGTTTCGTCAGTTTCTATTCCAAGAAGAAGTCCTATTGCAATTAGGTAAGAACTTATTGTTTAAGTGATCAACTTGAACTTGTATATATCGAAAGCAATATTTACAATATAGTAATATTGACAGCATGGTAAACTAAAGCCGCCTTAGGTTCTATGAAGGCATGTCGAAATGTGTGAATCTATACGTGTATTGGGAGCACCGTGGAAATTACTCTATTTCGGCCAAATCTGCTGACAATATTTAACAAGATTTAACTTACTCTTGAATGCCCAACATCTACAAACAGTGGTAAAGGTTATGAATTACGTACACTTTAGTGATGAAATTTTACTGACTTTGTTAACAAAATTGTATTAACGCTGCAATTCTATAAACCTACGGACATTGCAAACAGTGTTTCAATTACTCCAAGCAATTGTGAAATCTACGGGCATTGTTAACAAGATATACCTAAATCACTTTGCAATGGTAAAACACAATCAAAATTTGTAATTGAATTTCACTATCTCTTGAAACCAGAAGATGTGAAAGGCTTCCGGCTTTTAGATAAAAAGCAGAAACATTACAAATAGATCATGTTATTATATGAAACACATGATTGCATTGCTATCATGCACGTTTTTGTGTATCCCTTCTAAATAATTGTTTTGCCATCATCTATCACGCCAAGTGCTTTAATACATAGCTAAAGTATCTACTAATTTGTCACTATGAGAAGTTAAAGTAATAAAAAAAAGCGGAGATATGCGGAAACTGTGTATAGCTATTTCCAATGTTACTATTTCCAACGTTTCTATTTCTACATCACAACTCTATTCCTCACGCAGAAACTGAGTGAGTGCAGGTCACGTGGAGTTTCTCGTTACTCTAATTGGAAAAAAACAACTTAGCCCCAGTAACGCTACACTTATTTTAGTATTAAACTTTATGGAGCTCTGGCTTCATCCGATCCAATAATAGATGAAATTATCAACTGGGCCAAAGAATTTTGAGTAATTTCTGTAGTTTCTCAAACTGCTTCAGATTATCCTAGAGGTCCACACTATACAATTGTCTGCTCAACTTATGAATGAATATTCAGCTTACACATAGTTCAATTTCAATACTTTCCAGAAGTATCTAGGCTACCGACGTGCGAACTGAATATCCGCTCTTAAATTGAGTGTGGCCCGGCACTAACAGTCACTAGGTTCGTCCCACTGACTTGCTGGTATTTTGCGCAGCGTCACTACCTGCTGGGAAAAAGGGTAACGGTTTCAAAAATATTGTTTCTTGGAGCTTCGGGAATAGTTTTCGTTAACCATCGAAGTTAGCAATGACCCGAATCTCTACATAGAGCGGTACACACTTAGTTATACAGTGTGTACTTAATATACTTCTATTCTTGGGACTTCTGTCGAATAGAAACGTGCTGATGTAAAACTTTTGCCAAACACATCGTGTACAGAACTTATATGAAACAGACCGTGTACAAAACTTATACTATACTTATACTTGGGCGTGGCCTGCGCGTTATCAGGCCGCCCCCATTGTCCGGCCACCGGACGCTGCTTTGTTTGTATGAGCTGGCTTTGGGTTGGGGCTCTGGGTAGCCCCTGAGTTGGAGGAAATGCCACTCTGAAGGCGGATGAGACCTTTTTGGTCCAACGGCATCCCTGAGAGGAGATGATCAGGCTGGTGCCATAGCTGGGTACTCAGTCTTCCGCAGTCTGCTCCTCTCTTCCTTCCTCGGGTAGTACCACCTGATGCTCTTTTCCTTTCCTCTCTCTTCTTCCTCTTTTCGGTCAAAGCCCGTACTGGTGATGGCAGGGTCTGGGGCGCGTGGATAGCTGGCCGCTCTCGTAGCTATCACGACTGTCGATTTGTTTTTTTGTAATTTTTTGATGATTCCCTTTGCTTATGGTGTATGTTTATTTATTGTTCTTTGCGTGCCTGATAACTAGATATCCGGANGTTCTGTCGGTGCTTCGTGCCCTGGTCGGCTAAAGTTTGGAATTTGTTGCCTGCATCGGCTTTTGGTTGTGTTGGCCTGCAGGCTTTTAAGTCGGCTGTTAATGGTTTTTTGCTGGATTTTCTTTAGCAGCGTTTTGGGCTTCCCGGTGTTGCAAGATGCTTCATTTGGGTTGCATTACCTGTCCGTGGGAGCTCAAGCGTGAAGTTTGAATAATAATACTAATTAGGTTCGTCCCACTGACTTGCTGGTATCTCGCGCAGCGTGACTGCCTGCTGCAGAAAAGTGTGACAGTTTCAAAAATATTGTTTCTTGGGGCTTCGGGAATAGTTTTCATTGACCATGGAAGTTGGCAATGACCCGAATCTCTACATACAGCGGTACACACTTTGCTATACAGTGTGTGCTTAGCATGCTTCTGTTCTTGGGACTTCTGTCGAATAGGAACGTGCTGATGTAAAACTTTTGCCAAACAGATCGTGTACAGAACTTATACCAAACAGATCGTGTACAGAACTTATACCAAACAGATCGTGTACTGAACTTATACCAAACAGACCGTGTGCAGAACTTATATGAAACAGACCGTGTACAGAACTTGTGCAGAACAGAACGAGAACTGAACTCATACGAAACAGACCGTGAACAGAACTTATACTAAACAGACCGTGTACAGAACTTACACCAAGCAGACTGTGTGCAAAGCTTATACCAAACAGGACATATAGATTATTAGATTAGGGTGGTGCCTATGTCTTGTTTCACTGGCGTATCCAGCATTTTGTTAAGGTATAACTCGATACAGTCGTATGGGCTTTCTACATCAGTTTAGATCATAAATTTTGTCTTCTGACAATAAAATTGGCTCATACGCAGTTGTCGTGGTCCTCATTTCTTTTGAAAATGAGCAGTATTTTGTCTAATATACATTTCAGATGAGAAATTGACGTTTTGCCGAGCAAATAAATTATTATTATTATTATTAAATCACACCAGACTGGCGACGCAGGAACGGAGAAACTCCATGAGGTTAACAAACCCCCACGCAACCAGCCCAGCGGGTGGAGAAAACAAAAGNACAGAGCTATTCTGTGAACTCTGATCTTCATTTTTTCATTCTTTTGTTTTCTCCACCCGCTGGGCTGGTTGCGTGGGGGTTTGTTAACCTCATGGAGTTTCTCCGTTCCTACGTCGCCAGCCTGGTGTGATTTAATAATAATAATATGCGAAACAGATCGTGTACAGAACGTATGCGAAACAGACCGTGTACAGAACTTACACCAAACAGACCGTGTACAGAACTTACACCAAACAGACCGTGTACAGAACTTACACCAAACAGACCGTGTACAGAACTTACACCAAACAGACCGTGTACAGAACTTATACAAAACAGACCGTGTACAGAACTTACACCAAACAGACCGTGTACAGAACTTACACCAAACAGACCGTGTACAGAACTTATACAAAACAGACCGTGTGCAAAGCTTATACCAAACAAGACATATAGATTACTAGATTAGACAGCTGGCAGTAGACGGACCAACAGGCCAATTGCCAGAGAGCCGCCGGGACTTACGCTCCGGCCCTCTATGAGCTATTGCCATTATATCAGAATCATATTATTTATGCAAAAATAAATAAACTCAGTGCAAGAGATAATCGTACAAGCACGATTAGCTGCTGCAGAATCGTGGAGCTCGGAGACGTTAAATTAGTTGGAGCATGAAACAATAACGGTGGCCTTCGAAGCACTAGACGTTAAGAGTTTGTGACTTATGGATGATGAGTTCGTAGTTGTGGAGGGTGTTGCTCCTAATGTTTGTCATGACTATTTTTAAATGTATTCACTATCTCTGCACCGTCAACTATGAGGAGAGTTTATTCCAAATGTTCACTGTGAAAAACGGTTAATATTGCCGGCTGAGAGTAGTTCTTCGATTTTTGTGTTTGAGTTTCTGGCCGTTATGCATTAAGCTTACGCAAAATAAGATGTTTACTAAACTAATATGAATCATAACATCGTTTACGAATCTTATAAAAAACGAAACAAGACACGTACCAGCCCTTCATCGTACTTTTACCGAACAGGATGTATACATACCAAAAATGACGTATACCAAACATATCGTTTAGCAAACAGAACGTTTAGCTGACAGAACTTTACCAAACAGGGCCATATACCAAATAGTGCACTCGTATAACAAACTTAAGCGAAGTAATAGGTCTAGCATTGAAAACAGCGCTATTAAGGCTTGGTCGGGATGGTGCGTAAGTCTTATTTCACTGGCGTATCCAGCGTTTTGTTAAAGTAGAACCCGATACAGTCGTATGGGCTTTCTACCTCGGTTAGACCATATAAAGTTTGTCGTCTGAGAATATAATTGGCTCATACGCTCTTGTTGCGATTCTCATTTGTTTTGAAAAAGGACAGTATTTTGTCTAACATACATTTTAGAGGAGAAATAGACCTTTTGCGGAGCAAATAAGTATCATAACCACAGCGTGCGAGCCCATCAATTTACTCCCACAAAATATAATTCATAACCTAACCGAGGTAAAAGGTTCATGCGACTGTGTCGGGTCCTACCTTGAGAGATCCTGGATACGCCAGTGCACTGTCGTCGTATTTCAAAGAATGGCCCCAAAAAGCAAAAACATTTGCCCCAAAATGTGCATAGCTTTGAAATAATTCCAAAGCGGATGTATCCCGAAGTACAATTTGAATTACTCTATTTTTGTCCTTGTCTTCCACGGATTAGTGCCACCCGAGGGAACTTACTAGGTTATTTTAGCCAACATAGTTAAGCCCTTGGGACATATACCTTCCTGTCTTTACGCATTTCATGTATATGCTTGTGTTTCTTTTTCTTCCTTCTTGAGCGCACCGTATTCATGCCCTGCTTCGCTGTATCCCCGCCCCTTCTGAATGGGTTATCTTCTATCCGCTGTTAACATTGGTAATATCCGCTGTTAACATTGGTAATATCCGCTGTTAACATTGGTAATATCGCTGTTAATATTGGTAATATCCGCTGTTAACATTGGTAATTTTTTATTGTCCGAAAGCGATGTCTCCTTTTTTTAGATAGCAGAAAGTACACAGTTTCCTGAATTCTAATTCTCTCTAAGATTTAAAAGCATCCAAAACTTTAACTGTATATTAGTTACACTTGCTGAGCCAGCCAGCAGATGCGACGGCTAACATTTAGTAAATCTTTTTGTATACCCAGGGCTGGGCTTGCAAGACACAGCAAAATATTCAGACGACGAGTAATACCTGCGGAAGCTAAAAAGAAAAAAGCAGCGTGTGAACCCACCCTCAGGCTACACTTTATTCCTCTTTTTTTTATCGTTTCTGTCACGATAGAGCACAAATGAAACTAAAATGATCCGTGCTACAGATTTACGAATGGATTTTACGGAACTGGAAGCCATTATCTACGACAGCGCTGGTATAAATATTTTATAGCTAGGATGCGTCCATTACTGATGTTACCAGCAGCAGCTGGTATCGTCGCTCGGCGTATATCCGCGAGAACAAACACGAAATCTCTCCACTGGCAAAATGTTTTCCCAGGAAAACCTTACTATGATTATGACTAACACCAATTTATTTCGCAATTAGAAATGTTTTCGTTCTCTACTTCCGGGTCGGTGGTATGCTAAGGTAAACTTAGAATATTCATAATGCCATGCTTGCTGAATTATTTCATCCAGAATATTTTTGCACTTGGTAACTGACCAACATTTCTGCCTTTCAGTGAGCAAAATATTGTCAGTCTCAAGCAGGAATCTGGTTTTTCGTAGTGAAAAATCATTTACAGTAAATCAGGTATTAATGTCTTTATTACTTACATCTTGTGGGAACCTCGAACATTTGCATCTGCGTATGCCGTAGTGCAGCGCCACACAACTATTCATCAAAATTCCAAATTTCACCCCTTTAAATGAAATGAGTTTTCATGTGAGTAACGTTATATGAAACAACCAAAAAAGTCCCCTTTGGCTTTAAAGGATATATCCTATTTCGCCAAGTGTTTAATGGAACTGTTGTTACAAAATGAATTCCAGTAGTTTCTAGTTTGTTGATTTACGGTTGACGCCAAATAAAAAAAATAATGTGTTTTGTGTAACATATATATACGCCAGACACCATTAAACGATTACGCAAAGCAATATTTCGTATCAACGTCAGAAATGTAATAGTCAGAGGTGAAATTCGTGAAGTAAACATAGCTATTATTCAATTCAATAATATATGACTTCCACGTGGACGTTTCTACCCTGAAGTCCTTATCATTATTTGAAAACTGAAGCACTATTAGTATGTATCTCACCGATTCTGTTTCTGCAAAGTAACGCGTTGTGCATTAATTACATACGCTAGTACTTCAGGTACATTTGCAGAACAGGCCCATTGCTCACTCCGAATCTACATATATGTTCACAAAAAGATCCTATTGCTCCTTACAGCTCCGACTCTCATATTGCACTATACGCACTGCGTAATTTGCTGGATGTTTGCACTCATTTTCTCTTCTTCAGGTGGTGATGCGCAACGTGCAGTATAACTGCCAGCAGGGTGTCGAGCTAACCTACACTATGGACATACTCACCAGCAAACAGGTAAGCGATGCAGCTCTGTCCCATTACTATACTAGCATTTCTCGTACTATTTGTTAAGTCCTTTAGTGCCTCAATTAAGCGTCACTTTTCGCAGGCATGGTACTATCTGCACTGCCCAAAATAGGTACTTTGATTGGTCTGCGAATCTGCATGTATCAGAAATTTAACCGTTTTAACTTGCTGAAAAAGTTGAGCGATACTTCCCATTAGGTAAATTTTCAGTTTTAGCCACGAGTATCGCTTTCTGAGATCGAAGCAACAACGTTCTCTTCTTAACATCTTTCCATTAGCGTGACAGCGATGGAGGTGCAGATACTGCGTTCAAAGAATCCGTGAAATGTCGTCTTCGCACCAAAGTAGACCGAGTTGGCCTGACCATTGCATAAGCGTGCTTACTAAACTGGATGATACGCTCCTTTTGTATTGTCAAACCAGCGTCAGCAATTCTATATTATGTTCCTTTTCTGCACTGATGATGATACGAACACTCCAAGGCTCATCAAGAAACAAAATGAAAAGACACACTATGTATTTATATTATAAAACCAGAGCGAGTAACTGTATATGGCGGTCCTTATCATTAAAGATGTAAAACTCACAAAACAGACCGAAGCTAAGCTCTCTTAATATTTTAAAGCCAGAGCGATCAACGGCACGAACTCTGACTGTAATCACGGTGCTGGTAACAGCAAAATGCACTTTAAATAACGAACGAGCGATACAGCGCAGGCCGCTATAGCGTGTAACACGGCCGTTCCGGCCTCGGCAGGTGTGGAATTTCAGCCACCGTATAGGCATTCCCGATCCGCTCACCTGTGCTGGGCCGCTTGTTAAAGCTGTGTTGCACTTCTCATTATTGCTGTCTCTGCTGCTGTACAGCTGCTGCTGTCTCTGCTGCTGTTGCAACAGCACAACGTTGCGGTTGCTGCTGACTGTTCTCAAAGTTGACGACGCGGTCTAATTGTACTGCAATGGCTGTGTTGTGGCTGTGGTGAGGTGCAGCGAGACTGGCAGATTGTTTGTTGCTGGATGTGCTTATATAGTAAGAGATGGAAATGATAATTATTCCTGCCCTACTCACATTTTTTTGCGACTATTTTACTCGCAGGCATAGAAGCTAACAGGTCATTGCTATATACCTGCACATGCTCGAAGTTAAAAAATAAAATCTAATTACGCTTTTATATAGTGCTGCTTAGTGCTCGTTTGTTGTACTTTGAGATAAAGATGTTCCGTGGTCGTGGCTGTTCACCAGGTTCTAGCGAGAAGGCCCCATTTGGGCATTCCATTGTCTCATGGCGAGTCGAATCTAAAAAACAGAGAACATTGAAAATTTTTATGATTTATATTTAATTTGGGTTTTAGCTTTTTAGACATTCACTATTGTATATAACAAGACATTCTAACATAGAGTGAATGTAAAGGTACGGATAAAGTAAGCTTGACCACAACTGGGAAAAGCGCATGCACTTGTTCGTGCTGCAAATATATACCAAGTAGCCCAAGAAGAGTGCACGGCTGCAGTCGACAACAGTTCATCAAGAACTATGGCGCCAGCAACGAAAGACTCTAATTTCGACGACCTGCAACTTCCCAGCCACCCCCATTTCTGGTTAGGATAAGTATCCCCGCAGCAGCATCTGGTCGTCAATGCTCAAACAGCGAGCCAAGATTAAAAACTCTCTTGCTGGCAACAGTTTCGAACTTGCGCATTCGGCGCGTGAGAGGCAGTACTTAAGCGTCCGACATATAAAATAAAACAAATTGCGAACCACTGCATTTATGGTGACTACACATAATGGTTTAGTGCTGGTAGGGTGGTGGCAAAGGGTGCGGTATCTCGTACGTGTTGTTTGTAGACTGGTGCTGCTAAGCCTGGTGACGAAGATATTGGTGACGAAGATATTGGTGACGAAGATATTGGTGACGAAGATATTGGTGACGAAGATACTGGTGACGACGAAGACGATGAGACTCACTTGTTGAAAGCAAATGTATGAGAAATGCTTTGCCCTAGCGAGAACACAAAATGACTTCCGCTTTGGGTTATGGTCTTGAGGTGCAAAAATTATTGGCCTCCACTTCATTGCTGCCTTTATTTCATCTTACGAAGGATTATAAGAAAACATAGGTTTGCTTAAATTCAGCTGAATGTTTTTGTGAAATCGATGTCACTGCGAACTTTGGTATTGACGCGTCAGCTAGTAGTAATACAATCACTAGCCAGTAGATTTTCCACACAGTGCTCTTATTCATACACAAACTTATGACATTCGCGACTGCCGGAAGCATGCCAAAAATATGCTTTTGTGCAATTTGCGAAGCATAGCGCACTTCTCTATTGTAGCTCGGGATAGCGTCTCCATTGACAGGCCAACCTTGTATTATTCCCAATGCCGTCATTCCTTAGACCTCGAGGTAAATCTTTTAGCATCCACATGGGGAAAATCTTCAATTTTTCTAAACTCTTCTTTAGTGTATAGCACAAGAGATCTAATTTTAGCCTTTGTGGCTTAGAAAAACGGTAATTGTTTGAGCAATTTCCTCCTCGATATCAGTAAATCTTAGGCTTCGGGTTCTGGCTTGATACAGCATAAAAAAATCCATTTTTGCCGCCAATAGCTATAGACAACGTCATTGTTCTGTGATCGCTTTGGAATGGAAGGAGCACGACCTTCGCAGATTAGTTTCCTCTAATACAAGTGTTATAATCTTCATATCTTGATAACGTGTCCTGCTCTAATTTATCCGTCATCAACGTTGTCACCTTGTGAGAACCTCATTTATGAATAGTTCGACTTGCGATAGCTTCATTTATTATATTTTGTATCTATCGAGGCATCAAATCTGATAGTGCCCTGCAATAGCACCCCATGCTTTTTGTGCACCAGTAGACGTTTCTTTAACAATAGTTTACACTCGGGTATATTCTGCAAAGGAAAAGAGGTTCCTACCGTGTTGCTTTCAGGTGTGCCTTAACCCTATTCATACCATGCTGCACTGTCTTACCTACAATGGTTCTTTGTTCTATTGAATTCCTACGGAGAAAAAAAGCCTTTTCAGCAAGACTACACAGCATGATACCGCTATTGGTATCTTCGAAACATGCTCCAAAGTATTCATTAAATTCTTTTGACTGAGATAAGCCCTTGGCTAATGCCCTTATAGACTGCGCGATGGCACCGTGTGGGCGACTTAGAATATGCTTCCGCAACTTTGCTATGCGGAAGGATCGATTGCTTCGCTGTAAAGCCCAACTTTGTTGGACATACTTGCCTAAGATGCTATCAGCGGTTCAGGGAGTTAGCAGCAACGTTCGAAGCAACTAAAGTCGTGGTGCTATACAGTTCGATAGCAGTACATTTGTAACTCTTATATGACTGAGAGACTGCCTGCTGGCATTACAGCACAGTAAGATCATTAACCACCTTTTAGCTATGGGAATATTACCGGTATCCTGCCATGAAACTGCACCGAATCCCCACTGTGGAAGTTAAATGTCCCGCTCCTGGCAGTTAGGTTTCTATGCTCTACAGGCTGTCTCGAGATACGAGTACACCGTCATCTACGCAATTCAACTCCACTTTGCTCAAATTTCTATAGTTAGATCGTTTCAGTGATTTTCATATTAATTGTGGTATAACAACAATAATTAGAGCATTCCAAGAATGCATTCCTTCGCCAGGCAGAACAATGTTAACGAAAAATTTAAATTAGTCCTGAAACCAGAATTTCTTTTTTATCATCACCAAAGTTTGGTCATTTGTGCCTCTAGGTATTGATAAGAATTAATGTAATTTTCGTAAAGATTCTTCGTAAATTTTTGATTTGTGTTCTGACAAACGTAAAATCAGACACACGCCCCATCGAACCGATCATACCCAATATTTCGTCCTGTATGCCTTTAAATATTTCTCACAATTCCTGCAAATTTCACGACGATCCGCCTTTAACTTTTAAATTCTTTTCTTACTGACCTGAAAACAAAAAAAAAACAATCATAGATAAAAACAAACGGATTGACAGATCATCGTGAAAATTTAGTCTGCTGTCTTCGTAACATTTCCAACAATTCGTTCAAATTTCTTGTACATCATTTCTTAACTGTTTGACTTATATATGTAACAAAGAAAAACCTTCAGCTTACGCAAAACACACACACAAGTCCACTAAAAAGTAATAGCACACCCAGTCGCAACATCTAAATTTTTGTAGCTTTAACTACTTCACTTTTAGATTTTTATTAAAGACGATGTTAATTGTCATTCACAAAAGATATCTCCTATAACGAAATGGTCACACTTTCTACCTAAAATAGCGCGAGTCTGACTAACGTAATTTCTAATGAATTCCAACAGTGGAAAGTTAGTTTAATTTGCACCAAATATCAATCGACAGGAACAGCAATTCGGACCGACGTTCATTTCCACAATATGAAATTAACTTTAGGAATAATGGTCCGAGTCGCCGGCCGCTTGAAGCGGGCCCTTATTTAGACAATAACTGTTGGTGCCCCCCATATTGTAAAAGTACTGTAGAACGAGATAGAAGTACAACATTTCTTTCCAGGTTGTAGAGTATTGTCGTGATATTCACTTCTGCTTCCACCATAGAATTCTTTTTATGTTTGGTAGATATTTTTCTGTTTTTAATACTTCTCATTCTATGCCCTACTTGATGTGTGAACAAGTCGTTGCCAATCTTTTGTAGCTCTTTCCCTCTACACTTTTCATCTCAGTTTCAATGCTGCATCTCGCCCTTCCAAGTTCAAATGAGTACTCTGGTCGCTAGTCATTTTCTGTACCCGTAATTTTTAGTTTCAATATATTTTCAATTACTCAAATGTCTCGGTCTCAACGCCGCATCCCACACATCCAGGGTCCGGCCACACGTCTCACGTCTGCTGTAATGAGTGCTCTGTTCGCCGCTAGTCTTCTCCTCCCAAACATTATTCCCGATTGCCACAGCTTCTCTGTTTTGCGTGTGTCAGTGCCTGTATCCTGCCTCTCAGACGCGTGAGTCTCCGCACGGCGACTCATTTTCTGCCGCTGGTGGGCGCAATTTTCCGTCCCCCGGGGATCAAGATCTATCGTGATTACCACATTGCTAAAGCTCATGTTCCCGTATCAAAGATCAGCGACCGGCCGCACCGGCCCCCCACTCAGATTTTCTGCTCGCGACCCGAACTTTGGGGAAGCGCCGCTCCATTTTTCTCTGTCAGTAAGGGGAGCCGGGGGAATTTTGCCCTACCGTGTCTGAAGAAATGAAAAGCTTTCTATCATTTTTACCGAAGGATTTCTATACCTCTGATTTCTCTACACATGCAGGTGATGCCACAAGGTCAGTTACGATAAAGCAATTTACAGGTATAGTGGAAAAGTTTCCGCTGATCAATTGAAGGATTGTTATAAAATGCCTGAAGCATTAAAGGAATTTCCCATCGCTGATTTCTCTCTACGTTAACATTCCGGTACTGCGGGTGACCTAACAATCAGTCATTGCAATTTTCGCGAAAACAAGGAAAGTTCCTATACTTTGCAAATAAAAACTTTATTGGGCATACGTTATGCTCGTTCTGAGATATTTCAGCTTTCTCACGTACTTTGTCTACATCAAATTTTCTATCTTGACAATATGCATGGTGATAATTTCGTGAAGAGAAATAGTTCTTATTGTACAAGTGTATGATTATTGTGTAATACCTTGTATTCATAGCGGGGTATATTCAATTTACTTCAACAGTTAACTTACATCTGATACCTACCTTTTCTTGAAAATGGGCAATGCAGGCTCTATGGAAATAGAAGTAGGAATTGTTGTGCAATGCCTCGAAGTCACAGAGAGATATCTCTGTTTTCTCAAGCACATTAACTGAATCTAATAGTGGCTATTTAAATAAAAATAAGGCCACCACTAAATACATTGTGCATCTGTTCTGCATTATATATTTCTTTGCTGTATATGTCTATCTTTGGGATAACAGTCTTTGCCGTGCTGATGAACCTTAAGTTGAATGTCCACTCTCTTAAATATCAGTTAGAAATATTTTTTGCAAGACCTTAGTCATAGTGGATTGAAAGACAGTGGGTAACTACCGTACTGTAAGATATTGTCGCTATTGATATTCCTTTACATGGGAGAAACAATAATTGGTCACCGTGCGGTGGATTAACATTCATATTGAAGATATTTTTATCCGGTCTATTGGTGGCCGCCGAAAGTCAGATATTTCTGGCTCGTCCATCAATTTATAGGGATTAGAAGTCCTGCTCTTTGTTTCGGAGGAGCCCTCAGTCGACCACCTAAGTGCCTTATATACATAAAATTTTCTTGATACACTAGCTGTCAATGCACCAAGGAGCTGGAAGTCCTTTTCATCTTGGCCGTTACGGTGCAAAGGTATATATACTGTTATTCTTATCGCTTTTGTTAGGCTGCTGCTTGTGTTCTGCATGTCGTTAACGTGGCTCTTATTGCGTAAACACATAGCTGTATATTATTTTACTCGATCGTAACATAACTTTTCGCTATACCTGTCTTCCCCACTTTAGATTGCTACAGCTAATAGAAGCGCTCTCTTATATATGTGCACTTTGATTAATACTGTGCTACGAAATAGTCCAATTATAAGGTGCTGAATAGAGCAACCCGCTGCTGTTTGGTGATTTCCAGTTAGATACTTTCCTCTAAATACTTCACTTGTACAGCTGCAATTAATTAGTTCTATACACTGCAGTTGGAGGGCTAATATGACTATATTAGATTAGATAGGCGGCAGTAGACGAACCAATAGGCCCATTTCCAAAGAGACACCGGAACCTACGCCCCGGCCCTGACTAGCCAAGTAACACATTAGATTTAACTAAAGGCGTCGCGGCACTTAGTCATATTAGCCCTCCCATTGGGCAGCTTTTTACCCACACCTATTCCTTCTACCCATCTGCCGATGTATTTCTTTTATGCAGCTGCAACTTAGGCACACTCAAGTCTTTTACACGACTGTTACCCTAGCTGCATTCACTCATATTTCTTTGGTACACCAGCTAATCTGTACACGGTGCCCGTGTACAACTGCAATTGTGTACGTACCTAAATCTTTGACGCAACTGTTACAGTGTTTGTACTTGTTTTTTACACGACTGTTAACTTTCAAGCATTTCTATTGAGCAACTGATAACTAGCGTATACTTCCGTTACGCGACTGCTAATAACTAGTAAATTCTATTTTATTTTTTTCTATTAGACAACTGGTAACCAGTGTATAGTTCTTCTATGTAGCTGTTATATAGCATCTAAGGATTTCTTTTTATTAACTGCTAAGCTGTAGATACATACATCTTTTAACGCAACTACTAACGCCTAAATACTTATCTTACCTTACTGCTACCTTGCACGAGTATATCCTTCCGCCCTGTAATTCTTGAACTCTAGGTAGCTCAGCAGTGCCATACTCCCCCTCGAGGTGTTGCCGTGTTGAGAGCAGAACGCTTCCGGGTGCTATTGACCCTGCAATTTGATCTAGCTTCTGCGCCCTGACCTTCCGGCCGAACTTCCTTCCGCCGTCTTACTGCACCCTATACGTATTGCCTCTGACTTTATCTCTGGTACCAGTATCAGTTTCTAATTATAAGAATTTACTGTGATGCCTATGAAAAAGAGCTCCAGATATATTACTTGCTTCTAATTATGAATTGCATTGCGTATTATTCATTCCTTCGAAATTCTTCGACTGCATCCCCAAATACTATTACCATTTTCATTTCGTTTGCTTATTGACTAAACAGTACGGTAGTCACAAGTTCATCTTTTTTTTTTCATTGTAAGTTATGACTTCTCCACCTGGAAATCATAAGCATTCATCCGACGGCAACGAATACTGTATATGTACATATAGTGGGTGGCATCTGGTAGAATCGAATAATCGCCTTAAGATTTCCAACTGGTTTGGAATTTGTTCTAGGAAAATTTGTTATGTGAAACAAGCAGTCATTTCGGTGAAGGCATATTATGTGGGCTACCTGACATTCAGGTATGATATGTACAGGATGTCTATAAGTTGGGTTAGGCAAATGCCCGTTATATTCGGAACGCCTTTAGCATTGCAGCTGCCCCAAGTTCAAAATCTTACTGGACTCGTACTTACTTGAAATGTCAGGTAAGCCAGATGTAAGCGGTTACGTGCAGTGTGGTGATAACCCGCTGCTAACTCTACCGCTGGTCACAGAGTATAATGTCACCTCTCCACAAGATGGGTTGCGTCATTAACGCCACCGGCCTAGGCCTGGACCCCGTCCGAAGAACTTTACAGGTAGAACGCTGAACCGAACCTAACCTAGCCTAAAGTAACCTAACCTAATCTACTTATAGCACATACTTTGAGATACGCTATGTGGGTACTATACAAGGATCGTTCCGTAATTTCTATCAGCATGCGTACAAAATCTGCTGACAGCCTAGTATTTAAAGGCAAATAGTTAACGTGTTGCCAGAAGCACACGATGTTACCATGTTACTTCACCCAGCGGCAATGCCTCTTGCTGTTCCCATAAGTATCCAAAAGTAGCAGTAATGTATTGTTGGGAGAGTTTCAGCCATAAATTGCTTCTAACGCCTTTGATAAAAGCGAAAATTATCAGCCATTTTTAATTCTATTATCTCGATTAGACTAAAAGAACCAATTTCACGTGAAGCTTTTCACAGATAAACTTCAGTGAGGCTTCGAGAAGCTCTACATCAATTTCGAACCGAAATATCTTCGTTTTGATTATATAGGACTATTCTGAGGCAGAAATGTTGAGAACGACTGGTCAGACTGGAGGGATTTTAGAGTATTTTAAAATACACGAAACACTTGCAGCAGTCGCGTTCCCTAAAGCTTGCGCTTCCACAAAAAAAGTTTCCTCCTTCGTCCGGATGGAAAACTTGTTGACGTGTCGCGCTTGTCCAAAAAAAAAAAAAAATCCAAGGTCGGGCCTCATCTCTAATACAAGGTCGAGAGCGTCCTCAGCCGCCGTCTCAAATGGCATTGCTATTAAAAATTCGCAGCCCTGTTATCGGCTTCTGCTGATCCTACGTCGGCTTGGCAATCAAAGAAATGCTAGGCGATTTTTAGTTCCAATTTTTCGGTTTGGTAATACCACGTTGGCAGGCTACATCATAATTGACAATCGTCGAAGTGCTTTCCAGTGTTTGCGAGGTTTCTTATTGCTGAAAGCTAGGAGATTAGATTGGATGATATAAGAGATAACAGATAAATCAATAGTTTCATTCTCACAGACGAGTCATGGCCTAGAATCTGAACCCTTTTCTGCGTGGTATATCATAAATGATGCAATTCTTACGAGAGCAGTGAGCTCAAGTCACGCAGTGAAGAATAAAATAGTGAGAACAAATTCTGAGTGCTTTTGAAATTCATTTCACTTGCTCGAAAACTATCGAAATTTCAATTCGACAGAAAGCATCTGTTGGGGTCAAGAGAACTGGGCAGTAGCGGCTCGTGGATATTTAGGCGGGAGAGTGCACAGTTTCACAGCAAGATATTTGTAATTCCTTCATTAACTAACAGGTGACTGCTGACATTTCTATCATAATAATGTAAGAAACCGTCTCCTAGTTCATGAAAAAATTACAAGTATCCTGGTAACTGATCAATAATAACTTCTGGTAAGAACACAGTAAGTTTATAATTATGCCTAGAGAAGTAGAGAGCTAACTTTATTACACTGGTTTTGGGGTCTAGTCGCTTAAAGAGGAGGCCACGCACCGGGAAAATAAAAGAAGAAACTCAGCCGATGTCTGCAGGTATCATAGAACTTAACAGCTTGTACATACGTACGCAGTTGTGCCGTACCCCCACTTGAATACCCACGAGCGGCCACTGGAGCTGGGTGGTGCCTCTTTATATATAATTGCAACTCCACGGAACTTTTCAAGCTTTCCTTGGGATATTTGTAGCTATTCGCATTTCGGTTATCTCCAGTCCAGAAAAAAGCTGAAGGATGACGTGTGCTGCTTTTCGCTAAAAGCAGTATAATTACTGACTAAAAAAGTAAGGAGAATTAGCGGCCCAGTGGCCTTTCTGAAAACCAAATCAGTTAATTTTCATGAGTGGTAGGGCCGCAGGGCAGCTTTGCCACTTACCATAAAGCCTACAACAACTAGGTGGAGACCACCAGACCTGGAGTTTCCAAAATTGGTTGCGGGACGTTGGTGGTGGGGGAGGGAGGGGAGGAGGCTAAAGCCAGAACTAAGGAATTGCTGATCTTACTCCGTACCCAGCACTGCACGTCATGCCAGGGTCACATTATGCAATGGCACGCACAACTTGATCAGCGGACGTGCCGTTCGCAGGCTGCTCACGTAACCGTATCTGTGCTGCCGACTTTTTCCACATAGCGGAACGACGAGCAAACTATGCTTCCGGTCACCAATTTGTGAGTGCGGCTTCATAGTGTGACCACGACAAAAGTTGACTTAGTTATCACCAACCTCCAGAATACTGCAAAAAAAACTTTCTCGTAATCGGTACGCGGCCTGGTACGTATTTTATAAGAGGCACGCATCCAAAAGAAGCCGATTTTTAAGGGGCCGTTGGCAATTGGAGCTGCAGCTCCATCACCGGATACGCCTACATATGGGCCTCCCTTTGGCCTGATCTAGATATAATGAAATAATATATATATATATATATTTTCGCAGTATACCTAAAACACCAAACCAGAATTGTATATTTAGATTAGATAGGCGGCAGTAGACGAACCAATAGGGCCATTCCCAAAAAGACACCGGAACCTACGCCCCTGCCCTATATGAGCTATTGCCATTATGTTAGTAGGATATAGAGGACTGGAAAGAAGAGAAAAAAAGGAGGAGAAGAGACCTTGCCAAAGAGACGATCATGAATGCACGCAAGCACGATCAAGAGACGCTGACATGCGGAGCTTAGAGACGTCAAACTGTGTAGTTGGAGCGAGACTGCGAGAGAGAGAAGAAGACGGATTAAGGTGGCCTCGGCAGCTTTGGCTGTTAAGAGTTTGCGACTCCTGGAGGAGGAGTTCTTAGCTGTGGAGGATGTGTCTCCCAATGTATGTTCAGACGATTTTTAAACGCGTTGACTGACTCTGTACTAACAACATCGGAAGGGAGTCTATTCCAAATGCCGAGAATGAACTACGGAAAGAACTGCTGACTTCAGGTCTTTTTTCGAGCTTTATGCCTGAGTTTTTGACCGTTGTTTCTCAAGCGATCATTGAGGTCTCTTTCAAAGAGCCCCGTTTGGAACGTATACATACTCCTGGTTCTCGTTGTATGCAATCGTGATGCGAATTCGTTATGTATGAATGGACAATTGTAACCACTATTTCTCTTTATGAGAGAAAAAATTGCTCTTATGTATCGAATTTGCGAGATCTGTGAGAAAAGTGAGTTGTGCGCGGGAGCCAATGCCGCAATACAATATCAGTTTTGTTAGTTTGCTTGTTTGTTGGTCTACAATGTTTTTCATATATATCATTATAATATACCATTACTGTTGTGTTTTACCGCTTCTTTAGTCCAGAAGGACTATGAAAAAGTGCCAGATTCAACATTTAGAAAGAAGGGAGGGGTTAACAATGGGTCATGAAATATAACTCCCTTTATACATTGTAGATGGATTAAGTATATTCTAATTCACCTTACGCAAACTTTCGCTTTTGCATGTGACCAGAACTGGGGGGGGGGGGGCACTCGGGGTTACGCGGTTAGCGCTCTCAGTCATGGTGGGGTTGCCGGCTATAGGGCGAGAGTAGCCCTGGGGTTATCACAGCTGTGTACATCGTCTGGTAGAGTGCGGCACCAAAGAGTGTTCCATTGCCTTAATAGTAACGTGGGGAGACTCAGCAGTTGGTAAGGAGGTGTAGCAGCCGCTACCTGCAATGTTGCAAGGAAGGAATTGCACTTTTTTTCTAAATGACACTTTACTTGGCGGCTGGAAAGCATTTCCGCACTATTATCTCTACCGAATGACCGCAAATGGTTGAATGACCGCATATGGTTACTTGCCCGGTAAGAAAAGTAAACGGATACAGCGACGCAGTCGGCCGCTCTGTACTAAAGACACTTGAGATTTAAGACTGTTGTGATAGCTCGCCGTAGCCCTATCATATGCAGTCTGTGTTTCCTTGCTAGAACACTGGGAACAGTGTTTTCTTAATACCAGCACATCTTGCCGTGCGCAGTCGAGAAGTGTCAGCATTGACGTACTCGTGCAGCATAAAAACTACGCTTATTCCCGTGCCGGAATAGAAGCGACACTTTTTCTGAAAAGCTTTTTCCTTCGATATAAATTGAATTGGAAAAAGAACCCCTATGGCAACATAACATGAATTGGTAAAATTGCATAAAATAACAATAATAACTAACCCACGATTCTATCAAAAGTGTTCGTTTCTTTTTTAAATCATCATCATCATCATTGACGCTTTCTTTAATGTATCCACGAGAACGTTAACAACTTCTGGCATCATTAACAGCCAATCGGTTCGCTTGCTGACCTGCTTTAGAGTTACTACTTTTAATTACGATACCAAATTAAGTGTCAACGATATATACTCGTAATGTTCGTACCTCAGGTCCTGCTCTACCGTGACTGCAGGTGTAATGCCAGCGAAATGACGTCAAAAGTCTTCATTGTCAGTCGTTCCCTTCACCACCTGCTTTACAGTGACTACAGGTGTAATGCCAGCGAAATGACGTCATAAGTCTTCATTGTCAGTCGTTCCCTTCACCACCTGCTTTACAGTGACTATGCCTGAGAAATAATACCATCAATAGCCATTGCTATTCCTTCACTTTAGCCCTTATTTTAAGGTAACTACCGTACCCAATACAATACGAACATCAGTCACAGCGAATCTGCTCGCAGTTCATGATTGCTGCGGTCCCGCAAGGATTTCCTTCTGAAGAAAAAAGCTCGCAGCTACGAAACGCAAACTTCAGGGAATTGTTATTTGACTTTTAAATCATGGAGTGGAGCTCCTGTATTTGCTTGAGGATTATGTTCGGTCGATGGTTT
>LQNS02278097.1:27689625-27711877 GCA_001587735.2 Parhyale hawaiensis | reverse complement strand
GCAAGCAAGTTTTGAATAGTGCAAGCAAGTTTTGAATAGTGCAAGCAAGTTTTGAATAGTGCAAGCAAGTTTTGAATAGTGCAAGCAAGTTTTGAATAGTGCAACTTTTGAATAGTGCAAGCATGTTTTGAATTGTGCATGCAAGTTCTGACTTTACTGAACCTTACCTTACTTACCCTGACGGCGTTCTTGATCGGCTTGATTCATAGTCTTCTGGGCTAGACCTAGCATTGCGGCTTCTGGTTCCATTATGATCTAACTATGTATATATGAATAAATTAGGAGCTTAATGATTTCTATATATATATTAACCGACTTCTTTGTTAAACAGTAAGCTCAAAATATAAATTGGCTATTAACTGTGGTAAGCAGTTTATAACAGCTTACATTTTTATTACTGGCGTAAGTTTCTCTAATTCTATGGACGCAGTTAGGTTTACCATGCACAACTAAGGTTTTCTGTGTCCATTTCAGGTTTGCGATGCCCATNCGTGCCCAACTAAGGTTTTCCATGCCCATTTCAATTTTGCCGTGCACATTTCAGGTTTGCCGTGACCAACTTAGGTTTGTTGTGTTCATTTCAGGTTTGCCGTGCACATTTCAGGTTTGCCGTGCCCATTTCAGGTTTGCCGTGCCCAACTTAGGTTTGTTGTGTTCATTTCAGGTTTGTCGCGCACTTTTCAGGTTTGCCGCGCACATTTCAGGTTTGCCGTGCCCAATTTAGGTTTTCCGTGCACTTTTCAGGTTTGCCGTGCCCATTTCAGGTTTGCCGTGCCCAACTAAGGTTTTCCATGCCCATTTCAGGTTTGCCGTGCCCATTTCAGGTTTGCCGTGCCCATTTCAGGTTTACCGTGCCCAATTCAGGTTTTCCGTGCCCAATTCAGGTTTTCCGTGCACATTTNTATAACAGCTTACATTTTTATTACTGGCGTAAGTTTCTCTAATTCTATGGACGCAGTTAGGTTTACCATGCACAACTAAGGTTTTCTGTGTCCATTTCAGGTTTGCGATGCCCATTTCAGGTTTGTTGTGCCCATTTCAGGTTTGCCGTGCCCATTTCAGGTTTGCCGTGCCCATTTCAGGTTTGCCGTGCCCATTTCAGGTTTGCCGTGCCCATTTCAGGTTTGCCGTGCCCATTTCAGGTTTGCCGTGCCCAATTCAGGTTTTCCGTGCACATTTCAGTTTTGTCGTGCACATTTCAGGTTTGCCGTGCGCATTTCAGGTTTGCCGTGCGCATTTCAGGTTTGCCGTGCCCAACTTAGGTTTGTTGTGTTCATTTCAGGTTTACCGCGCAAATTTCAGGTTTGCCGTGCCCAATTTAGGTTTTCCGTGCACTTTTCAGGTTTGCCGTGCCCAACTTAGGTTTGTTGTCTCATTTCAATTTTGCCGTGCACATTTCAGGTTTGCCATGCCCAACTTTGGTTTTTTGTGTTAATTTCAATTTTGATGTGCACATTTCAGGTTTGCCGTAACCAACTTAGGTTTGTTGTGTCCATTTCAGGTTTGCTGCGCACATTTCAGGTCTACCGTGCCCATTTCAGGTCTACCGTGCCCATTTCAGGTCTACCGTGCCCATTTCAGGTTTGCCGTGCACATTTCAGGTTTGCCGTTTCCAACTCAGGTTTGTTGTGTTCAGTTCAATTTTGCCATGCACATTTCAGGTTTGCCATAACCAACTTAGGTTTGTTGTGTTCATTTCAGGTTTGCCGTGCAGATTTCAGGTTTGCCGTGCAGATTTCAGGTTTGCCGTGCCCATTTCAGGTTTGCCGTGCCCAATTGAGGTTTTCCGTTCTCTTGTGGGTGAAGGTGCTAAAATATATTTTTGATAGTTACTTAAAAGTACTAAAATCAATCAACATTAGAATCCCTGTAGACACCTTCTTATTGCATACTCTAGCATTTGCACGTAGCTTAAATGTGTTTCTGTGATTGCCATCACATCCATTTCATGGTCTTTCATCTCCTTACACACATTTTCAAGCTTACCAAGTCCCCATCCTCTCACATTAACACATCCTATGCGCAGGTTACCATTTGGCACTGCATCTGCATTGCTTGTCACCCCCTCATCCTGTATTTTAAGTGGCATGCCCTAATTACCTGCTCTATCCTTCTCTGGACTACTTAAACCCCTCTATCATTGAGAGCTCTATTTGTTGGAATGAATATTGGCTCTTTATTAGCTGTGTTGTTAGACCTATTGACATATAACAAGATATTTAGAATAACTGGTAAATAGCCATGGTACCAACTATAATCATTTTCATTGCATCAGTTACTTTCATGTTGTTGAGCTGTATATGTTGTAATGAATATCGGCTTTATAATTTGTATTCATATGTAGGTATGTTTTTTTCTCAATTTCTCCAGAAATTTGTCACAATGGGTCGTAGCAAACATGGCCGGAAGCGAAAACGATGCCGGAAATGCAACAGGTTTCTCGCCAACGAAATGTGCACCCATTGTCGTGTAAGTAGCATTAGACGATTTTAGTTGTGTCTAATGTCATGTATTAGCTAACAATTCTTCTTTCAGTGTTTTTTTTTTTTTATTCAATGCACGTGCCATAAATTATTTTATTTACATGCGTTTAACTTTTCCTTTAAGGAAAGGTTCCGGTTTATCTGATGACATCATGAAATTTATTGGGCGATTTAGCATATATATTAAGTAGCTGTGTGTTCATTTTTTCACACCGATGTTTTGAAACTGAAGCCGTAAAGGATTGATGTAGCTATTATTTTTGCTGGGTGACTTGATGAATGGCGTCTCCTGTATGTAGCACGTAGCAATGTATGACATTTGAATCTCTTGGAGATTCTCGTTTACTGCTGGACATGTTGTGGAGTGTAGAAATTGTGGTGGTTGTAATTTTCTTTGAATGTCAATATATTGCTCATTTGAAATGTATTTTGACCATAACAATTTTTCAGTACAAACAGTTACCTATATTGGTAATTCTCATATTCACTTCTTGGTAATTACAATGATGCTGATAATAGTTTGAAAGCCACAAATAAATGGTTAGCGGGTAACCATTAGTATAATAGTATTACAATAAGTCTTGAATATTGCAGTTGCAGTCAGAGAGGTGTTCTTCACCTGAGTCATCAACTGCGAACCAATCGTGCTTCACAGGTAGCGGCATTTCAAATACATCTGATGTGAGTGCCAGCACAGTACCTGAAAGCAACGTTCATGTGAGTGTCTTCTTTAATACGACGGGAGAGTTGGCAGATTTCTCTTTCCAAAGTTCTTTTTACAAGTGTAATTTTTCCTCTACCAGCATTACCTATATTGACAATTTTCACAGTTAATGTTTCAGTTTTAGTTATGCTCATTGTTTAAAACCTAGCAATGATTGGTTAGTGGTTAAGAGATAGTACTTGTATAACAAAACTGTTGAATATTGCAGTTGCATTCGGAGAGGTCTTTAACTCAACCAGCAAGCGCGAGTCAATCGTGTATTGTGGGTAGCTGCATTTCAACTCCGCCAGACGTGGGTGCCAGCACAGGTCCTGAGACTCCCATGCTTGTGAGTGTCTTATTGTATATGAGATAAAAATTTTGAGTGGAAGTTTTTCTCAATTTTATTCAATTGTTTGTTATTCAATGTAAATTACATGCATATCAATTCGTGGAGTTTTTTTATTTTATTTTATTTTTTTTTTATTTTTTTATTTTGGTGATTGCTTTTAAAATACCTCGTCAGGCATAATTTAGGGGATTTCTGACTGGAATTTTGAATTGAATTTATGAGTAGGCTTAAGAGAAGGGGAACAATTAAGTATATACATGTATATCATATTGGATTTCAGTTCATTTGTTGCATACAGTATTTTGATATAGGCTAGTAGGATGAATGTCAACAATTTTCTGGACTGTTGTTGAATTTAGACATATTACATGCTGCGCAGTAATTTGAAAGAAGCTTGTCTCTTCATTCAACTGATGAAATTATTAATATGAGTGCATCAGCAAAAGATAATTGCAGAAGGGATGACGTTACCTACAGTGAGGGAGTGCCGAAAGAGGTTCTCCTGGTGTTTCTAGTATTATATTTGGGCAGTCATACATTTGTGAAACGAGACTTAACTATCAATGATCAAATAGAAAAACCATAGCCTTAGCTTCACCAAATTGCTGTACGCAGCTTGTAGCGGCGGTTATGAAGTTCTTTGTATAGTTTATTTTAGTTTTCTTTATTGTTAACATGACCATGTAGAATATAAAGCTGATATATTTTTTCTCTTGTTCTACATAAACTAAGTAGCTATTATGTAAAAGCGATTACTTTAAGTCCTGAATTTAGTAATCGGAAAGGTGCTCTAGCTTTAGCAGTATTCACTGGGCTTTGTAAATTACAATGTAAGTAGTTTGTTAAAATGTTTTTCTTGATTGTTTGAAGGCCGCACCACGACGTAGACGATCACGGGACGTTGAGGCTGCACAATGCAAGCGCTTCAAAGAAGATATTTCTCAAGTCAAGGTTTGTGGTTGAAGTGTTTTTGTTGTAATTGATGATTTGTGAGTGTAGGTCGCTAATTTATTAACATAATAGAAACCTCCGTACAATTTATTGACATTACTAGAAACCTTCGTACGCATTACGTTTCAAAATTTCTGTAGAATTTCGATAAAGGTGTTTCTCACTAATTCCATTTTGACTCCTTCATCTTAATTTACTGAGTTTAGTTCAATTAAAATTTTGTTTCGCTTATGCTGGAACTTAATAGTAGATATTCAAGTATAGATGTTTCCTTAAGTTGTATATTGGTAGCCAAGCGATTATTGCATTGCATTAATGTATATTGTTCATTATTTTTTGCCTGGACTCCTGTTTGTAGCACTTTGGGTTTGTAGATAACATGTCACGCAGAATTTTCAATTCGTGAGGCACGTACTTATATTTTGTCTTATCCTGACAAATAAGCCATTATTTCATTATTTATTACTTAATTATATTGTTAACATAATTTTGGATGATCTTGTGCATTGGTTAATTTTACAGGCTCCTGCCGTGCGGCATAGCAAGCATAAAAGGAGGACAAAACGTTGTCGAACATGCCACCGTTTCATGGGTGATGAAATATGCACATATTGTCATGTGAGTATCATGATTTTATTACTTTACATTATACAGCAACTTGACTTCCATTCGTGTTGTAAATTTCACATTAGCCGGGAAAACAAGCAACACTTTGTGTTCTACAGTGCGGATTGGTAGTAACGGCTGTACTACGCCATGATTTAATTAACTGCAAAATGATCTTTTTAAAACTCTGGCGGGATGCGGCTAGCGACACTGATTACCAAATAACTTTAAAAGGAATAGTTCATCAATAACATATAGAAATAGACTTACGTGAATGGCCGTCTTATTTTCTTAAACTGTTAAATTATGCCAATTTAGTACAGTGAGGATGATTCATGATAGGTAAAAGGATCTTAGAGCACTATGTTCGTAACAAAGACATTTTGTACATGTGGAGGACCTAGTTCGTGATTCGTGTTTGATGATAAAGTGTAGTTTATTAATGTAGGCCAATTTTTCTTTCAATTTAGAAGTTGAATGCCCTGATGCCTGCCGATGAAGCAGTAACGGACAGCGAGATGGAAGTGACAGACGCTGCTAGCACGGCTCCTCAGGGCAATATACGCGTGAGTATTTAATTATGAATAGACACATGTGAGATATTCATAGTGTAATGTACTTCTACTATTCAACAAAACTTTTTATTTTATTATATTTTAATTTGGATGAAGTGAATGCCAAGATTTTCTGTGAAAATCATAACAATCGAAGCATTAAGTTGATCAGTCAAAGTTTCCATTTTGGATGAAAGGGTGAGCCATAGCGATTTTGTAGTTCCATTTGTCCATTTTATAACATGAAGCAGATCCCTTACGAGTTGCAATAGCTTATTGAATGTAAGCGAAATGTTTTTTATGTTCCAGGTCAATCCCAAAATGCCTCGTGTGGCAGTAAGTGACTGTGAGATGGACGTAACAGACGCTGCTAGCACCGCTCCTGAGAGCAATCTGCGTGTGAGTGTTTGATTTTGCATAAACTCTTGTCAAATGATAATAGTGCTGTCGTACATCTTTACAATGTAGGACAACTTGCATGAAGTTTAAGACCACATCCTCAATGAAAATCATGAGTCATAACGATCAATGGATTAAGTTCATTAGTAGAAGTTTCCCATCTGGAGCTTAGGATGAGCCACTTGTTCATTTTATAATATGAAGCAGATCCCTTCCGAGTTGCAATCGCTTACTGAATGTAGGCCAAATGTTTTTTTATGTTTCAGTTCAATCCGGAAATGCCACATGTGGCAGTAAGTGACTGCGAGATGGATGTGACAGACGCTTCTACCACGGCTCCTGAGAGCAATGCACTCGTGAGTATTTAATTATGCATAAACAGGCTTGAGATAGTAATAGTGTTATCATGTATTTCTACTAATATACAAAATTTTTATTTTATTGTATCAAAACTCGCGTCAAGTGAATGCCTAGATTTTCTGCAAAATACATAACGATTAATGCATTAAGTTGATAGTGAAAGTTTCCAATCTCTGGCATAGGGTGAGCCATAGCGATTGGTTAGTTCCATTTGTACATTTTATAATATGAAGCAGATCCCTTACGAGTTGCAATCGCTTACTGAATGTAGGCCAAATGTTTTTTATGCTGCAGTTGATTCCCGAAATGCCTCATGTGGCAGTAAGTGACAGCGAGATGGACGTGACACACGCTGCTAGCACCGCCCCTCGAGAGAGTTTGATGCGCGTGAGTATTTAATTATGGATAAACATGTGAGATGGTGGTAGTGCTACTGTGTACTACATTATCGGAAAACTTACATGAAGTGAATGACTACAGTTTCGGTGAAAATCATGGAAATCGTAACTGTTCATGGAATGGGTTCAATGATGAAACTTATAGCCAGCCATTACGATTGGTTAGATCGATTTGCTCGTACTCTGATGTGAAGCCCATCCTTTACGAAGTGCAATTGCTTACTGGGTCATCAGCTATGCTATTCAAATGTCGCTTCTTTGTACGCAATGATTCCTTTCAGTATCATACTTTTCATGATGCTCTCTCGATTGTACTGACCTTACTCCAATATTGAATTGAATCATATGCCATTAGAAAAGTAGTTGGTGAGGTTTCCAGATAAGTCACGATCTATGGAAATCATGTTATAGTAACCTTTAATATGTAAATACCGATGCATAGACCATAATTAGGATATTCCGGATGCCGTGCGAACTGTATTAATACATTCTAATGATTATTCTCTTTTCTTGGGTGTTATTCTGCCCTTTGAAGCATATTCACAGTTTCTTATTGATGACAAATAATGGTAAAGGTATAAATTCTTGAAATGTATGATCGTGGTTCTGTATTGTTTAACTACAATATAGTTTTGAAGTTGCGTTCGTAAATGAATCTACATAATTGAAGTGAACATTATTTTCGAAACCTTTTACGGTGGTCATTATGTAAAAAAGTTCATTATTACAGCGACGCGAGAGGAATCATTCGCCATCAGCTGCCAACAGGGTCCCTTCATCAAACTTAGAGAGAGCCTTATCTCCATTACAAGCTGCAGCTCTTCCGGTGATGGATACCTGCAACTACTGCCACCGGACCGGAAGTAATGCGGTACCACTCCAGCTGAAGGCTTTACCTGGACGGTATTTTAAACATAGAGTCTTTGGTGATGTACGAAATATAAATGTTGGTTCGTTCGTTTGTTCACAATGCTTCAAGCATCTTACCATTCGTGATTCGAAGTGGTGCAATGCATGGTGCGCCGTTACTTTCACATTGTTAACTAACCGTGATTTTGCCCACATTTCATCCAGGTACTTGAGTTTCCTCCCGAACGAAATACGAGGTCTTTGGTCTCACGTAGCGCTAAGTGAGGAATGTCGTCAGCTGTTTACTGTAGACAGCAAGTTTGTTGATATTACGGAAGATAGGAAAAAGTTCTTCGAGTTGATTGACAGTCATAAAGCTGGAAATTTTGTCAAAGCCATGAACAGCACATGTATTCCCCGGATACGGTGTCCCGCCGGATGCGCGATGCTTGTAGATGACGACATTAAACCCATTCCCCTCCATCATCTCTTGCAGTCTTACCACGCCTCATTTACGCACTACGGCGCTGATGGCTCGAAATTCAAAGGCAAGCGACCAGACTGGCCGAGCAACGTATCATCTTTTCTTTCAACAAAGTTGAAACCGGCTCTGATAATAGATCAAAAGTTAGGCTTATGCGTGGTGTCATGTGCTTGCCATTCAGATCTTTCTCATGACTACATACACGTTCCCGCAAACCCAGTTCTTCGCAAACTAAAAATTTTCGATGTTAGTCGACCCGACATTTTGGCAGATGCTATTGCATCAACTAAGTTTGTCCGACTAGGTTCCCAGAATAGTAGAAACAGCAGTTTTGCTGTCTTGAAACAATTAGGGATCGATTCAGGCATGTCTACCTTTAATGTGCAGGTGCATCCTGTACATAATTTAAATTTTGATGATAATTACATCCGATACATGCTCGCGGCAATGAAAGGACGACCTTACCTTAGGCGGAATTTACTCGAGGGCCGTATTCACCCAAATTATGTGGATACCTGTGAGCAATATTTCATTGCTGAAGGCGAGTTTACGCCATCTTTGGCTTCTGTTGAGAAATCCTCAGCCACTGGTACTTACGTTACGAAATCTGATGCCTTGTCGTTAGCTCGTTCATTCAATTCTGTAAGCAACAAGGCTTACAAAAGTAAATTATCCGATTTGCGAATCGAGAATTTGAATTGTGAACATGGTAGGAATCCTTATCCTCCGCCAATTTTTCCCAAAAGCAGGTGGAAGGACTGTTGCCAACCATTACTACTTTTGATACACTTATTGACGCATTGTCTACCGCTGTACAGCTTAATATCCCAGCAAGTGAAGAAACCAGACTCTCCTCCTCTAGGCCGTCAGTTTTTTGAAATGTTGTCCCCGAAGAAGCTCAAAAACCTATCATTAACTTCACAGATGATACGCAAATTCACAGAAATTTGCAGCCACCTGAGCGAAACTAATGTAATTGCAAATGATTCGTCATTGTATGAAAATGTTGCACACGTGATTCATTATTTGTGCCCTACCATCCAGGTAATTCCTGTCGATGCTCAACTAGAGGTTAATGACTTTATGTATGAGGACACTGATTTAGTGTTGTTCTATTGCCGCGGTGAAGGTCGCAACTTCAGTGACACCAATGATCAGGGCAATTTCCATTTGTTGTATTCAGCTTTTGCTGATGTTAGACCTCGTGATGTTGAGGTAAATGCGATCTTCAGGTGGGACAAAGGACTTAAATGGATCCATCAAACCGGGTCACGAGAACCAAAATTTCTTTGCGATCGAGAACATATTGGACCCAAACTTGGCATATACGCCTCAAATAAGTGTCTCGCCGGAACTATGGAAGGTGGATCTGAGTTGAACTTTACTGGAGTACAGTCGGTTGTGCGATGTTTTCACCACGACAAATTTTTGATGAGAGACACCGGGAAGAATTTGAGATGTCCCATACGTGATTGTTCAAGAATTGTGAAATGGCGTTGTGAAGATGGTTGGCTAACAAATCTTCAATGCAAAGTTGGTATCTGTGACAAACATGCTAACGAGTATTTTTCACGGGACGTGCCCATAGCTCTCCATGCCCATGCAAATGCAAACCCTGAAGGGGGAGAAAGACCTACTGGCAACGAAGAAATTGAAGTTGAAAGTTTCGATGTTTTGGAACAGAATGAGGTTGATGATCCAGTCGGTGCTTTATATGAGACTGATATCCAAATTGATGATGTTCCATTGTTTTGTAGTGCCGAAAAAGCTGCCACTGTAGAGGAGAGCTATCACAGCACTTGTGGGCATTATCTCCTGAATTACAATCTTCGTGTAAACTCGACTGTTAGGAGTTTTAGGAACCCGCCAATTCGACACCAACAAACTCTGCACCGTATTTACTCCAAGAACAGTGACAAGAGTTATCCCCTACTATACCCGGAGGGTTTATTGTTTCCGCAGATTTTCTACGCTGAACATGAGGGTTCTATAGTGGGAGCCCTGCCATCTGTTCTCTTTAGTGCTTATGGAAATTCCGCTCATCCAAACGGCTTCGCTTCTTTCGATGACCATGTCCTGGTGCGTCTTCGTGATTTGACGCTACCAACCAGTCGCAGCGTTAATTACCTTAGCTTCTTATTTGACAGTTCCATCAACCGGCACCTCGGTAATAATTCAACCAGGAAAATAATGAAAAAAGGCCTAGAATTCGTTAATAGAACTTACGTTGATACTAGGGCTGGTAATAGTGAAATAGAGTCATTCGATGACAAAATTCAAGTTAGAAACCTTGCGAAGCTCGTGCGTGATTGTGGAAAGTGGGATTTTTTCGTCACACTTACTTGCAATACCTCAGAGACCCCTGGCGTTGCCCCTCTGCGTCGTAAGATTGACGATTTGTATCGATCTGAAGGAAGTGACAGACCATCTATGGTGCAGAATTGTTCAGCATTGTTCGTGCGCTTGTGGGAGCGGACTGTCAAATACTTTTTTAAATATTTGCTGAATTCAGATGAAAACATGTTCGGAGGGAAAGTAAAAACAGTTTGGTACCGAATGGAGTTTCAGTCTAGTGGTGCTTTGGGTAATTTACCTCACGTTCACGGAGGAGTAACGCTAGAACCTGGGGTTTCGTTTGAAGATAAAGCTGATTTAATATCATGTCGAGTCGAAGAACTTCTGGGCCCCATTCATAAGGCTGACAAGGAAAGATTGATGCGCGATGGCATTGTTGATAGTTCAGAAGACTTTGACGCGCTTTATGAGCTCTGTCAACAAGTTACTAAACACAGTTGTACGAACGCGCAGAATCGTTGCAAAAAGCGTCGTGTGAATAACGAATTTATATGCCGTGTTCCTCGTCACCCTGCTTCTGTCCAGACTACTTACACTCCAAAGCCGGATGTTCATTCTGACGAAATTCTCGATATCTTACAAGATATAGGTCTTGCTGATAGAGGTAAAGAAAATAACGGTTTACCTCCTTGTCTTCTGCCCGGTATATTCAATTACCCAAATGAACCACACAATGTTGGTATTCCTACTAACGGTCTGTTGTTTGCTGTATTCAGATCTGCCACCAATGTGCAATTGTGCGATGAGAAATTCCAAACTTCATATTTGGTGAAGTATGCTGCAGGATTGGACGAAAAGCGTGATGTCGCATTTAAGTTGACAAAACAAAATGAACTAGAGATTAAAACGTTCGATCTGTACAACGAAAAAATTACTAGTTCCTCTTATTTAGAACGCGAACATCGTCGTGAAAAAGATGCTTTGGAGCCGTTAGCAAAAGAAATATCAATGTCTGAAATGCTTTGGTTTCTGAATAAGAACGACTACATCAGCACCAATGTTGACTTTGTGCATCTTGCGTGTCTTCCGTTTGAGCATCGTAGCGGTAGCCTGAAACATTCACCTCATGCTTATAAAAGTCTGCTCACCGACGATGACAGAATATCCACTCTTGTTACGAGGGAAAATCTTCCTTTTTGGCGTCGTTTCAATGAACATCAAGTTCTGCATTTAGACCAGTTCATTAGGGGAAAATTTTATCTAGACAGTGCGTCCAGATTTAGCGTACGCCCTCCAGAACTTTTCCGGGTCTCTAACATAGCAGATTATTTGCGGTGGTTCTCTTTTGAGCGCAGTAAGGCAGTAGAAGTCGGAGAGGAGTTGGAAACTCATCCATTTATTGATGGCATGGGTAATTGCATTCGCATTCGTGAGCGTTACTTGGAGAATGTGTTGGGCCATTATGATCGTTTGGTTCGAGAGGGAATTGATAGTGATTGCGTAATGCTAATTCGAAATCATTTGCATCTCTTAAGTTTAGAGTCTCGGGAAGAAGTGAAATCAGACTTCTATCATCGATTTGTAGACTCTTCCAGCAGCAACGAAGTTGTTGTTGTCTTTGGGCAGTGTTTGCCTTCGTCAGCAGACAACTTTTTGCATTATTTTCTGCTTAGGTTTGGTAATTATTCGTGTGAGAATGAGTTATTTTCACAAACTGATCTCCTGAAAGCCTATGCCAAGTCAGGTTTAATCCAGAATAGTGCAGAGGTTTCAGCAAATGAAGTGAAAGCTCTACTTCGCAAGTATGTTTTGGAGGATTTGAGCGCTCAACCCTTGTCTCAGCGAAAGTTTGAGCGAGAATTGAAAAGTTGCGTTGAACTTTTTACTTCATTCTTTCTACAACGTTCTGTTGCTCATCTTGGTATTCCGTTAATGACTGAAGCCGCGATAGAAGCTCGTGCGACGAATGATGTACTCATGCTTGAGCGCGAAAAGTTGACTAATCTTACCGACAAACTCACCACAATTGGCTTGCCTCAGTGTCCAATCCAGGAGGCCATTTTAGATGACAATGCTCGACAGTATAGGCCTCATTTGCAAATTGCAGCCAATCAGTCAGAAAAGTCCTTCGATGAGCAGCGTCGCGCTCTCGAGTTTTGTTTAGATGCCATTGACAAGCTTCGTGATCCCCAAGTTACTTATATTAGGTCCCCTTGGTTAATTGGCCCACCGGGATCTGGGAAAACTTTTCTCATGATGACTGCTGCGCTTTATTCTATCTGCCAAGGATATCGTGTAAGTGTTCTTTCATTTACTGCTCAACGTTCTCGAGTAATAGGTGGAGAGCATGTGCATCTTCTTTTCAAACTTCCGGTCCTGAATGGTCACTTCCACTCTCTGAATCGTGTTGTAAATTCAGCTTTATTGCGTTTGCACAGATCGCCGGTTCACCTCGCTTATTTGCGGCGCGTTCAAATATTTTTCTTTGAAGAAGTAGGCTTACTATCAGCAGAGTATCTTTCCGTCGTAGACCAGATTTTACGAACCATCAGGGACAATGACCGTCCTTTCGGTGGTTGCCTATTCGTAGCATGTGGTGACCACAGACAGCTTGCCCCCGTCGCTGATAGCTTTGTATGGACTTCAACTCTCATTGTAACGTCAGTAGATGTATTAGTACTTGTGGAGTTGGTTCGGAGCCATGGAGATAAAAGGCTTCAGCGTGTTATAAATGCTCTTAGAACACCAAAAATGTCCCAGTATCAGAGGAAAATTGTTGCTGACACATTCCGTGATGTTTGTGCTCGTAATTTGGTAGCTACTTGGAATGATGTTGATGACGGCGTTTTGCGCATCGTAGGAAAAAAAGCAGCAGAAAAAGCAGCGATCAACGACTACCTCGCTGTGAAAACTTCTCAGCCAGGTGTTGTATTCCAGAATCACTTGGCCATCGATGAAGTGTCCCCAGTAGGTAACGAACAGTGGGATATTGCTTCTTCTGACGTTTCAACCACGTTGGATAGTAAATGCTCCGAAGTTTCAGAGCTCGTTTTGTTTCCTGGATCGATAATGCAGTTGACTTTTAACAACACGAAAGCCACAAGAAACCGGCCAGTATTTAGCCAAGGTCAGCTTTGCGTCATCACAGATTTACCAGATCTTAGTCTTCCTAGAAATGAACAACGCGTGCACGCGAAATTGGTCCCACCTGGGCAACGTGTGAGTGGTGTTGAAGACGTTCGTGATAATTGGCTGCCGCTAGTGATGAAACGCAGGGTTACTCCCACTGTTATGATCGGTGGTCGCTATGCGCGATTAGCTAGGAGAGAGCAATGGCCCCTACGGTATCACGTATGCATGACTATCCACAAAACTATGGGGGATACATGCGACCGCATTGCGACACAAATTAGCTCCGCCGATAATAAGTACGCTCTTTGGGAACGAGAACAATTGCTTGTTCTTGTCAGCAGGGTAAGAAATTTAAATGATATCACATTTGTTGGACAATTAAATGACACGGTCACTGCCATAAAGAAGCTTCTTCGCAAATCTTCTGAAATTATAATCAGAATCGATGAACGAATCCAATCGTTGAATAAGTTGAACGTTCAGAGAAGTGCAGTCGTAGCTCCATCCGTGCCTTGCTATCGAGGTATTCGAGGAGAAGTGCCGGCTGAGATTTGTGGCTTCGTATACCTTGTTGTCAGTGTGAAATACCCTGAGAAATACTTTACGAGGGAAGGTTCTTGCATTAGGTCTGAATTGAACCATTGGAACCACAGCTCAGCATCACAAAGCATTGCCTACTTCAGGCCTTACATACTTGCCGGATTTGTGTGTGGCTTCGATGGAGATGGAGAAGACCCACAGAACAAACTCGATCGCGTTCGTTTCTGTCAAAGTTGGAATCAAAATTGTGGTGTGCGAACTTATGAGTTGGAACGCGATGTACTCACGTGGAAGGAGACGCTGGACGAGTTGAAAAGGTTGGTAGTCATTAAAAACAGCCGCTACGATCAACCTAAGTACACTTTCAATCAGTGCGTAGAAGTAGGTGAATCTAGTGTGCGTCCGTAGGATTGTTGTGCGTCGGTTGATTCGAGGAGAACGTTAGTGGTACATTCTCGGGTGTACGATCCAAGTTGGTGGAATTTTGCGTCCTTCAAATCTTGTGTTGGTCAGAATTTAGGCGTCAGAGTTTGATTACGTGCTATTTCATATTCGTTTAACACAAGATAAGAAGTGGCAGTTGCAAAGCAGGAATGCAGCTACCAGACCTCACTTGGGTTACTGCAGCTGCTATTTGCATTGTCTTTGCAAGGGTCGCATCGAACCTTCGGCTTTTTAACTTCGCGCAATTGATTATTTGTTTACTAAGGCAAATATTATGGGCTGTATTTTCGATAAATAGTTGCGAACGACTGGGTTATCACGTTCATGTGTACAATGCAAAGTCATTCTTTTTGGGAGGTAGAGTGGAAACGTGCAATTCTGCGCCTCTGTTTGAAATATGAGCATTGCTCATTTATCCTCGTTTCCTAATAGATGTATAGACATCGTAGTTAGTGTAACGTCTGTAATATAATTGTTTGGATATTGTGATATTTGCATAGCAGATATGCAGCGACCAGACTTACTCTGCTACTGCACTTGCTATTTACATTGTCGTCGCAACTGTCGCACCGATATGAAAAAAAAAAATTAACAATTGTACATCCTGTACTTAGATTTTGTAAATATTCTATGAAATGTTTCTGCATTCTTAAAAAATTGCGAAAGCGTTAGATATTAGCTTCAGCATTTAGAAATTCTTGTAGCAATAATGTAGTATGTGCAGTTCCTGATGTTCAAGTTCTACACTTGGAATACTACACTAGTTATTCTTGGGCTCTTGTTGAATCGTCTCATAGCTCAGATGGTTTGAACTCAATTGCAAATTAAATTAAGTTTTCCACATACTATGCCTAGGTATGTAATTGTAATTTTGTCGTTTATGAACAGACACTATGTCATTGTAAATTTTTGCTGCTCAATCGTAACGTAACTGAGATTATATGAACTAAATTGCAAAAGATATTAGGTATTGCACATACCACATTTAAGTTTGTAAATCATATTTTTGAGGAAATCCAAATTCACATGGGGTGAAGTTGAACACTGGAAAGAAAAAAATTCGTTCAATTCATGTGCAATCTATTTTAGTTTCCAACATTTAACGCTGATAATAATCCCTTCAGGATTTGCTAATTAATTCTATAGATGAGAAAATTTGTGAAAATTCCGTTACAAAAATAAGCATGACATGTTCATACGGATTATGTCCTTTTTTATTTGTTTTTTTAATTGACATTTCGTTTTTTATTAAAGTTCGAAAATGAATTTGTGATGGAAAGTAATTTTTTTTAAGTAAATTCTGTCAAGCTTGGCTGTTTGTTGAACTTTTCCTCCCAAGTTCAACTTCATCCCAATTTATTTCATTTTCAATTATTTGCTGTAAGAGTTTGAGATCTACTAACTTGTAAATACATTGAAACGTGAGAGGGGAAAATGAACATTTGAAATACGGCTTTTGCCACTCACACGTGGTTACAGTTATTCAACTTTTTTTTAGACAAAACTATCTATTAAAACTATGCCCACCTTACGTATTACTTCCAAAAATTGTCAGATTGTGTAAAGTACACAAAATGGCTGCTGTCCATCTCCACCCCAGCCACGGAGTGACCTGAAATAGGCTGAGGTGAAGATGAACACTTGAACTAAAATTTTATGCCACCCTTTTGTGTTTACACTTGGGTGACTTTTTTTTTTTGTATATGTCTTAGTACTAAGTTCATTCGAAGTCTTTCTCTGTGACATAGTGATTATGTTGGGTGCACAAATGACTATTGTTCATTTCCCTCTCCCACCGTAGAATAGCTTTTCACACTAATATTACATGGGGTGAAGTTGAACACAGGAGAGAAAAATTTCGTTCAATTTATCTGCAATCTATTTTATGTTTCCAATGATTGACACTGATGATAATCCCTTCATTATCTTTGCTAAGTAATTCTATGAGAAAATTAGTGAAAATTTTGTTATAAAAATAAGCATGACATGATTATAGGTATTATGTCCTTCTAGATTTTTTTTTTTTAATTCACAGTTTAGGTTTTTATCGAAGTTCCAAATTGAACCTATGATAAAAAGTAGAACTGTTATCTGTTTATTTAGTTTAAGTAAAATCTGTAAAAATTCAGTGAAGCTTGTCTGGTTTTTGAACTTTTCTTCCCAAGTTCAACTTCACCCCAAATTTATATTATTTTCAATTATTTGCCATAAGAGTTTGACATCTACCAAATTGTGAATACATTGAAACGTGAGAGGGGGAAATGAACATTTGAACTATGGCTTTTGCCACTCATACGTGGTTACAGTTATTCAACTTTTTTTTTTTAGAAGGAACTATGTATTAGAACTATGCCCACCTTAGGTATTACCCCTGGTAATGTCTGACTGTGTAAACTACACAAAATGGCTTTTGTTCTTCTCCACCCCAGCCACGGAGTGACCTGAAATAGGCTGGGGTGAAGATGAATACTTGAACTTAAATTTTTTGCCATCCTTTTGTGTTTACACTTGAGTGAATTTTTTTTAGGTCTTGGTACTACGTTCATTCCAAATCTTTCTCTGTGACATACTTATTATGTTAGGTGCACAAATGACTACTGTTCATTTCCCCCTCCCACCGTAAGATAGCTTTTCACACCAAATTTACATGGGGTGAAGTTGTACACGGGAGAGAAAAATCCCGTTGAAGTTGCGTGCACTCTATTTTATGTTTCCAACATTTGAGGCTGATAATAATCCCTTCAGGATCTTTGGTAACTAATACTATGATTGAGAAAAAATTTGAAAGTTCTGTAACCAAATGATTGTAACATGTTAATAAGTACTCTGATGATATCTTTTTCAAATTCATGTTTATTTTAATTGATACAATCGTTTTTAATTCAGTTCTAAATGAAACCTATGATAGAAAGTAGAACTTTCTTCTGTTTATCATCTTTGTTTTGAGCAAATTCCATAAAATTCACTCGAGCATTGCTCTTTGTTCAACTTCTCTCCCAAGTTCCACTTCACCCAATTTATATTAGGTGCTTTAATTTCTTTTCCAGCTACAGCCTTCCATTGCTTGACCATGAAATTCATATCATGTATGGATACTCTGCAAATTTTCATGGAAAAATCAATAAATTTTTATACTAAAGCAATTGTAAGCCTCTCAGAGGGCACAGGATGGGCCATAACGTTAGGTTAGTTTCAGTTTGTCCATCCTATCTTATGGGGTCAGGCAACCCCAGGGTGCCCGTGTCTGTTACCTCAGTCTTTAGCTAGGCTTCATGACGTCTCTTTCGTCACCGCTCTGATTCCTTTCCAATTTCATACTTGTCTCTCTTCATCTTCTTTCCCGATTTGCTGTTCCTATGTGCATTGAACCTGTGTAAGAACAGCTTCGTGCATGGTTTCCTCGTTTCTTTGTCATGATATATGTTCCTTGCTCTTTCCTTTGTCATCTCGTTCTGCTCCGAAACGGAGGCTTAAACTTCCTAACCATAACTGAAGCAATTGTAAGGATGCATTGTTGTTATATTTCTACAGCTAATAACAAATTGGGTCACAGCTCAAAGTTTTCTAGTTTCAGATTGAAATACTCGTTACAATTTTTTGGTCAAGCAATGGAGAAGTAGGCGACAAAGAGTGGTGAAGGCTGCCATGACACCCTGTTTAATACTGATTTGCAATGGTTCATTGTAAATTAAATTAAATTTTATAACATATTCATTGATTTTTAAATATCTAAATTTCTCTTATTGTTTGAGATGCATTGCAGATTGGGGGGACCTGGCACGAATTAATGAAACATATATTGAATGAAATGTTTGGTTTGTTACACCCACTCCATTAAATTTTGTAAATTTTTATTGGCCCAGTTTTTTGCTGAAAAAATTAATAATTGAGCGATATGTATCTACAGCCCAGAGGACTACATTTGCTCTATTAGCGATGTAGTTTGGGGAGTGTGCATACCCCGGCTTTCTTGAGTGCATAAATGTTCGATACAAAAGTGTTGGGGAAGCTTCAGTCGCGCATTTGCAGTTTTCCGTTTCTGCGATGCTTTCACTTAATTTAAGGGTGTCATTTTGATATTTTGTTTATTTTTGAACCGATTTTGCTGAAATTTGCAAATAGGGTGTAGAATTAAAAAAATAAAAACATTTCGTTCATGTAACTGAGATTTTTTTATTTCGAAAATAATGTATTTGATAAGTTTTTTTTTTGGAATCCTTGAAACATTCCAAACAACGCTAAGGAGGAGTTTTTCCCCAATTTCCTTTTCGTTTTCTATTGGCGTGAGACTTTATATGGGTTACCGAAGAATTCATAAAATAAGTAAATTTTATTGATATTTCATATTATAAACAAAAACTGGAAGGTAAGTGAAAAATTCCTTACTTACTTTTGTAGGGAATCTTTCAAGTATTCCAAAACTGTCTTCGTTTTTAGTGTAGCATGAAAACTCATCGACTTGCGTTGTTTTTTATTCTGAAAAATCAAATTTTTCAGGATGGCAAATTTTATGTTTTTGTGGATGAATATTTAAAAAATGCGCTGTTTGCAGTGGAAATGCACTTGACATTTTTGATCTATAGCACATTCCCACCTACATATACCTTACATTCGTCATTCACTAATAAAATATGAAATAGCTATGTAGTAAATGAATAAATAATGAAAAGTAAATTTTTGGACCCCAGTCCCCTTCCCCCTTTTCGGGGGGTTTTAGTGCTGCTAGCCCCCGTAATAATTTGGGACGTGATAGCCTTTGGTATACAGATTACTTTGCAGCAAAAAAAAAATAAATTCTTTACCCCTCCGGACCCCCTTTGCCCCCCCTTTTTCGGGGGGTTTTAGTGCTGCTAGCCCCGATAAAAATTGCGGACGTTATCGCCCCCACGCCTGAGGACACTTTTTGAGCTTAAAACGAAAAAGTGGAAATTTTGACAATTTTTTGTTGGAAGACCTGAACTTAATGAGGAATGTAATTCCGTTTCAGATTATATCTCAGAGTATTTGGTATATGTCAACGTTATTGGGTGCACGTAGTTGTGATAATGTCGGTAAGTCTAAACTTTGCTTATACTTGATGAGTAGCCGTGTAAGTTGTGTAATTTCATAGTGGTCATTGGTTGAACAAGTTCGGTAAATTCGATTCAGGAATGCTTCGTACCTTTTGTAAATATTCACCTTGAAACAAGTATACACTGTTCAATAGAAAGTTAGGACCATTCTGAAATTGAAATTAGACGTTTTGGCGATGACTAAATAATATGTTTTCTTTAAAATTGGTTGACGTTTTCCAGTCGATTGCGAAACTTATAAAAGAAAAAAGTTACGACGAGCTACAGCGAAAGATCAATGAAAATGTGCACTACACGACGGTTGAAGATGTTTGCAAGGAGAATGTGATGGAGGGCAATTTGCTTCACGCGGAATTACTACAGATGCAGAAATTCATTTCGCAGCAAACGAGGATCCCTTTCTTGCCGCTGAAGGGCGCTGCCGTCGAAAAGCGGTATGATAGGTTGCTGCTTTGCAGGTGAGGTTCGTCTTAATAACTTACGCATTTAAATCTAAAATTTTGAGTTCGTAGATGCCATATTTCTATTATTAGTCCTACAGGCTACATAGTTAGCTGAGCTTTGTGCGATTGTGATAATTTTGTCCAAAGATTGTTCGTGTAGTTCCTGCTGAATTCAACCCTTATATACATCTATATTACTTAGGGAACTTCAGCGAGGCACTGTGTTCTACATCGAGAGCCAGACAATCAAGGATTCACTGCATCTATTCAAGTTTCCCGATGCCAAGTGGGTAGGCAGTTTCATATTGGTTGTTGAACCGGAGGTAAGTAGGCGACACCGGGATGTGCCCATAGTGGATACGAGCCACCCTTTGATCCCAATCGACGTTGATCTTAAATGTATTCAAACAGTTCACTTGGCCTGTGATGTAAGAAAGTCTGTAGACGCATATGTCTTTGAAGTAGATGAGATCCATTATTCAAAGTGCGCTATTGAGCTGTCATGCGGAGGTGATGCATGTGATGATTTTCACGATCCTCGTACAATCCCTTGTCCATCGTTAGTAATTAAGGAGAAAAGGAGAGTCATTTTCGGGTTCATCACTGTACCCGACACTTCATTGCATCGTATACCGTTTCAGAGCAGAGAATTCAGTCTTTTGTTTGTAGAGCCAAATGTTTTATCTGCTCGTTCGGGATTCGTTGATGATTTTCTTGTTAGAGACAAAATCAAAGAAGGATTAAAGAAATACCGCGAGCAGAAAATTAAATTTTTAATCAGTGGGTTTGTAACTGTTAGGAGCCAAACGGGCGACGATATCATCTCTAGAACTAACCTCAAAATAACATCAATAAAACCATTAGGAAAGTTGCGAAACTACCTTAAATTCAGTCTGCATGCCAGGAACGAAACCGAGCGCGTTTAGAAGTGTTGCTTTCGGGGGTATTCTTTTGGTTTCGGCAATGCATACTGTCGTCCAGGAATGAAAATATCGAACGCTGTGCTTAGAATAAAGTGTTGCGAAAGAGTAAAGTTATCTCCTTGATGTGTAATCTGAAGTCATTCTTTTAGGGAGATAATGTTGGAACATATAATTCTGTGCCTCTGTTAAAATATTAGCATTGCTCGTTTTTTCCTTTTCACTGTAACTTCATGACCATGGTATATCCTTTTAGATTTTCTGACATGCAAAGTTACCCCAAATTCATATTATTTTCAATTATTTGCCGTAAAAGTTTGAGATCTACCAAATTGTGAATACATTGAAACGTGAGAGGGGGAAATGAACATTTGAACTATGGCTTTTGCCACTCATACTTGGTTACAGTTATTCAAATTTTTTTTAGAAGGAACTATGTATTAGAACTATGCCCACCTTAGGTATTACCCCTGGTAATGTCTGACTGTGTAAACTACACAAAATGGCTTCTGTTCTTCTCCACCCCAGCCACGGGGTGACCTGAAATAGGCTGGGGTGAAGATGAACGCTTGAACTTAAATTTTTTGCCATCTTTTTGTGTTTACACTTGTGACTTTTTTGTATATGTGTTAGTACTACGTTCATTCCAAGTCTTTCTCTGTGTTATACTGATTATGTTAGGTGCACAAATGACTAACTGTTCATTTCCCCCTCCCACAATAAAATAGCTTTTCACACCAAATTTACATGGGGTGAAGTTGAACACGGGAGAGAAAAATTCTGTTGAAGTTGCGTGCACTCTATTTTATGTTTCCATCGTTTGAGGCTGATAATAATCCCTTCAGGATCTTTCGTAACTAATACTATAAGTGAGAAAAAAATTGAAAGTTCGGTAACCAAATAATTGTAACATGTTAATAAGTACTCTGTTGATATCTTTTTCAAATTCCTGTTTATTTCAATTTATACAATCGTTTTTAATTCAAGTTCTGAATGAAACCTATGATACAAAGTAGAACTTTCTTCTGTTTATCATCTTTGTTTTGAGCAAATTCCATAAAATTCACTCGAGCTTTGCCCTTATGTTCAACTTCTTTCCCAAGTTAACTTCACCCAATTTTATATTAGGTGCTTTAATTTCTTTTCCAGCTACAGCCTTCCATTGCTTGACCATGAAATTCATATGTATGGATACTCTATGCAAATTTTCATGCAAAAATCAATAAATATTTATACTAAAGCAATTGTAAGCCTCTCAGAGGGCACA
>LQNS02278097.1:27654890-27676558 GCA_001587735.2 Parhyale hawaiensis | reverse complement strand
CGGGATATTCCCAAAATAGTGCAAAAAACAATATCCATGAGATATCGCTTTCTAATATCTAGCGAATGTAGACTGACAAAGTTCCGGGAATAACAAGGGAATAAAAAATGTTACACGGGTTCTTGCATTAGGTCTGAATTGAATCATTGGAACCACAGCTCTGCTTCGCAAAGCATTGCCTACTTTAGGCCTTATATACTTGCTGGCTTTGTGTGTGGCTTTGATGGAGATGGAGAAGACCCACAGAACAAACTCGATCGCGTTCGTTTCTGTCAAAGTTGGAATCAAAATTGTGGTGTGCGAACTTATGAGTTGGAACGCGATGTACTCACGTGGAAGGAGACGCTGGACGAGTTGAAAATGTTGGTAGTTATTAAAAACAGTCGTTATGATGAACCAAAGTACACTTTCAATCAATGCGTAGAAGTAGGTGAATCCAGTGTGCGCCCGTGAGATTATTGTGGGTCTGTCGATTCGAGAAGGTTAGTGGTACAATCTCTGGTTTACGATCCCAGTCGGTGTAATTTCCGTCCTTCAAATCTTGTGTGGGTCAGAATTTAAGCGTCGGAGTTTACGTGGTTTTTCATATTCGTTTAACAAGAGGTAAACAAAGTGGCAGTTGTTAAGTTTTGTTTGCAAAGCAGGAATGCTGCTACCAGATTGACTTGGGTTACTGCAGCTGCTATTTGCATTGTCTTTGCAATGGTCGCATCGAACCTTCGGCTTTATAACTTCGCGCAATTATTTCTTCACTATTGCAAATATTTTTTGCTGTATTTTCGATAAATAGTTGAAAACGAATGGGTTATCACGTTCATGTGTACAATGCAAGTCATTTTTCGGGAGGTACAGTAAAAACATGTAATTTTGTGTCTGTTTGAAATATGGGCATTGCTCATTTTTCCTCGTTTCCTAATAGATGTTTAGACATCGTAGTTAGTGTAACGTCCGTAATATAATTGTTTGGATATTGTGATATTTGCGAAGCAGATATGCAGCTACCAGTCTTACTCTACTACTACTAATATGTAAATACATTTAAACGTGAAAAGCAGAAATGAAAATTTGAACTACGGCCATTGCCACTCCTACGTGGTTACAGTTATTAAACTTTTTTTAGGCAAAACTATGTATTAGAACTATGCCCACCTTACTTATAACTTCCAAAAATTGTCTGATTGTGTAAACTACACAAAATCGCTTCTATTCTTCTCCACTTCAGCCACGAGGTGACCTGAAATACGCTGAGGTGAAGATGAACACTTGAACTTAAATGTTATACCACCCTTTTGTGTTTACACTTGAGTGACTTTTTTTGTATATCTTAGTACTACGTTGATTCAAAGTCTTTCTCTGTGACATACTGATTACGTTGGGTGCACAAATGACTACTGTTCATTTCCCGCTCCCACCGTAGAATAGCTTTTCACACTAAATTTACATGGGGTGAAGTTGAACACAGCAGAGAAAAATTCCGTTGAATTTGTGTGCAATCTATTTTATGTTTTCAACGTTTGAGGCTCATAATATTCCCTTCATTATCTTTGGTAAGTAATACTAGAAGTGAGAAAAAAAATTTGAAAGTTCTGTAAACAAATAAGTGTAACATGTTTATAAGTACTATCTTGATATCTTTTTAGAACTCCTGTTCATTTCAATTCATATAATCGTTTTTAATTCAAGTTTCTAATTAAACTTATGATAGAAAGTAAAACTTTCTTGTTTATCATCTTCGTTTTGAGTAAATTCCATAAAATTCACTCGGGCTTCGCTCTTTGTTCAATTTTTCTCCCAAGTTCAACTTCACCCCAATTTATAGTAGGTACTTTAATTGATTTTCCAGCTACAGCCTTCCATTTCTTTACCAAGAAATTCATATCAAGTATTGATAGTTTATACCAACTTTCATGCAAAAATCGATAAATATTTATACTAAAGCAATTGTAAGCCCCTCAGGGCATAAGATGGCCATTGGGTTAGGTTGGTTTCAGTTTGTCCTTTCTATCCTATTGGGATAGGCAACCCCATGGCGCCCGTGTCTGCTACCTCAGCATCTAGCTCGGCTTTCGGGACATTTTTTTCGTGACCGCTCTGGTTGCTTTCCGATTTCATACTCGTACTCTATTATACTTGTTTCTGTTCGTCTTCTTTCCCGATTTGCTGTTCCTATGTGCATTGATCCTGTGTAAGAACAGCTTCGTGCATGGTTTCCTCGTTTCTTTGTCATACTATATCTTCCTTGCTCCTTCCTATGTGATGTCGTTCTGTTCGGAAACGGAGGGTTAAACTTCCTAATTATAACAAATGCATATGTAAGGATCCATTCTTGGTATATTTCTAAAGTTAATAACAAATTCGGTCAGTGTTCAAGTTTTCTAATTTGAGATTGAAATACCCATTACAATTATTTGGTCAAGAAATGGAGAAGTAGGCTGCAAACAGTGGTGAAGGTTGCCATGACACCCTGTTTAATACTGATCTGCAATGGTTAATTGTAAAGTAGAAAAAGTCATCTATCATATGTTTCCGTTCAGTACTTATTAAACGAATAGGTTCTCTGCTTGTTTGTGATGCATTGCAGATTGGGGGACTTACCGTGAAATTAAATTAAATGTTGAATTCTATGTTTATTCAGTCGTTAAACCCATTTCACTTAGAAATATAGAAAAGGCATTAGTAAGATTTCAATGGAAATCAGATTGTAGTTGGAAGCATCTAAAAAAGTAGATGAGATGAACAGTTCAAACTTGTAGAATAATATATCGCTCCACCAAAGGTGAATAGGATAGTTTCATATTATAAAAGCCTGCTTACCATTTAGTTTCGTAGTAAAAGGTTTTTGAAGATTCAGTGATATGAAAGGCAAAACTTGGTTATTCTAAAAATTATATCTATAGCTCCAAAGGCAATAATTTTTTAACTTGCTGAGGAACATCATTATTCGATCAGAGTAACCAAATGCCAGTATGGAGATATTTCCATTTATCACATTCGTTTTATGATATTCATAATTTTCATTGGAGCTATTATTGCATGTACTGAACTTTTAAGTAGATTTCTACATGACAACATATTCATTGCTCTCACATTTGTATTCATGGGGAACAAATGTATTATTAACCATAGAAAATTCCGAAGAAAGAGACAGTTTTTTCTCTGCAAGCAGTCACATAGTCTTGAATTAATTCAACTTAAGTCTTGTTGATTCAGGAATTGTATATAGCTATTTTTATTGTACTTAGTTTCCTCTTGAAATGTATAATTAGTCATTGGAATGGCGCGTATAGGAGAACGTCTCAACTCGAAAAATCGTCAATTTCAGTTATGACAACCATGAGATTCCCCGTTTCCTGCTTTATTGCACGCATCTATTGACGTGTTATATGGTATTTCTTCTTTCTTAGAACAGCTTACTATTGCTTCAGAAATGCTCAAATGATTTTCTAAGCCTATGTATAATGAGTAAATGGAGTACGTATTTATTATTTTCCGCAGCATTCAATATGTGCCACACCTGAAATTCAGGTTCGGTGTTTAGAATATTATATTAACGAAATTATTGATTAAATTTAACCTTTTAGGTTTTGCACATGTTAAGCTTTTCTTAGTAAATATTTGTATGAGATTTTGCAGTATTTATTATGGTTTAACTATTCCCCCTAGTTCAACTTCACCACAATTTATTGGTACTCAAGATTCGTTTACCAGGTACAGCCTTCCATTGCTCAACCAGGAATGGTATATCTACAGCCCAGAGGACTACATTTGCTCTATTAGCGATGTAGTTTGGGGAGTGTGCATACCCCGGCTTTCTTGAGCGCATAAATGTTCGATACAAACGTGTTGGGGAAGCTTGAGTCGTGCATTTCCAGTTTTCCGTTTCTGCGATGCTTTCACTTGATTTAAGGGAGTCATTTCGATATTTTGTTTATTTTTTAACCGGTTTTGCTGAAATTTGCACATAGGATGTAGAATTAAGAAATAAAAATTTTTTTTGTGTAACTGAGATTTTTTGATTTCGAAAAGAATTTATTTCATGAGTTTTTTGGAATCCTTGAAACGTTCCTAACAACGCCAAGAAGGAGTTTTTTCACCAATTTCCTTTTCGTTTTCTATTGGCGTGAGACTTTAGATGGGTTACCGAAGAATTTATAAAATATGTAAATTTGATGGATATTTCATATTATAAACAAAAACTTGAAGGTAAGTGAAAAATTCCTTACTTAGTTTTGTAGGGAATCTTTCAAGTATTCCAAAACTGTCTTCGTTTTTAGTGTAGCATGAAAACTCATTGACTTGCGTTGTTTTTTATTTTTAAATATCAAATTTTTCAGGATGGCAAATTTTATGTTTTTGAGGATGAATATTTAAAAAATGCGCTGTTTGCAGTGGAAATGCACTTGACATTTTTGATCTATAGCACATTTCCACCTACATTTACCTTACATTCGTCATTCACTAATTTAATATGAAATAGCTATGTATTAAATGAATAAATAATGAAAAGTAAATTTTTGGACCCCATTTGCCCCCTCCCTTTTCGGGGGGTTTTAGTGCTGCTAGCCCCCGTAATAATTTCGGACGTGATAGCCCTTGGTATACAGATCATTTTGCAGTAAATAAAATATCAATTCTTTGCCCCCTTTGAACCCCCTTTGCCCCCCCCCCCTTTCGGGGGGTTTTAGTGCTGCTAGCCCCCATAAAAATTTCGGACGTTATAGCCCCCACACCTGAGGACACTTTTTGAGCATAAAACGAAAAAGTGAGAATTTTGACAATTTTCTGTTGGAAAACCTGAATTTAATGAGGAATGTAATTCCGTTTCAGATTATATGTCAGAGTATTTGGTATATGTCAACGTTATTGGGTGCACGTAGTTGTCATAATGTCGGTAAGTCTAAACTTTGATTATACTTGATGAGTAGCCGTGTAAGGTGTGTTTCTTCATAATGGTCATTGCGTTGAACAATTTTGGTAAATTCGATTCAGGAATGCTTCTTATCTTTTGTAAATATTCACCTAGAAAGAAGTATACACTCTACAATAGAAAGGTAGAACCATTTTGAAATTGAAATTAGACGTTTCAGCGATGACTAAATAAACTTTTATTTAAAATTGGTTGACGTTTTCCAGCCGATTGCCAGACTTATAAAAGAAAAAAGTTACGACGAGCTACAGCGAAAGATCAATGAAAATGTCCACTACACGACGGTTGAAGATGTTTGCAAGGAGAATGCGATGGAGGGCAATCTGCTTCACGCGGAATTACTACAGATGCAGAAATTCATTTCGCAGCAAACGAGGCTTCCTTTCTTGCCGCCGAAGGGCGCTGCCGTCGAAAAGCGGTATGATAGGTTGCTGCTTTGCAGGTGAGGTTCGTCTTAATAACTTACGCATATGAATCTAAAGTATTGAGGCCGTAGATACTATTTTGCTATTATTAGTCTTACAGGCTACATAGTTAGCTGAGCTTTGTGCGATTGTGATAATTTTGTCCAAATATTGTTCGTGTAGTTCCTGCTGAATTCAACATTTATATACATCTATATTACTTAGGGAACTTCAGCGTGGCACTGTGTTCTACATCGAGAGCCAGACAATCAAGGATTCATTGCATCTATTCAAGTTTCCCGATGCCAAGTGGGTAGGCAGTTTTATATTGGTTGTTGAACCGGAGGTAAGTAGGCGATACCAGGATGTGCCGATAGTGGATACGAGCCACCCTTTGGTCCCAATCGACGTTGATCTTAAATGTATTCAAACAGTTCACTTGGCCTGTGATGTAAAAAAGTCCGTAGACGCATATGTTTTTGAAGTAGATGAGGTCCATTATTCAAAGTGCGCTATTGAGCTGTCATGCGGAGGTGATGCATGTGATGATTTTCACGATCCTCTTACGATCCCTTGTCCATCATTAGTAATTAAGGACAAAAGGAGAGTCATTGTCGGGTTCATCACTGTACCCGACACTTCATTGAATCGTATACCGTTTCAAAGCAGAGAATTCAGTCTTTTGTTTGTAGAACCAAATGTTTTATCTGCTCGTTCGGGATTCGTTGATGATTTTATTGTTAGAGACAAAATCAAAGAAGGATTAAAGAAATATCGCGAGCAGAAAATTAAATTTTTAATCAGTGGGTTTGTGACTGTTAGGAGGCAAACGGACGACGATATCATCTCTAGAACTAACCTCAAAATAACATCAATAAAACCATTAGGAAAGTTGCGAAACTTCGTTAGATTCAGTCTGCATGGCAGGAACGAAACCGAGCGCGTTTAAAAGTGTTGCTTTTTGGGGGTATTCTTTTGGTTTCGGCAATGCATGCTGTCGTCCAGGAATGAAAATATCTAACGCTGTACTTAGAATAAAGTGTTGCGAAAAGGTAAAGTTATCTCCTTAATGTGTAATTTGAAGTCATTCTTTTAGGGAGATAATGTTAGAACATATAATTCCGTGCTTCTGTAAAAATATTAGCATAGCTCGTTTTTTTCCTTTTCACTGTAACTTCATGACCATGGTATATCCTTGTAGATTTTCTGACAGATGCAATTTTTTTTTTTTTTTTGCGAGGCAGACACGCAGCTAACAGACTGACATGGCTACTGCAGCTGCTATTTGAAATATCTTCGCAGCTGTAGCAACGCCGTATGAAAGAAGCTTTCAAAGTATTGCAGATACTGTTTTTTTTAATATTTCGTGAAACGATTCTGCACATTAGAAAGTGGCGGATGCATTAGATCTTCAAAATAATTATTATAGTCACAGACTTATTCTGCGTAATAATTTGCATAACATTTAAAAATTGTTTTACCAATAATATGTTATGTTCAGTACCTTGTAAACAGGTTCAACATTTGAAGTGCTACACTCGTCATGCTTGGGCTCCAACTCCATCATAACGTAGCTGATATTTATGAATCAATTTGAATATATTAGGTATTGGAGATACTATCCCTAGGTTTGTATTTATCATATTTTTTATTTCGAGCAGACCCGATGTCATGGCAAATCTTTTATCGTGGGCACCTACACGCGTGCATAGACATACCATGTGCCTCTTTTTTTCTCGCTTAAAACAGCTAGGGATACATGAAATATTTCCATATGCAATGATATTATCACGTACTAGATGTTTTGCAGAATATTTTTAAAACTTTAAAAAAAGTGTTGTAGCAGTAATATAGTATTGTCATTACCTAATGTTCAGCTTTAACATTTCGAGTACTACACTCTTTACGCTTGGGCTCATGCTTAATCGTCACGTAGGTTAGATTATTTAAACCAAGTTTTGGAACAAATCATGTATTGATTATACTATGCTTAGGTTTGTAAGTAATTTTTGAAGTTGATTTCGTGGCGTCGAAAATTTTTGGCGCGTTGGCACCAACACGTATGTATGAATTTTCTGCATAACACTATTCCTTTTTTATAAGTTATAAAAGTATACTGTACTATCATTTCAGGGACGTTCGAATTCTTATGTATGCCTATGGACAGTAAGTTATCAGTTCGTGCAGCAGTCATTTTGTTTCACAGCTGGAATTCCGGTTTGAGATTTAAAATACTACTATGCGGTATGAGGTAATTCTTGCTCTATCGAAGGTATAATGTCGAAATTAATAACTGAGCTGTACCTTTATGGTGTTGCTCTTATTATGCTTAGATTAGTAAATATGTGCATGAGATTTTTCAATATACAGTATAGTTACCAAAAACTTGTTGTGCCCTTTCTTAAATTCTATTGGTTTCCAGTCCATTTCCTTTCTTCTCTCTTGTGGACTGGGCCTGTATTTTTCTTTTACTTCTTCATGGCAGCAGATAGTTGATACCACGTTGAAAAATAAAACAGCTTGAAGCGGGACCTACATGGTTGAGAAAGGTACACTCTTACATACATTTCTGATTTTATTCTTGTAATCTCTTGATGAGCACAACAGGAGTTATATTGCATTGCGCTTTGTTGAACTATCACTTTAATTGTTCAGTACCCTTGTATAATGCTTCAATGTTCACGTGCGAAATGCCTCGGAAGGAGTTGCCTGCATGGGCGTTTTTTTTTCTTTTCTTTTGGTTTTTCGTCTTTTTCCTTCGAATGTTGGGGATGCTCAACTTGTGCATTTTCTACATCAGTAGCTCACTGATCACTCATGAGACTTCCCGTCGTACGAGCCTGTCAATAGTTCGACATTATATAGACATTGCGTCCCTGATGCACTTAGAAAGTTGGTACCATTACGATATGACGTGTAATACAAGATGTATTGTCCTTTTGAAAGTTTCGTTTTCATCAGCAACCGACCATCTATGCATAGTTTTCCTAGATTTGACCTTCGGTAGGCATGCCTTGTACTGATTCGGTTTCTTGACCATCTATGCATAGTTTTCGTAGATTTGACCTTCGGTAGGCATGCCTTGTATTGATTCTGTTTTTTGCTTAAAGTTTTGAGTATGTTTTCTTATGCACCGTCGTAGTCGGCCAGTAAAAACTGATCAAATGTTATTCAGTGTACAAAGTTAATCTTTTATCCTTCGCACGATCAGATATTTTCTTGACGTTCTATTGCAGCTCTCGAATTTTTGAATGATGAGGTAAGTCGTTTCATGTTATATCCCAGAGGCCTGCATCATCCAGTCATTGGAGATGTAGCTTAGGGCATGGCGCACCCTGGATCTCTCGAGCCTTGATAAGAAAAGCCTTTTTATAATGCTGGAAAGCAGTCCAAAATAATTGGTTAATTTTTAGTTGTAGCAGTTATCCCAGAAAATCATATATACATAAAGCTGTAGAAGAGATCAGAAGTACGGAGCACCCCGGGTCTCTCTTGCGCTAAACTTATAATCATCAATCTTACTTTCGAGAATTGTTGAACATCTTTAAATAGTACTAACATATTCTTTACCTGCTTTCGGGACGTCTGTCTTTCGTGCCTAATTTGCTTCTTTCCCATCTTTTACTCCTATTGATCTTTACTGTTCTTTTCTTTCTTGACTTGCTGTTTTCATTTGCATTGATCCTGCGTCGGAACACCCTTGTGTCTATCGTCTTACTATATGTCCTTTCTTCCGCTGTGATATCGTCTTTGCTGTGGAAACGGAAACTTAAACAACTCAATATAATAAAAACAGTTAATATGACAGCCTAAGTTATGGATTTTGAAATTTAGTGGAAACCTGCTAGTCGGTTCTTTCTTTGTTGATTTTGTGCGGTAGTACCCTTGTGCACGGTTTTACGTCTATATCGTGAAACCATATCCGTTTCTTCCTATATGTGTTCATTCCAAAATACTTGAATTGATTACAATTCGAAAATCTCACCCATCTAGCTATTTAATGTAATGTATTTTTCCTCTTGTAGCAGTTATCCGGGAGGATCACAGCAATATTTTGGTGTAGAAGCTATTAAGGATTCGGCGCAATATGGATCTCTCTAGCGCTAAATTTCAAAATGCCCATTTAGTCCAATGCATGCCGTACACTCTTAAGCAGTTGACCATATTATTATGAAAAAAGTCGACACTTTTATGAATTGGGACACTCTGTGTATGAAGGCAACGCAATGCGCGAAAAAGGGTTACGCGTTGAAGGGCCAATGAAATGACCAAATATTATAACTCCGAAGATTATCCCTTGAACTTCCAGTATTCGGTATTTGTTGGCGTTGAAGTAGCTATTTGAAAATATAAAAAAAACATGTGAATTCACAATCTAGATTTTATAGTTATAACATTAGAAAATTTGTTTCGAATGTTCTATTGTTATTCATTACTTTTGTTTATTACAGCTACCTCTGCTTCATTCTACGCATTCCGCATTTCTCCGGAACATTGCATCAATTTCTCATCGAAATGGGAGTGAGTACTGAATAATCTGACAAGTCAAGTTATATTTAAATTTAATTTGATGAATAGTTATGATGTTGACTGTGGCTAAACATTTAGAAAAGGAAATTTATTCGAATTTTGAAAAGCTCAATGGCGAAAGGAATTCTTCAAGTTGTTACACCAGCAGTTATAATATCGCTTGTATTTTTTGATTTAGCAAGGCTGTTTTTGCCTAGCCCGTTGATTGAAATGTAAGAATTTGTATTGGATCGTTGTCCTTATCTGTGATACATTTCAGATCATTGAAAAATTGATCGAACAGAAAAAGTTCAACACCCTCATGGATCGGGTAAAGGAAGCAACACCAAAAACCATCGGGGATCTTATTGGCTCTACAGATGATGGTGAGTATACTTGTCTCCACTGTGAGGTTCTACGTGTGAAGAAGTTTAACCCGGAAACTTCGAGGAGAGCCCAATTTGTTCCGAAGAATGCTCGATCAACTCAGCCAATACATCGGCCGTATGATCGTCTTGTGCTGTGCCGGTGAGTGTCAACAATTTCTATATGGAATTGTCTAACATAAATCCATGAACAATTATCTTGAGGCATATTGATGAATTTCAATGTAATACCGTTGAATATAACCCTACATTTTTCCGGCTTTTGTCTTGTTTCTTACAGGGAACTTCAGGAAGGACGTGAGTTCTATATCATCTGCCAAGTAAGCGCCCATTCCCAATGTTTATTCAAATTCCAAGATACCAGGTGGGTCGGAAATCGTGTGGTTGTCTACGAACCGGAGGTTAGTCATATGATGTACGGTGTACCCATTGTGGAGACATCACATCCATTGGTCCCTATTACGGCGAGCGAAATTTTGAAGGATGTTGTAGTTCCCGTTCCCGTAGATGATGTAACAGACACTTTCCGGACGTTCTCCGTTCTTGCTACTGAGTTGGAATTCAAGAAGTGCGAGCTCGTGTTAGGTTGTGGGGCGCCTATGTGTGACGGTTGCCACGAGGTTGATTCCCGCGTTTTGTGCCCATCCTCCAGCACGAAGGAAGAAGAGAAAGTTATTAGTGGTTCTTTGAGGACTGTCGGCACTGATGATGTGAAAGGTGTCAAGTTTAGGAGCACTGCCTTCAGTTTACTCTTTGTAGAGCGTGATGTTCTTTCAAAACATGGTGAACCTGTTGACGAAGTGGACGTTCGCAAATCGGTGAAAGATGGATTGAAAGCTTACGCGAAGCAGAACATCAAGTTTCGAGTGTCGGGCTTTGTCCAATATCAGCGTCTTAAAGGCGATGAGGTGCTGTCGGGCACACACCAAGTTATTACCTCTGTTACTCCTCTGAAATCACTTGAAAACTTTGTGAAATTATCAAGGGGTGCGGGTCAACGAGTAGCTATAGCTAACGTTCAATTGGGTGTTGTCCGGGAAGAAACCCGTCTTTTGGCCGATGCTGTCGCCGAGGGAGATGTTGAGAACGGTAGGAACGAGAATAGGTTTGTTGCACGAACACAAGGTAACGATGCAGGTGCACCCGAAGGTGCTGCTGGCGTTGCTAGTGATGGAGAATGAAATGCCTAAAAGTTTTGCCGTAAGAGTTTGGGATGTATTAAACTAGTAAATATATCATAACCTGGGAGGGGGCAATGAACAGTTGGCACTATGACTTTTGCCACTCATATGTGGTTACATTTATGAAACATTTTTTTTTATTTGATGAACGTTATGCATCAGAACTGCTCACCAGCGGTATTACTGATGATATCTGATTGTGTAAAGCACACAAAATGGCTGCTTTTCTTCTCCACCCCAGCCACGGGGTGACCTGAAATTGGCTGGGGTGAAGATGAACACTTTTGAATTAGATTTTTGCCGACTTTTTGTGTTTACACATATCAAATTTTTTTGTATGTGTGTTAGTAGTGCGTTCATTTCAGTCTTTTTCTTTGAGACTTAATAATTGTCAAGTGCACAAATGACTACTGTTCATTCCCCCCCCCCAAAAAAATATAGCTTTCTACACCAGATTCACATGGGGTGAAGTTCAACACAGGAGAGAAAAATTTCGTTCAATTTATCTGCAATCTATTTTGTTTCCAATGATTGATGCTGATGATAATCCCTTCATGATCTTTGCTTACTAATTCTATAAGTGAGAAAATTAGTGAAATTTTTGTTACAAAAATAAGCATGACATGATTATAGGTATTATGTCCTTCTAGATTTTTTTTTTAATTGACAGTTTTGCTTTTTATCGAAGATCCAAATTAAACTTATGATAAAAAGTAGAACTGTTATCTGCTTATCTATTTTAAGTAAGTTCCGTAAAAATTCAGTGAAGCTTAGCTGTTTTTGAACTTTTCCTCCCAAGTTCAACTTCACCCCAAATTTATATTATTCTCAATTATTTGCCGTAAGAGTTTGACATCTACCAACTTGTGAATACATTGAAACGTGAGAGGAGGAAATGAACATTTGAACTATGGCTTTTGCCACTCATATGTGGTTACAGTTATTCAACTTTTTTTTAAAAGGAACTATGTATTAGAACTATGCCCACCTTAGGTATTACCCCTGGTAATGTTTGACAGTGTAAACTACGCAAAATGGCTGCTGTTCTTCTCCACCCCAGCCACGGGGTGACCTGAAATAGGCTGGGGTGAAGATGAACACTTGAACTTGAATTTTTTGCCATCCTTTTGTGTTTACACTTGTGACTTTTTTGTATATGTGTTAGTACTACGCTCATTTTAAGTCTTTCTCTGTGACATACTGATTATGTTAGGTGCACAAATGACTACTGTTCATTTCCCCCTCCCACCATAAGATAGCTTTTCACACCAAATTTCCATGGGGTGAAGTTGAACACGGGAGAGAAAAATTCCGTTGAAGTTGCGTGCACTCTATTTTTATGTTTCCAACGTTTGAGGCTGATAATAATCCCTTCAGGATCTTTCGTAACTAATACTATAAGTGAGAAAAAATTTGAAAGTTCTTTAACCAAATAATTGTAACATGTTAATAAGTACTCTGTTGATATCTTTTTCAAATTCCTGTTTATTTCAATTGATACAATCGTTTTTATTTCAAGTTCTGAATGAAACCTTTCATAGAAAGTAGAACTTTCTTCTGTTTATCATCTTTGTTTTGAGCAAATTTCATAAAATTCACTCGAGCTCTATGTTCAACTTCTCTCCCAAGTTAAACTTCACCCAATTTATATAAGGTGCTTTAATTTATTTTCCAGCTACAGCCTTCCATTGCTTGACCATGAAATTCGTATCATGTATGGATACTCTATGCCAATTTCCATGCAAAAATCGATAAATATTTATACTAAAGCAATTGTAAGCCCCTCAGAGGGCACCAGATGGGCCATAGGGTAAGTTTAGTTTCAGTTTGCCCATCCTATCTTAGGGGTCAGGCAACCCCAGGGTGCCCGTGTCTTGTTACTTCAGTTTTTAGCTAGGCTTCGTGACGTCTCTTTCGTCACCGCTCTCATTCCTTTCCAATTTCATACTTGTATTTGCTCATACTTGTCTTTGTTCGTCTTCTTTCCCGATTTGCTGTTCCTATGTGCATTGATCCTGTGTAAGAACAGCTTCGTGCATGATTTCCTCATTTATTTGTCATACTATATGTTCATTGCTCTTTCCTTTGTGATATCGTTCTGCTCCGAAACAGAGGCTTGAACTTCCTGACCATGACTAAAGCAATTGCAAAGATGTATTGTTGGTATATTTCTACAGCTAATAACGAATTGGGTCACGGCTCAAAGTTTTCTAATTCAGATTGAAATACCCATTACAATTTTTTGGTCAAGCAATGGAGAAGTAGGCGACAAAGAGTGGTGAAGGCTGCCATGACACCCTGTTTAATACTGATCTGCAATGGTTAATTATAAAGTAGAAAAAGTTATCTATCATAAAATTTCTGTTCAGTAATTATCAAATGAATAGGTTCTCTGATTGTTGGTGATGCATTGCAGATTGGGGGGACTTACCGCGAAATTAAATTAATTGTTGAATTCTATGTTTATTCAGTCGGTAAACCCATTTCACTTAGAAGTATATAAATAAAGGCATTAGTAAGATGTCAATGGAAATTACATTGTAGATGGAAGCATCTAAAATAGTAGATGAGGTGAACAATTCAAACTTGTACAATAATATATCGCTCCACCAAAGCTGCATAAGATAGTTTCATTTTTTACAAGCCTGCTTACTATTTAGTTTCAAAGCAAAACTTTTTGAAGATTCAGTGATATGAAAGGCAAAGCTTAGTTTTTCCAGAAATTATTTATATCTATAGCTAAATAGCTTTAAAGGCATGAATTTTATAACATGCTGTGGAACATCATTAATCGATCTGAGTAACCAAATGCCAGCGAAGTATAATAGTCAAATGACAGCATTAAAAAGCAATAATAATTTTTAGGAAACTGCCTCATTTGAAGGTTGTAGCATTTTTTCCAAAATGGTTCTTACATGAAAAATTTGTTCTATGACAGGGTCCTTGGACACGCCCCTGGCACTTGCTGTTCCCGCAGCGTGGACTAAGGTGGTGAGTACGATACTTTGTCTTTGGTTGTATTACCTACGTTTCATTGTAGCACATATTTTCGACCTAATCTCAACAAATTTGGCATACCCGTCATACATCGCGGTTTTTCGTGAAATTTGCATTTTCTTAAGTTTTCTATGATTCGTGGTTAACCAGTTTGGCTTTACTAATAGATTTTTCATCCTGTTCTGCCTGTAACGTTTCATTTGTGATGCTTTGCTACCATTACCCTTTATTTTCCTTGCTCATGTGTGTTTCATGTTACAGCTCGGCTCCTGCCGATGAAAAACAAAGCTATAATACCACTCTCCTATAGCTAATTTATAAACATGTGTATTCCAATGACAACTCAATAAATACAGGTACCCCTACTACTAGGGTGGTGCGGGTTGGGTGTGTTTTTTGTTGCTCTGGACAATATACATGGTGATAATTGTGTGAAGTAAAATAGTTCTTATGGTACAAGTGTATCATTATTGTATAATACCTTGAATTAATCGCGGGGTATTTTCAATTTACTTCAACAATTAACTTTAATATGATACCTACCTGTTCTTGAAAATGGGCAGTGCAGGCTTTATGGAAATAGAAGTAGGAATTGTTGTTCACTGCCTCGAAGTCGCTGGGAGAAATCTGTTTTCTCAAGCACATTTACTGAATCTAATAGAGGCTATTTAATTAATTATAAATGAGGCCACTATGAAATACATGGTGCATCTGTTCTGCATTAAATATTTCTTTGCTCTATATGTCTATCTTTGGGATGACAGTCTTCGCCGTGCTGTTGAACCTTAAGCTGAATGTCCGCTCTCATAAAATATCAGTTAGAAATGGTTTTTTAAGACTTTATATAGTCGTAGTGGATTGAAAGATAATGGGTAACTCCCGTATGCTAAGATATTGTCGCTATTTATATTCCTCTACATGGGAGAAACAATAGTTGGTCACCGTGCGGTGGATTAACATTCATATGGAAGATATTTTTATCCGGTATGCTGGTGGTCGCCGAAGGTCAGATATTCCAGACTCGTCCATCAATTTACGAGGATTAGAAGTCCTGCTCTTTGTTTCGGAGGAGCCCTCAGGCGACCACCTAAGCGCCTTATACATATAAAATTTTCTTGATGCTCTAGCTGTCAATGCACCAAGGAGCTGGAAGTCCTTTTCATCGTGGCTGTTACGGTGCAAAGGTATATACTGTTATTCTTATCGCTTTTGTCAGGCTACTGCTTGTATTCAGCATGTCGCTATTGTGGCTTTTATTGCATAAACACAGAGCTGGATATTATTTTACTCGATCGTAACATAACTTTTCCTCTATACCTATCTTCCCCACTTTAGATTGCTACAGCTAATAGAAGCGCAGTCTTGTATATCTGTACTTTAATTAATACTGTGCTACGAAATAGTCCAGTTCTAAGGCGCTGATAAAGCAATCCGCTGCTGTTTGGTGATTTCCAGTTAGATACTTTCCTCTATATACTTCACTTGTACAGCTGCAATAATTGCTTCTATGCACTACAGTTGGAGGGCTAATATGACTAGATTAGATTAGATAGGCGGAAGTAGACGGACCAATTGGCCCAATCCCACAGAGACACCGGAACTTACGCCCCGGCCCTGACTAGCGAAGTAACACATTAGATTTAACTAAAGGCGTCGCGGTACTAGTCATATTAGCACTCCAATTGGGCAGCTCTTTACCTACACCTATTCCTTCTACCCAACGTATTTCTTTTCTGCAACTTAGGCACACTCAAGTTTTTTACACGACTGTTACCCTAGCTGGATTCGCTCGTATTTCTGTGGTACATCAGCTAATCTGTACACGCTGCCCTTGTACAACTGCAATTGTGTACGTACCTATATCTTTGACGCAACTGTTACAGTGTTTGTACTTTTTTTACACGACTGTTAACTTTCAAGCATATCTATTGAGCAACTGATAACTAGTGTATACTTCCGTTACGCGACTGTTAACTACAACTAACCTTTAATTTTTTCTATTGGATAATTGGCAATAAGTGTATAGTTATTTTATGCAGCTGCTATTTAGCATCTAAGAATTTCTTTTTATTAACTACTAAGCTGTAGATACATACATCTTCTAACGCAACTGCTAACGCCTAAATACTTATCTTACCTTACTCCTTCCTTGCACGAGTATATCCTTCCTCCCTGTAATTCTTGAGCAGTATAGGTAGCTTAGTAGTGCCATACTCTCCCTCGAGGTGTTGCCATGTTGAGAGCAGAGCGCTTCCGGGTGCTATTGACCCTGCAATTTGATCTAGCTTCTGCGCCCTGGCCTTCCGGCCGAACTTTCTTCCTTCTGCCGTCTTACTGCACCCTATACGTATTGCCTCTAACTTTATCTCTGGTATCAGTACCAGTTTCTAATTATAAGAATTTACAGTAAGTGATACCTATGAAAAAGAGCTCCAGATACTATCACTTGCTTCTAATTATGAATTGCATTGCGTATTGTTCATTCCTTTGAACTCTTCGACTGTATCCCCAAATACTATTACCATTTTCATCTCGATTGTTTATTGACTGAACAGTAACGGTAGTCACTAATTCATATTTTTTTCTTTTTTTTTATCGTAGTTCATGACTCCCCACCTGGAAAACATAAGCATTCATTCGACAGCAACGAATACTGTATATGTATAGTGGGTGGCATCAGGTAGAATGAAATAATCGCCTTAAGATTTCCAATTGATTTGGAATTTGTTCTAGGAAAAGCTGTTATGTAAAACAAGCAGTCATTTCGGTGCAGGCATATTATGTGGGCTACCTGATATTCAGGTATGATATCTACAGGATGTCTATAAGTTGGGTTAGGCAAAATGCTGGCTCTCTCTTTGGTCGCAAACTGCGGCACCACAGAAGACACCCAGCAGCGTGACTCCACACACGTGGGGTGACGTGAGCAACGTCACCTGGATTTCTTCTGAAAACTCTCAAGCGGACAAGCGGATATTCGGAACGCCTTTAGCCAAGTTTAAAATCTTACCAGACTCGTACATACTTGAAATATCAGGTAAACCAGATGTAAGCGGTTTCTTGCAGTGTGGTGATAACCCGCTGCTGGCATTACCGCTGGTCACAGAGTGTAATGTCACCTCTGCACAAGATGGGTTGCGTGCTTAGCGCCACCTGGACCCCGTCCGAAGAACTTTGCAGGTAGAGTGCTGAACCGGACCTAACCTAGCCTAAAGTAACCTAATCTACATATAACACATACTTTGAGATACGTTATGTAGGTAGGGCTACTGTACAAAGACCGTACCGTAATTTCTATCAGCATGCGTACAAAATCTGCTAACAGCCGAGTATTTAATTAAAGGCAAATAGTTAACGTGCTGCCAGAAGCAAAAGATGTTACCATGTTACTTCACCCAGCGGCAATGCCTGTTGCTGTCCCCATACGTATCCTAAGGTAGCAGTAATGTATTGTTGGGAGAGTTTCAGCCATAAATTGCTTCTAACGCCTTTGATCAAAGCGAAAATTATCAGCCATGTTTAATTCTAATATCTTGATTAGACTAAAAGAACCAATTTCACGTGAAACTTTTCACAGATGAATTTCGGTTAGGCTTCGAGAAGCTCTACATCAATTTCGAACCGAAATATCTTCGTTTTGATTATATGGGACTATTCTGAGCAGAAATGTTGAGCACGACTGGTCAGACTAGAGGGATTTTAGAGTATTTTAAAATACACGAAACACTTCCAGCAGTCGCGTTCCCTAAAGCTTGCGCTTCCACAAAAAGTTTCCTCCTTCGTCCTGATGGAAAACTTGTTGACGTGTCGCGCTTGTCACAAAAAAATCCAAGGTCGGGCCTCATCTCTAATACAAGGTCGAGAGCGTCCTCAGCCGCCGTCTCAAATGGCATTGCTATTAAAAATTCGCAGCCCTGTTATCGGCTTCAGCTGATCCTACGTCGGCTTGGCAATCAAAGAAATGCTAGGCGATTTTTAGTTTGAATTTTTCGTTTTGGTAATACCACGTTGGCAGGCTTCATCTTAATTGACAATCGTCGAAGTGCTTTCCAGTGTTTGCGAGGTTTCTTATTGCTGAAAGCTAGGAGATTAGATTGGATTATATAAGAGATAACAGAGAAATCAACAATTCCATTCTCACAGACGAGTCATGGCCTAGGATCTGAACCCTTTTCTGCGTGGTGTATCATAAATAATGCAATTCATACGAGAGCAGTAAGCTTAAATCGTCACGCATTGAAGAATTAAATAGTGAGAACGAATTCTGAGTGCGTTTGAAATTCACTTCACATGCTCGAAAACTATCGAAATTTGAATTCGATTAAAAGCATCTGTCGGGGTCAAGAGAACTGGGCGCGGCTCGTGGATACTTAGGTGGGATAGTACTGCACAGTTCCACAGCAAGATATTTGTAATTCCTTCATGAACTACCAGGTGACTGCTGACATTTCTATCATAATAATGTAAGAAACCATTTCCTAGTTCATGAAAAACTTACAAATATCCTGATACCTGATTAATAATAACTTCGACTTCGAACACAGTAAGTTCATAATGATGCCTATACAAGTAGAGAGCTAACTTTATTACGCTGGTTTTGGGGTCTATTCGCTTAAAGAGGAGGCCACGCACCGAGAAAATACAAGAAGAAACTCAGCCGATGCCTGCAGGTATCATTAGCACTCAACTGCTCGTACTTACGCAGTCGTGCCTTACCCCCACTTGAGTACCCGGCCACTGGAGCTGGGTGGGGCCTCTTTATATATTATTGCAGCTCCACGGAACTTTTCAAGCTTTCCTTGGGATATTTGTAGCTATTCGCTTCTCGGTTATCTCCAGTCCAGAAAAAAAACTGAAGGATGACGTGTGCTCCTTTTCGCTAAAAGCAGTATAATTACTGACTAAAAAAGCAACGGGAATTAGCGGCCTAGTGGCCTTTCTGAAAACCAAATCAGTACAACAACTAGGTTCAGACCACCAGACCTGGAGTTTCCAATATTGGTTGCGGGACGTTGGTGTAGGGGGGGGGGGGGTTAAAGCTAGAACTAAGGAATTGTTAATTTTACCCCGTACCCAACTCTGCACGTCATGTCACGGCCATATTAAACAATGGCACGCACATCTTGATCAGCCGAAGTGCCGCTCGCACGCCGTTCACGTAACCGTATCTATGCTGCCGACTTTTTCCACATAGCGGAACGACGTGCAAGCTAAGCTTCCAGTCACCAATTTGTGAGTGCGGTTGTATAGTGTGACCTCGACATAAGTTGACTTAGTTATCACCAACCTCCAGAATACTGAAAACAAAACTTTCTCGTAATCGGAGCGCGGCCTGGTATGTATTTTACAAGAGGCACGCATTCAACAGAAGCCGAATTTTAAGGGGCCGTTGGCTATTGGAGCTGCAGCTCCGTCACCGGATGCTCCTATATATGGGCGACTCTTCGGCCTGATTAAGAGACAATATATATTTTCGTGTAGTATGCTTAAAACACCAAACCAGAATTTGTATATTTTTAAAAATATTGTTTGGAACGTATACATACTCCTGGTTCTCGTTGTATGCGATCGAGATGCGAATTCGTTATATATGAAGGGACAATTGTGACCACTAGTACTCTTCAAGAGAGAAAAATTCGCTCTTATCCAATTTGCGAGACCTGTGAGAAAAGTGAGTTGTGCGCGGGAGCCAATGCCACAATACAATATCATTTTTGTTAGTTAGTTTGTTTACAGTGTTTTTCATATAGATCATTGTAATATACCATTATTGTTGTGTTTTACCGCTTCTTTAGTCCAGAAGGACTATGAAAAAGTGCCAGATTTAACATTTAGAAAGAAGGGAGGGTTAACAATGGGTCATGAAATGTAACCCCCTTTATACAATGTAGATGGATTCAGTACATTCTAATTCACCATACGCAAACTTTTCGCTCTTGTATGTAACCAGAACAAAGTATATATAGTGTGTGTGGGGGGGGGGGGAGTCACACTCGGGGCTACGCGGTTAGCGCTCTCAGTCATGGCGGCGTAGCGGGCTATAGGGAGAAAGTAGCGCTAGGATAATCACAGCTGTGTACATCGTCTGGTAAAGTGTGGCATCATAGAGTGTTCCATTGCCTTAATAATTAACGTGGGGAGACTATCAGCAGTTGGTAAATAGGTGTAGCAGCCGCTACCTGCAATGTTGCAAGGAAGGAATTGCACTTTCTTCTGATTGACACTTTACTTGGCGGCTGGAAAGCAATTCCGCACTATTATCTCTACTGAATGACCGCAAATGGTTGAATGACCGCATATGGTTACTTGCCCGGTAAAAAGAGTAAACGGATACAGCGACGCAGTCAGCCGCTCTGTACTAAATACACTTGAGATTTAAGACTGTTGTGATAGCTCGCCGTAGCCCTATCATATCCAGTCTGTGTTTCCTTGCTAGAACAATGGGAATAGTGTTATCTTAATACCAGTACATCTTGCCGTGCGCAGACGAGAAGTGTCAGCATTGACGTGCTCGTGCAGCATAAAAACTGCGCTTATTCCCGTGCTGCAATAGAAGCGACACTTTTTCTGAAAAGCTTTTTCCTTCGTTAGAAATTGAATAGGAGAAAGAACCCCTATGGCAACATAACATGAATTGGTAAAATTGCATAAAATAACAATAATAACTAACCCACGATTCTATCAAAAGTGTTCGTTTCTTTTTTAAATCATCATCATCATCATCGACGCTTTCTTTAATATATCCACGAGAACGTTAACAACTTCTGGCAACATTAACTGCCCATCGGTTCGCTCCCTGACCTGCTTTAGAGTTACTACTTCTAATTATGATACCAAATTAAATGTCAACAATACTCGTAATGTTCGTACCTCAGGTCCTGCTCTACAGTGACTGCAGGTGTAATGCCAGCGAAATGACGTCATAAGTCTTCATTGTCAGTCGTTCCCTTCACCACCTGCTTTACAGTGACTATATGCCTGAGAAATAATACCATCAATAGCCCTTGATATTCCTTCACTTTAGCTCTTATTTTAAGGTAACTACCGTACCCAATACAATACAAACATCAGTCACAGCGAATCTGCTCACCGCAGTTCATGATTGCTGCGGTCCCGAAAGGATTTCCTTCTGAAGAAAAAAGCTCGCAGCTACGAAACGCAAACTTCAGGGAATTGTTATTTGACTTTTAAATCATGGAGTGGAGCTCCTGTATTTGCTTGAGGATTATGTTCGGTCGATGGTTTTGTTGACATTAGTGTTATG
>LQNS02278097.1:27580906-27642248 GCA_001587735.2 Parhyale hawaiensis | reverse complement strand
TAAGTGCTAGCGACTCGTGGAGAAGGAGTTCTTAGCTGTGGAGGATGTCTCTCCCAATGTATGTCAAGACGATTTTTAAAGGAGTTGACCGACTTCGCACCAACGACGTCGGAAGGGAGTCTATTATGAAGCCTGCGTGTGCTTACATGTTCAAAATGAAGTAAAATGTAGTGGCTACTAGATATAAGCAGTAAACAGTTTGGGGGTATAAATATCGCAGAAAAATGTCTTTTACCATCTTTTATAAACTTGTGTTGGATGTAAAATATGTAATGCGTATGAGGGACGCTAGAGACTGACCACAGGAACAACAATTTTCCAGCTTCCGACGGCATGTCCACATTACTGCCTTCATTGCGCCTTTAAAGGTATAGCCAGATTGACTGCACACCCCAACTGGGAAATCCAAATTCACTGATTCGTGCCGGAAACAATGCCTGCTGGGCTCCAGAGAAGTTCACGGCTGCCGTCGATCATAGATTGTCAGAGCTATGACGTCATACACGAAAGCCTCATGTGAGAACTGCGACCCCGCCAACTCAAGCATCCCAATTTCGGTGTGGCCAGGCCCATTCAAGAGAGTGAAAATGACGGAATTTCTGACACGGCAATCTGAGTGTCACAAGAATTTATCTACCTGGAGGGAAAGAGAACCCAAGACATTCAACACGCTAAGCCCTATTCCCACGAGCACTTTTTTTTCTACTCTACCACTCTTTCCAGACTTGCTGTTCCCACCTGCGGTGATTTCTAGTACACAAGTTCCTCGATTTGCTTGCTATACTACATGTTCCTTCTTCCATCCTCCATTTGGGCCACCAGTATATGTTGGGGCAAGGGAGATTTCTTATTGTTTAGAACTGGCCTTCCAGTCGACATTGCATATAACAATCCCTTTGCAGTCTGCGTACATCGCTTACTTCCGCATCTGCTGCCGCAGGCCAACCATCGCCTTTAAATATTCAAATGGCCTTTTAAAGTTTCCCGTCAGGATGCAGGTAATAACATGAACTTATAATATAGTTCTAAATTTTTACTGCCGCGTTCGTGTAAAATAGTTTTCTTTGCATATCAAATACGTTTACAAATCTCAGTGCTTCTCTGCTTGGCGCTAGCTTCCGTAAATTGTGAGAGTTGTTCTCTGGAACTTTTGCATGGTTTTATGCAGAATGATATACAGCGCAATATAATGCTTATTAATTTTTACTTCAGTATCTACTGATAATGATAACGATTTGTGCTGCAGATAGATGCCCTCTGGCCTTATAGGTGTGCACGGCTGCGGTCAATCACTGACTGTCCTTCAGAGACGGAAGGCTTATATGACACCTGCTACCCCATAACGTCCCTCATTGCTGGTTGGGGCCAGTACCCCGCCGTAGCGCCTGAGTGCTGGAACCAGCTAAGCACCGATAGAAGCCACCTGGCTGGCAGAAAGGCTCGATCTTCCGTAGCGTGTGTGAGGCGTACACTTCAGCATTCTGCCATTGCGTAAACGTATTTGTACCGCAAGAGCATCAATTTCATAGAGCAAAATGTCTTTATAGAGACAATGTGCTCGTCTAGAAGATACCAGTGCAGAGGCAGACTTCTGATGCGACTGTTTACTGAATAGTAAAAATTAGCTTGATATTAAATTTAAGCTTAGTGCATTTGCAATGTGTGCCTTGAGCGAGTGTATCCCTGTAGATTCTAAATAGCAGGGCCTCAATATAGATTACACTCAAAAAGGTAATACAGCATTCGCCAATATTTTTTATCAATGCTACAAGCCCGTATGGTAGGGAAAATGATGAGGTGTGCGATATTAACCCTGGTTGGGCTTCTGGTAGCTAGAGTTAAGGGTATCATTGTGTGAACAAACGGGCATAAATAGCGGAACAGCTTTGTGGAGCCAACGGTATCCAGAAAAAAATGCCGGACCGTTGTCATAGACGTGTGCCCGGCATTCCACAGTCCGCTTTTATTCCTATTTCTTCGGTGGTTCAGTCAAAGTCTACCTCCTTTCTATTTTCACCACGTCAGTCCCGTGCTGTAGCGGCTTGACTAGAGGACGTTGGTGAAGACACTCATGCCCACCTTGACTGTTGTCCCTCATAGTCTGGCGCACATGCGGTGTATAAGCCTTGCTCAGTATGGCAGTTGTAGCGAGTGGACCGTTTGTTCTGACACTATGTATACCGTTGACTGTACTACTGCATTACTTATTACCTCCGCCAAGGAGGTTATGTTTTCGTCGTGTTTGTCTGGTCTGTCACCAGGATAACTCAAAAAGTTATCAACCGATTTCAATTAAATTTACAGGGATTGTTAGGTATATTAGGAAAAACAGATGATTAACTTTTGGGGAAGATATGTCCATCCGTTTGTTTGTTTGTCTGCGTCATTTTTCTCGATGCCATAACTCAAAAAGTTATGGATGGATGTTGATGAAATTAACATGAGTTGTTAGGTATATAACAAAGAGTAGATGACCAAATTTTGGTAATGGTTCGTTTGTTCGTTCGTTCATTTGTCACTGTTTTTAATTTTATGCTTGTTAGCACAATAACTCAAAAAATAATGAATGGATCTTTATGAAATTTATAGGAGTTGTTTGTAATGATAAAAGACATAAATGATCAATTGGTGCATATCGGTTAGTTCGTTTGTATGTTTGACTAATATTTGTCATAACGTTTGTTAACAGTATAACTCAAAAAGCTATGAACGGATCTTCAAAAAAATTGAACAAACTGTTATTAATATGAAAAGGCACAAATGACTAGATTTTGGAGTTTATGCAAAGAAAACTATGGTTTCAGAGCCAATTTGAATTTTTGCTACCGTTGGCTCACTTGGCGGAGGTATGCGCTCTCAGAGTGCTCTAGTTGAAATTGAAATCTCTCCCTCACTCTTAGTGCATATACGACCCTGTGGCTTGCCTTGGGCTTCTTTAGGCCTTCGGGACAGCGTTGTTTCGTGTCTTTTGAGCATTCTTCTTTTGACTGCGCCAATTGACGACCTTTGTTCTGTTCTTCTTCTTGATTTACTGTTCTCATGGGTATGGTTCAAGCGTGGGAGTATCCTCGTCCATGGGTTTTTATGTTAGCTGATGAGGAACTGAACCACTAATGTAAACAGCAAATAATCTGAGTCAGAAATGCTTAACTCCGATGGAAATTTCTGGCTATGGAACAGCTATGTCGGAACAGAGGGAGTATTGATCATTCAACCCTACAACCATATTCTATGTGGTGTATTGCTTCGGAAGTAAAAAAAATGAGATCGTTTGCGTAACGATATTCTACGGATAAATAATTGGATCTGAGTGAAATTATTCAGTTATTTTATGCCATTCTATATATGCAGTCTGTTTCATAAACAAGTTTACCACGAAAGCGTAAAGCATCCAAAAGTTGTATATTTTTTGTATGAGAAAGACGCTCGTAAAGAGTAAAGCCACACTTCCGTATTCGCTCTCATTCATTCTGTGCCAACTGATAATTCCCTTAAAATTCAGAGAGGGCTCTAAAATTCCTTATCAGAGAACAACAGTTGGCTTGTCGCTAAAAATCCGCCGATAACTTGCGGAAGGATTTGATTTTCACTGAAAAGTTGCCGTTACTAGGCCGCCATTGCCCGTGTGGAAAGCCCGGGGTGGTGGATGGGGTAAAATACGCTAAAGACTTTGAAGAGACCTTGATTTTTACACTAATTTCTGGCCAATATTGGTTACCGATTGCATAATTTTTCGAAGCCTTTAATATCGGTGAGTTGCGTTCCTATCGCCTGAGTTGTGCACGTGGCTGCACGAAAACGAAGATGCGAGACCTCGGCTGAGTCACAGAAGGCACTATTTTCTAATGATTTAATAATGTTTAAAGTTACATCCGATTCGCGTGCCTTTTTTCACATTTTATGCGTATGTTCCTTGAAATACGTTCGAAACATATATTATTTTTAATTTGAGAAGCTGGTAGGATTTATTCTAAAATATTGGTTATTAAAAGAAGCAAATAAGTTTTCTGCCGAACAGTGAGGTGAGAGAGCACTTATGGCCATGAAACACGCTAGTCAAAAGAACGAGTGTGGTCATCTTTTCGTCCGAACGTTATGTTAAACTCTCGCAAACATTGCTTTGAGATTGCAAAGAAAATGTGTCAAAATGTTTACCGTCAGTTCAGTTTGCTCCTCTAGTGCAGTTTGTTAAGGGGATCAACTCAAAAATTTAGAAACTTTTTTATTTGTGAACCGATTGGTCTAAAATTGGTCAATTTATGTAATTTTGGAAAATAAACACATTTTGCTTCCACAACTTTTTTTATTTAGGCCTTAGTTTTTGAGATAATGGGAAGTATAGATATTTCATTTTTTTTGTGAAATGCCAAAAGGATAGAAGTGAATAAGTGTTCATGCTAGAAAAAAAAAAAAAGACAGTTTTAGAATCCTTGAAGCATTCCTAACAAAGTTATAGAGACAGATTTTCCATTTTCCGCTTCGTTTTCTTTTGATATGCGATTTTTGATCGCCAACTGAAATATAGTGAAAAAAAAGCAAAATTTCTGGTTTTGAGCTGGATTAAAAAAAAAACATGAGGGTAAAAATGGAAAATGTTTCTCTAAAAATTTGTTAGGAATGTTTCAAGGATTTCAAAACTGTCTCTGTTGTTTTTTTTTTTTTTTTTTTCTAGCGCGAACACTAATTTTTACCAAAATCGTTAGTTGATCCCCTTAACTTACGGATATCTCATTAGGTATCTGGAGGAATTGATCACTCAAAATTCCTCTCAAGTGTGTGCTATTTAAATGGACGCTTCAACGCATCCGAACGAAAATATGACGATACTCGTTCTTTTGACTAGCGTGTGTCATAGCCGTAACTCTACCAAAGCCCAGCTGTATGGCATGTGACCTCGGCGGTAATCTCTAATTTATTTCCATACAAGGACCATTTAGTAGCGAAAGTTCATTCTAAATTTATACGGTCAAAGATTGTTTTTTTTCTGATAATTAAGTTACTCAAGCGCTATCTTAAGATTCATTGCGGAACCTCGTCGTTAGTGTTTCTGTCGATCCAGTTTCTAATTCGCTGATTCGCCAAATCTGAAAACATTTTGCAGCGGCTACGCACTAACTTGCAATTTACGGATTGGTGCAGAAATATATTTTATTTCTTATTGTACCATGTATTGGTGGAATGAATCGATTTGCTATGCCCACTAGGCTAACGATCGACAAACGTCCCAGTAAAAAACGTTCCTCAAGTCACAGAAAGCGTCCGACTGGACACCACTTAACCGCCATTGAGACTGGATCATCTCGCCCGAAGTGTGCGAATCGATTGAACCTACATTATCTTTTAGGCATTTGCTAATCCTTTCCTAAGTGCACCACCACAACACCGTACAATGAAAGGGACTACGTCAAACCGAGGGCGTCCTTTGTAGTATTGACGCAACAGTGCATCACAAATTTTGCCGAAGGTAGAGATATCCGTGCTAATATGACATCACACCTACGTCGCTGGGCGTCATGAAGATCACATTCTTTTATGCTGTTGCCACGCTAAGCTTTTGTATTTAATAAAACTGCCTTGCTAGATTCTCATGAAACCTAGGCAAATTTTTACTATTACCCACACTCGAATTCAGTATTATTGTTGACATATTTAGGTATAATGAAGCATTCTAAGACGTTTTTCATGAATGACGTTTCCGTCGGAAATGCTTAGTTTTCGAGATACAGTATTTGACTTTGAGGTTCCCATTGTTGTTCGATGAGAGAAAATTACCAGCCTTATCATTGGCTTACTAGCGACCCCATAGGAACCTAACCGAACCTAACCTAGCCTAACGTACACCCAAGGGTCCCAAATGCCTTTCCGCAGGAGATGTTGCAGCTTGCCGCAATTCCTGCGGACGAGGTTAGTTTTGTAAAGTTAGGTAGGCTCTCAAAACTTTCCCTTCTGTTTCATGAGGTGGGCCGCTGATCGAGGTGGCCGACCAATTCCCGCTAGACTTCTACCTTGTATTTCGTTTCCTTCCGCTACGCGGCTTAGCTGAGCGAAAGCGTTCAGCCGTGCCCGGGGGTTGGAGATGCACAACTTGCGCTTTCTTCCTTTCCTGTCAGTAGTGCACTGACCACTTAGAATCTGAGACCCACCGGCAGAAAAGCCGAGACGAAAAGCATTGATAATTTGAAACGAGGCGTACTTCGCGCCTTAGCGACGCACGAGCCTGTGTTAAACCACAGCAATAGTTCGGCGCGATATAGACATTGTGTTCCTGATGCGCTAGTAAAATTTTGTACTACTACTACTAGCCTAACCTAACATTGCCTAACCTTACCTAACCCCACCAAACCTTACCTAACGTTCCATAACCTTACCTAACTTTACCTAACCTTACCTAACCTGACCTAACCCTACCTACCCCTACCTACCCTTATCTACCCTTAACTAACCTAACCTAACCTAACCTAACCTAGCCTTACCTATTCTTATCTAACCTATAATCTTATCTAACCTAACATAACCTAACCTAACCCAAAAAAAAGCCTATAAAAAGAAGTTTTTCTTTACACTGTGCGAGTGTGGCTATTTCCTCCCATAGAAAAACAATAGCAACTTCAAAGTTAACTAGAACGCCTCGTGCCGTAAGACCATCACCCACGGAGGGAGCAAATTTCATCGCCGTCATTTTTTATGGCCAGCTAATCCTAGTTTTTTTTTTGGGGGGGGGAGGGGCATGAGTTACCTCGTGCATGGGTTCCCCGTTTCTATCGTCATAATTATGTCCTTTACTTCTCCCTCAGTTAGATCGCCGTTGTTGTGGAAGTAGGCGCGCTCAAACTATGATAATAACATAGGAAAAATTGAACGCCTCGACGATCTGCCGCGGTGAAGGCAAATTTAACGCCGTTATTTTTTTGGCCAGCTAGGCCTAGTTTTTTGGCATAGGTCACATCTAGATCAACCCACCAAACTCCCTACAAAAAATTATGAACATTGCTCTACTCCTTCGACCACTTTTTGGGTGGACAGACAAATGTATACATTTACATATTTACAAATGTATATGTACCCAAATTTTCAACGAAAACATTATTACCTCTCTCACTTCGTTCGCGGGTGATAAATATCTCGAAAACTAAGCATTTCGAACGAGAACGTCATGCCTGAAAAACGTCTTAGAATGCCTCATTTTACCCAAATATGCCAGCAAAAATACCGGAATCGAGTTGAGGGGTAATAGTAAAAAATACCGAAACCCATCACATGGCTTTAATCGAGGAGTGGCTTATCATTAATATTCTAATGGAATCAAAATAATATCGTAGCACCCTTACCTACTACACTTCAGTGAGGAAAGTATCCGACCAGTGGGGCCTTAGTTGAAGCCCATGGTTTGGCCTCTGTCTGGCACCAGCTTACACTGCCACCGTTACGAGTTGATTGAGTGCACGACTTTGCAGGTTGGGCGCCAACGAACTGCTTGGGGCGGTGCTAATAGGTTCTGCTGCCCTGGGCATTGGGCGCGAGCACTGGCAGGAGATGCTCGAGAGCCCCCGACGCCCTGTAACTCAGTGGTACCCCTTGCTGGACAGCGTCCCCGACACCCTCCCCACCACCCCGCAGCGAGGAAAGCTCTCCTCCTGCAGCAGCAACACGTAAGTGTCTGCGTTAGGCCCTGTTTAAGCCCCGTGTGTTTTTTTCTAGTCATGGTATGAGATTTATCAGCCTAGAACTGATAATTTATTCATTAACCATTCGAGCCATTAAATGCATCATGAACCCTAAAGCCACATACCAAAGCTGCAAGATAAAATTGTACGTTGAAGAGTTTAGCAGTCGGCCGTGACCGTAATCAGTCGATTAATACCTGTAATCATCTCTCCGATGACTGTTGTCCTGCTAACAGTACGTCATATTTGCTTTACTTGTTTACTATGCAATTATTATATTTTCTACACAAGCTATACCTTTACTAGTAATCGGGTCCATCTAAATATTGACAGTAAAGAACTTGCGACTCTATTTCTTCATAAATATTCATACTTCATCCGGCTGCTTAGTCTGCTAAGAATATATCGCTCCTGTCAACTTTATTCAGATACTGCCTGCCCTGTACAAAACTTAATCGAGCACCATAAATGAAGTTGAAATAAGATATTTACGGAGAAATAACATCTTGGGTGAGAGGCCATTCACATCAATCCAGATTTTTCATGCAAACAAATAATTGTATCATTACCAGACTATGCCAGTGAGGAAATTCATCCAAAGAAAGAGAACAGTATGTACTTTGTACATGAACAGCTGGCACGACATCTCATTGAACAAAGATGTACTGCAACAAACAAGTGACCCCGCAGAAACGCTCAGCCCGAAGCTAAGCACCAATTCACACAATGACATTCTGCAGGCACTACTGACCGCCTTACAGACATTACCCCTAGACATGGACACGCACCATACATGCACTCATGTACTGACCGATACCTCCTTGCATGCGCTTCCCTGCAATGGGCTCAAAACACTGGTAACGCACGGCGGTCACAGCAGCAGGAGCCACGAGTCATTTAAAATGAACTACATATGATGATAAGGAAAGAATATAGATATATGTAGCTTTATGGAGGGACTAATTTAGCGAGTTTGATTTGAACGAAAAAGTCTGTGTTATCTGCACTGCACAATAATGCCCATCGTTTGATGTACAAATTTAGTTTCTGATGCTAAAGGTGTGTTTTATTTTGAAAACTAGGATGAAATTACACACACCATGAAGCACGTCTTCATGCACGTAATACATACCCATATAAATAAGCAAATAAATGAAGGAGCAATTACACGATGTGCATTATTATATTGTGTGGATAGCTGTGGGTATCTAATATGATAAATAGCCCGAATTCTACCGAAGAGTATTTCATAGTGCAGTGTCATCACTGTCGATATACTATACACAGACTCACCGCTTTTAGCGTTTGCTTCAATGATACCTCAAACTGAAAATCTGCTGGGGGCCACTGAAAGAAACTTTTGTACCGTACCGGGATTAGTTAGTCTGCTTGAGTTAGTATCTAGGTTACCAGAGATGAAAAGAATAATATATCTAGGCTAGCCTCCACCTTGTTAGTTAGTACTTTGCTTACCTTTTTGTTGCTCAATGGCTGAACATATCTGGAGAAGATTTAAGGAAGCCGTAGACGAAATACCCAGTTTGTATGATGCAGTATAACAAGTTAAGGAGACCTTGTCTACGAAAAGCACACTATCCGTTGCTGCTTGGGCCCGTGAGGCCATCACTTTCGAGACCCTAATGATAGTGACTGGGGTCATAAACTTGATTTGCATAATCCTCATTGGTATCGTATGCGTGTTTGCCTGTTGGATTGATCAGCCCAACAGATACTTCACCTCTGAGGAGAGAGTGGCCGTTGAGAAAACGATGCTTAGCGAAAAACGGCGTCTTCATCGAGAGAAGCGGAAAGTGAAAAAGCCCAGTACCTCGACAATAGTGCGTAACTGGCGGCGTAAGCAAGGCAACAATCCTCTAGTCGCTATAGCTGACATTCAGCCTTACTCCTATCAGTCGGATGATCTAGGATTGACGAATGCTGTTGATCACAATACCTGCAGTCCACTTCGTTACCAATCGGCTCTTGCCAGTAGTAGTCCAAACACAACACGCGGTTCTGCCCTGCAAACCGCAGTCACTGATAGCGCCCACAACGAGCACGGAGACAAAACTTCCCATGTAGCTCAATTTACTGACTAGTCAAACTTAAATTCACAGCCAGGAAATATTCTCTCGGGCGTCAACAGTGAAGTAACTGTAAATAAAGTTGACGAGGATGAGAGCGCGTTTTTGCCAAGCCCCGATTTGATGCCGTTGCTTTAGGGGTCTGATGAAAGCGAAGTTGACTGCTCTACTGAAGACGATGGTGGTTATGCCTGGTGTTGAGAAGAGGCCGCAGTAAACTGAGCTCCGGCTTATTATAAACCTGCGATGTCGGCAAAGTCCTTTCGAGCATTGTTATACTGCACCATTTTCCATTTAGTCAGCAATGCTTAAAAAAAATTCATAGGTACCTGAACGTTTTGTGTCTTGCTGCTTTGTCATTGATTCATTCATCTGGATTTTGCCCGAATTGGTGCGACAATGCTGTGACCATACTTTGAAACGAAAGTACAAAGAGTGAACGGCTATTCTATTTCATTTCTAGGGAAGCTTCCATTGCATGTACGTAGCTATTAGCAATATGCTCGTGCTATCTCGCATTCGATGATATACTGAAAAAATTTTCGAATTTTTTTTTTTTTAGAATAACACTCGGTATGTCTATAGCCCATTGATGACCTTTTATACTGTTTCGCTCAGATACTCGCACAGCAAGACTGAGCTTCCATTTTTCTTTGTGCCCGGTGCTATTCATGCCCCGCGTTTCAGCGAAATTATACCATAATGTGACAGGCGATATTTTACCCTGCCGCGATATCATATCTCTGTTTCCTACGGCATGATGTCGGCATCTGACCTACCCTTTCTTCATAAGACATCAGTAGCAGTTTAACCCACTGATTTTATTTTTCATTTCTTGTTGCAGCTGAATGGCATAAGCGTGAGATGTACCAAAGTAAGGTTCCTGGACCACACGTCCTGTTCGATGGGAGGGAGATCGACTAGCTTCCATGACGCCATGCCTCGTTAGCTTAAGCCCAAACAACGTCTTGTCCAACAATCACCAACTGGCAATTGATTCTCAGCTGTGTCACGTCACTAAAACTAGTCATTACCCCGCCTCTTGAAGATGACGTGTCCCATGGAAACCCTCGGTCCTGTACGGTGCGGCTACAGTCCCTCCCCAAACGTCCAAGGACTTAAGGCCCCTGCTGCAGTGCCTATCCTTCTCTTCTCTATCGCTCGTCCACCGCCTTCTGGTGCTACACCACTGGATCATCTCGTGTCTTATATATTTGATATTTTCTCCTTTTTAATAACTTTTTATCTATACAGTTTCTCTACTCTACTATATTTTTGTATATGATTGCAATATTTGACGTTTGGGTCATCATTTCTTAATGTACTCATACGTTTCGAAGATATTTTTAGGAAGGTATTTCACATTCAGAGAGAAGAAAGCTAGGGATGGCGTAACGGATACAATTACTTATAGATAATAACTAACTGCAAGGTACTCCATTCATGCTGATGAGGAAGATACGTTGTATGAGGATCTTTAATGCTGCGCCATATACAAGCAATTAAAGTCTCTGAGGCTCAACTCCCCGGACAACATCTTCCAGTTATCTGAGTATCTTAATCTATAACTGAAGTAAATATTAGAAATTTCACAGGAGCGGCTCGTGCTCTGTGTAAGGGTGGGGCTCTCGACTTTTATTTGGAAGCATTTTTGAAGAACAGGTGCTTTTCTATTGTAAATTTAGGTCATAAATTCTTTAAAAATATATATATTATTTAAGATTTATTCATCTATTTGCATTTTTTGTAATCTTCCCTCCTTTCAATATGTTGGTGGGGCCGGCCCCTCTAGCCCCAATGGACGAGCCGCCACTGCTAGAAAACATATATTGTGTACGTATCAAAGGGTAGCCATTATGTGTGTACGTCTAGGAAGGAATATAGTTTTTACATAATGGAATATTGTGCTTATTGTTGGGTCTAGTAGTGCCGTCTCCATTAAATGAAATAATCTCGTATTCAAAACAAAGTCTTCGACTCTCGTATAAAACTTCTTTCTTCTTAAAAAAAATCTATGTGCTTGCAGGAGAAGCTCCATGAAGTTGTGTAAAGGCTCCTAGGTAACAATGAAAAACAAAATTGGTCGTAAATGTAAATTCCGTAGAAGCTTATTTGTGAGAGTAAGAGAAACTTGACCGTACGAATATTATTACGGAAAAAATTAGGAAATTGCAACGTTTCACTTGCATTTAAATCAATTCCTGAAAATGTTTTATTTCGAAGCGAGTATGTCGGAAGAGTTATTCGGTGTAATGAGCTGCAAGTGCATGTATTTTCTCATTTGATAGTGAGACGTTTTACTCGAAATAGGTTTGTGTTTTCAATAAAAAAAAATCCGAAGATCGATCGGTTTAAAATTACTGACTACTGTACTGTATTTCAACTCAGTTTCGATGCCAACAAGCAATAAGATACGCTGGGCTCGATTTTGTTTCATAGGAAAATTATTTGCCTCTTTCTTCACAGGTTTCTCGTTTTGACATGCTCTGAGGCGCCTATTTCCTGTAGCCCCGAGAGAGAGCTGTTTATTTTTTAGAACAATTTATATTTTTGTGCAGGTTATTAAGCTGGTAGTAGTAAAAATACCTTAAGAAGTAGCCTCATCTAGTCAAATAGAGCCTATTTTTGTGTCATTGTGAATTATTGTATATATATTTTTGGACATGCCTCATTGGACGGCTATAGAGAACGAAGATTAAAATGAACGAGAGTAATGTTAGTGGCGCTCATAATTCGGTGTATATAAATAGTGCTTTGTAGTCTAAGATAAATAATTGTACTTGTTTACCTAATTACAGTCCCGTCGATCTAAGAATCTAGTGTGTGACTAGTTGCGAGCTCGGGCAGCGAAGGGGAGCGAGAGCCCCTCTGATTTAGCGAAACATTTTGGTGCGCCAGATGAGGCGAGGAGAGGTTTAGGACCATGAACGGCCCATGAGGTCCATTCTCACAGAGAAGGTAAAGTGGAGGTTTCGGTCCCATCTGTGTCACCGCAGCTGGACACGCACATTCCGGCCGGATTGGAGTCGCAGTGACGGAAGAGAATAGAAAGGAGACGCAGTCGTCAGTGGTGAAAGCCTAATTAAATAGCCTAGTAATTATTACAGTTGAGTGCTGAGAACATCAAGCATGCTTTCTGTGTGTAATATGTACGTTATTGAGCAAATAACGTGCAGTGATCACCCCCTAAACGCTTTTGGCACCTGAAAGTAATGCAGCTGTTCACTTTACAAACTTCTGGAATATGGTTTAACCCTCAAAAAATAATGCTTGTTATGACTGTAAAGTCAGCGTATACAATACTGACATTGGAGCGTTAATTAGTGTAAAGCTTTAGTCGCTAAGATTGAGCGAACGTTTCATAAATTTGCGTAGCTGCATAAAAAGTTTTCCTTGATTCTGCGCGTTTGATAAAATAAAACTAATGTGCCAAGATTTTTGAGGTCTTCATGCAGGCTTCTTTGGAATGCTGACATGCGGTGCAGAAAATAAAGAAAATAACGATGTAACTTGCTGTATTTAAAGGAAAAACTAAGATTGCGCATGTTTGGGTCACTGCACTGATTCCAGTGTAAGAAGAAAGATATTTCGGGGATGTTTATTAATGGATGTTGTTGAGTAGATGATATTTTTGTAGGTAATTAAGGTCATACCCTGCTGAAACCTTAATATATATCCGCTGCCCATGATGCCCTTTCCCCATAGGAATCTATATTATAGTGAACACGTAGTCATGTTAATTGCTGAAGATACACAATAATTATGCTGGTATTTTGAATGAGATTAGAACTACGGGGTGCACGTACATGTGAGTGGACAACTCTGATATTCTTTAGATGGCCATGAGTACCTATACTTCCTAATAGCTCAGTTGGTCTAATGCCTTATTTCAAACTTAATTTTCGAATTATCTTCGCATTTTAAAAATGCATGGTAACTGCATTGTATAGGATAACTCATTCCTATAGGAATATCTACGACAAGTGGAAGAATCATAATGCCTGCGTTGACATTGAGTGTATTATCACGTCTTCTTAATATATAATTCATTGGAACGTTACTGCATTGATCTGTTAAATTCATGCAGGCATACCTGCAACAATAATGATCAGAGTCATTTACTTGTCTAGAGAAGCTGCTTCGTTATATAAATATATCCAGGTGCTTTCATGAGAAGGGAATGTTCATTTTGCCTCCTTCTAAACTAAAGCATCTCGAGGTGTTCACCCGCATTTTCAAGCGTCCCGTATGGCAAGAACGCTGGCAACTCGAAGACCGTTTGAATGTTTAAAAACTAGATAATAGCTGTTTAAAGACACTCGGTTGCAATGGTAGCTCCAAAACAGCCAACAGAACTTTGATATTCCGAATTTTTCAATTTGTTTCAGTTGTGCATATACTGTATTCAAGTCAAGAGATTTCCTTCCAAATTTTTACGATAAAAATGTTGTCTCTGGTGATTTGTCCTAATCGTTGGCTTCAGGAGGTATCGGTTCTGGGGTCATTTTGAGCTGAAGGTAAAATCGGCAAAGTTACTCTGGTAAATTTTGGGTTAACTGTTTTCTCTTATATCATAGTTCTCTCCTAGTTTTATAGCACTTCCTAGGAAACTCTCCAATATTTTAAAGCACGAAGGTGCAAGTTTTTTAACTGCACTGATTTTACGCTCATGTGATTAAAATATTCGTAAGGTAAGATTGACACCAAGCTGTTTACTTCTCTTTATTATATTAGGATTGTTATTTTATAATATGTGTGTGTATGTATCACACTGAAATGCAATACAGTACCCAGGTAGCAATCATATGCTATAGGTATTAATATTATTATAAAGTTGGAATGTATTTTCGTGTTATATATTACGGTATTTCTAGTATGTTGTTATTATGTTATTTTGGGATTACAACGTAATATTTCTTTGTTGTGTTAATATCGTATACTATGATAATATTATAATAATGCTACTCATAAATATTATCTCCTAACATTGATTTAATCTTCAACATAATCTTAATTTAACGTTATTCCTAACATTAAACAGATATTTTGGACTAACAAGTAAAATATACTTCTTTAACATTAAAAAATATTAAATTTTATATAAAAATAATGTTTTAGACGAAGAAATAAAATACACCGCGCACGCCTGTAACTTGGTTGAGTCAACGCTTGAATTCGTATTTCACACTGATGTTTATTTTCTAATGTTGTATATTGTAGACTAGAGATAAATGTTCGAATGTGTAATTTTAACTAGTATGACATGAAGATTACATCTGTATATGTGCAAACCGACTGTAATGTATAGAATTGAGTACATATTATGAATCTGATCATCCGTTGTTTGATGTCTAAGGCAGAATCAAGTCTGCTTTTGCAAAAACGGTCCGAGATAAAACAGACAAATCATTTTGTTTATGCCCAGAGCTCTCTTGCCACGTTTTCTCGATGGACAGGTTACGCTTGAGTGGGTAACTTGTCCCAGGATCCCTCCGCTGAAGCTTAGCGGAACCACACGGCGACGACTACACCCTCGGTCTTTCCAGTGTCTGCCGACATAGTCTGGTGTGTAATATTTTAATGTTGGAAAAAATAATAAAATAAAATAACATGGACACCATAACAATAAAATAATATAATTAAAATGTCATGGAACATTATTTCAAAATTACAGAATAACCATAATTTAACGGTTAGTAGAAGATAATATTTTATTAATACTAAAATAATATTAGAAACATTGTTTCAATATTAGTTTATTATTTCATCATAACATCTAACATTATGCAACTATAGTATTTTATTATTTCCGAAGAATGTTATCCTAACATTGAAATAATCGTGCAAAATTATATTATTTCAGAATTGGGAATAATATTACCAAACGTTACATTATAACTTTATTCTAATTTTAACATAACAATTTTTGCTACCTGGGTATGTAGGTACTTTATCAAACGTGACCGGTGGCAGCAGCCCAAATATCGTACGTTGCTACCTGTGGCCATTTAGGGTCGCAACCGCCTGGGGATGTCAGGAAGCATTGGGAGAAGGGTCACTGAGCCTTGGTAAAGATACCATGAAGCTGTGATAGCATTGGCTTAAACTCTTCTATAATTTTAGACGCTTTCTTTTACGAAAAAAAAAAATTATCTGAAGCTGCTGGTAGTAGGGGCCGCGCGGACTTCAAGCTTATCGCCAGAGGGTAGCATTAGCGTGGGTCCAGGCTCTTGGCTAGGGAATTGCGTGGGTTTCAAGCTAGGGATCGCGTGTACTTCAAGCTTAGGTTGAAGGTCACTGGTGCTTTAAGCTTATGGGCAGAGAAAGCGTGGATTTCAAACTTTTGGGTAGGAGGTCTCGTGTGCTTTAGCTTTGAGTAGGTCACGAGCGTGGAAACATTAGGACCTGCTTAAGGCCGGGCCCCATCGAATCAACAAGTGACGTGCAACGCAACAAATTGTTCCATGAAAAGAAAACGTAGCATCCGCTACAGCAATTTACTGTCCCCACCGACGCAACCCAAATCGCACGACACGCCATCGTTCACAGGCGCCATGTCTCCGGCGAAAATCGTATTGCATCATTTGTTGTGTCAGTGGGGCTCCTGCCTAACTAGACAGTCACACGACATCTGCTCCTTTTTCGCTGTGCTTGTACTCAGACGTACAGAACGTATTAAATAGCAGGTTCAGTAATAATTTTCTTAGATTAAGAAAACTTTTCATCAATGAACGTATTATGTAAGCTTTTCACCTTCGTGGAAAAACAATGTAATGGCACAGGAATTGTGGTATGGTTCACACAAATCTATACAGCGGACATAGCGTTGGAGTGTTACCTCATAAGTCTGTGTCATGTTGGTTGTACCTACTATTAGATATCGCTATTTGTGACTATAACCGTGCTCTCGTATAAAATTGCTCATCCGTAAAGTCAAAGTTCCGTGTTAAATGTACTGACCTAGCAGAATTTACATTCACCCTTAAAGCTCATTTACGATTTTTTATTTGTTTCTGGAGCAGTCAGAGGCTCTTCTGTTATAAACATCGTCAACTTGCTGTGAAGGGCACTAACTGAAGAAATTTTGCAGGTGGGGGATGTGAGGGTGGCAAAAAACAACATAAACTGTGCCGATAAGTTTTCACGGTCGCCACATTTTAGCGAGACGAAGGAACTCTTTCGGCTTCTTATCGACATTGGAAAGATTTACAGAAGATCTGGTTCTAACAGAGAAAAAAAATCATTCTTTCATGGGGCAGATTACGAGGTTAAACTCTTATAACCAGATGTTAAAATTTTACCGTTAACTTACCGCTATTCTCAATAGCCGGACATTTCCCAGTTTCAGTGAATGTTTAGGAAACAAGTTTACAAGGGAAATTTTTGTACATGGGCCGCATATACATACGTCCTCCCATTGCCAATCAGTTTTTATTGCTTATAATATATATATACATACTATAGGCTAAAGTGGTTTTAAAACATTGGGAAAACGGTCAGTAGCCCCCCTCACTGTTATTCAAGTATATTGCTCTTTAGAACTCCAAGTTGCAGTAGTCTTGCGATAGCCCAGAAAATAGCGACAACCATGGAAATGTGAGGAAGATATTAAATCGAGCTGTGTAAGGTTAAAGTGACTTATCTTGTTGCTTTGTACATGTAGCTAATAATTGTGTATGAAGGTATATACTAGCCTATTCTATTCAGTAGCTTCAGCACTGCTGTATTAGTAGACTAGTCTGTGTGTTAGCAAAGTAAAAAGACAAGAGTGTGCTTTTACGGGCCAAAAAAGAGCCATGTGTGACGTCACTGCACACTCCGCTTCTGTAGGTAGTATGATGACCCATCAACAGATGTAATATAACCGTGCTTTCCATCTCTCGGCGGCAATCGTTAGCGCTTCGAACTGGCATCTGAATTCTCACCACTAACCGGTCAACCGCTGGTATTAACTCTGACGCTGTTCACGGCTTTGTTTTGGCTACGTTAGAGCAAACTCGCCTCTACTGACTTTGTGCATGTGTTAAGAGCTAACGGATAGGTTAGTAGCACTCCCTGCCGCAAGTCTTTCCTAGCGGTCCTAGCGCCGGACCTATCAGTAGTTAAGTATGTGCTGTGCACCATATGTAGCCGCAGCGCCTCTCAATGTTGCACAGGCACCACAAGTTTTATCGGAAAATCTTAAGCATTTATTCGATGTCTACGCGTAGAAAGTGAGCCGAATCGACTAATAATGGATAAACATGTCAAGGTTTTTTGTTGGACGGACCTGTTCATGTAGTGGAACTTATATTTCATAAAATGTCACTATTGGCCTTACTTGGTGACGTCGTTGCCCTTGAGAATAAGACTGACAGGTGTGGCCTCAGGTTAAATGACGTCACCGAGAGAGACCGGAGATATGTTACCTGTGATTGGAAGCAAACCCTTGGGCAGTGGATCTATCTTAACTGCGAGTACGTTCTTTTCAGTTCTACATCATCATCGTATTCTATGGATTTAGTTATATTGTTCTATGCATTTAATAATTAAGCTGCATGCGTTCAACCATCAGGCTCCATGTGTTCAACCATTAGGTTCCATACATAAACCAGTTATTTAATACGTCCAACCATTATGTTTCATACATTCAACTATATATTGAACTATAATGAGAACGTTGCTTGACGTCTGGACTGGTTCATTTTGATAAACATTAATAGATTTTCCAAATTTATTTTCAAAAATAAGCCTGGAGAAGTCGATTATTGTTTAACGATTCTGAACTATACGTTTATTGAACAGCAGTACCATCTTCTACCGAACACTGGTGCGGACTATCTTTGCATATATAGACATGCCGGATAAATATGGGTTACAATACGACACCGGAGCAGCTGACTCCTGTACTTTACAGAAGTAATGCATTTTTCCTAACTATAAATTAGTTAGAAGTGTTTATTTTTCTCACACATGCGTTGTAATGCAAGACGTATAGAACCATTGCGGAGTGAAAATTTTACAGTGGCATGTCTTCAAAGCCGCTAGAAAATTGGCTGAAAAGTAGGTAGTAAGGAGCACCTCGACTGCCCCGCCATGGCCCAATATGTATGATACCAGCGTAAATACACAGCTTCCTTGGTCCTCTATATGCTTTTCGAAAACTAGGAAGATTACCAGCCCTCTAAATCTGTTGTGTTGGGCTAAACCAACGCAACGCCTCTTATACAGTACAGCAGGCCTGCATGGGTCTGTCCGTCACAAAGATAGTCCAACGGGGTACTTTTCTAAGACAACTAATGAGACACAACCTTATATTTTTGGAACTTACTGTGCTGCATATTTCGGGCGTATGTGGATAGAAAACTCAATATACCGTAATCTCAAACCTTTAAGTAGGTGAAATAGTTTTTTTTTATCGTGATACGTCAGCACTGTGCAGAGTAGGTACCAAATATATGAGGGTGCGTCGAATAATTTGTCCAGGGACTGTACGTAAACGGACCATTTACGATACACAGACCCAGCAGGCCTGTACTTTAAAAGGTCTTGGCTACGCTGTATCATTTTATACGGTTTTATTAGAAAATTCACCTACGTACGGATATTGCTTCCAGTATTTAAATCACTAGCTCATTTTTTATTATCTTCGTTGATAGCAAATGCCACAGACTTTCGTGGACATTCACTTTTAATTTTTTGAAGCTCGCATCACGTATATATCGTGGAACGTTTGAACGGCGCTTTTCTATAAAATGCGTGAGATGCTCAAGATGAACGATAGCTTCAAAGACGGTATTCACAATACACTTTACACACATTGAAACGAGTGATGGTATTTGGTTTGGTATTCTATTTGAGCGGGAATCCGCGAATAATTGTTTGCATTTATCATTGCATAATCATTTTTCGAAGTGCTGACTAACAATTAAATTATATAGGTACATGAACACTTCACATTTAGAGTACTGATCGGTTACTTAAATTAGTTTTCTTAAACCTTTTTAATATGGAAACAATGTTTTTTCTGGTTTTAAGAAGACTGAAATTTGTTACAGCTATCCCGGTACTCGAAAATTTCTAAAAAAAAAATAGTACGTTTTCATCGCAAAAGTTCAGACCCTTCTCCAGTTACTCCCTTATATGATATGTATATGTAAAATGTCGTCTATTTTTGCCTCGCACCTTATTTTTGAATTGTCTGTGCTCTGTTTTTCTCTACCTCTTAATTATGAACGTCAGAGAAGGTCTTTTAGCAATAATATGATATTTTCTGCTGAGGCTATTTTCCTACAATGCATATATTCACATCGCATCCTTTGTATCACCGTAGGTAGGTACGTGCTAGACAATCAGGAGCATTTCGTTGTACGTGCGAGACCAAGAGCTTGCCTTTCTTTCTTTTCTATTGTATATCTCTTTCAGTACACAGTATACAGATAACGCGAACGGCGTACATAATTATATGGTCGTACAAGCGCAAAAAGCTAGAGCGATATTTCGTCACCTTTGTTTTAATTTTCTGATTCTGACGTATTTTTATATTGATGTTAACAAATAAATTTCTGTTGAGTTTCAGTTGTTCTGAAAGTAAGTTGTTTACACGTAGCCTAACGAAAGAATGGATGTTTGTCTTTAGAAAATAGTAAAATAGTGTGTGTAAGAAAATACAGTTACCATTGCGAATTGTAATGGACATGAAGTGAACAATATATATCCCAATTGAAATGTTGAAGAAGAGTTAGGTTGTTTGTACTTAAAATAAGTCGTTTTCCTGCTGTAGTGAAAAAATAAGCTATTTACCTGCTGTAGTGAAACGAAGAATAGATGCTTATTCTTACGAAGATAGTGTGCATTAAAACATAGTTAGCTTCTGTCTTTAAGATTGTAATATACCGTAAAATATTAGCTATACTGAATGAGTAAAATAATTGGTATTACCCAGAAAAGATTCACCTAGCTGCTAGGAAACTGAAAATTCGGTCCTGCTTCTGTCAAGCTCGCGTGTATAAGAAAAAACAGCGGGAGCTTTTTGGCGATTCGGAGATCAATTGTTGGAGGGAAAACTTTTAATGGACAACAGAAAACTTCTTGCTGCTCCTACGTATTATGATATCGATACCGAATCTACACTTGTAATACAGTACTAGTAGTAATTATTACTGCATGATTGCCCGAGAAGAACGCCGTAATGGACAACCAAGCGTTCTCTTCAATTTGGAAACTGTGTCAGCTGGCATGGGTCATTACTGAATGACTTGGTCTATTGTATATTGATTGCATGTTGACAAATGGTACCGGGCCTTCAGTCAGTCTCTGATGGCTGACAACCACTTCGCGGTCGTTGATTTTTTATTTGAACTGATTCCGCGTTCGAAATCCCGCGATTTTTTACCCTTAAAATTTCAGTTCCGCAATCTAAAATGACAAACTGTAAAACAAAATTTATTTTTTTCCCGCACTACCGGAACGCCAAACTTTCGATGACGACTTGGTCCGCGATCGCGGAACAGCGCGCCCAGAACCACTTGCAGTCCCAGAACCACTTGCAGTCCCAGAACCACTTGCAGTTCGAACCACTTGCAGTCCCAAAGAACCAAATTAATTACCAGCTGATGAAGGCAACAGCGTCTAGTGTGGTGCGCATTCAAACAGCTAATTAAGGCGTCTTTTTGTGGTCACCTTGCGGATGATTCCGCTTGATTGCGCATGATCCGCGCGTTTTGTGACAGCCTTTTGACGTAATTCTGATAGCAATCAACAGTAATCAGTGGTGAAAATTGATTGCAGCGTGATTTCCTCCGTAGGTTAATCATGTGTGATCAAAGAGTGATTCCAGCCGTTGGACATGTAAAAATTCAAAATTTGAGATGCAAGCAAGTTCGTGATGTTTTCTTATATTTAGGGAAAAATTGAAAAATATTATTATGATTGTTTGTAATATTGACGTCCAGAATTAGAGTTTCTTTAATTTTATGCATGTGTATGTTCAAAATGTCTTAAATACTGATAGTTCACTTATGCAATGACTTCAAAGTGAATAGAAGTTCCTAAAAAATCAATTCCCCACCATTTTCCGTAAAAATACGATAGAAATTTATTTTTCGATAATAGACATGGCGTCTCTCACGGTCTCTGGTTTGTTTACAAAATCATTGACCGTTCTCGTGCTTTTCAGTGTTTACGATGATCATGATCACGTAGATTCTGATCACGAGCGTGGCCACAAAATGACGCCGTAAGACTTTCAAGTAGTCCAGTTAGGGAATCTCCCCTTCATTATTGTGAACTTCAAAGGAGTCCGTGGGCTGAAGCAGTCGACTCGAGATGGGCTGTGACCTCAGTACATTCAGCGGGACCTCACGGGCACAAGAAACGACTATAGTGTGAAGTCTCTCTTCTGTATGGCTTGTAACTATCAACATAAGGTAACGGTCCCATGTGACTGGCGCTGTGTCCAAACCCAGGGGTCTGCCTTGGTAGTCCATTCTGATTTTCATTGAAAGGTCTATCACTAGCGTGGGAATGGGAAGTTTCATTGTAGAAGTGACTGACTACGAGATTTCTGCATTTAATCAAGTTGCTCTCCAATTAGTTAAGATCCTCATAAAGTTGTAGCCAGTGTGACCTTTAGAAGATATAGAGCCGTCAGTATTAGAAAGATGGAATCATATTATAGCTGGTCTATTTTAGTCATCCCCAGAATGAGTTATGATATAGTGAATATATGTAGTGAATGTGCTGCTCAGTGTCGTATGTGCATATACTGTACGTTGTTACATGTCCCTATAGAAAATATACATGTTCTGAAAACAATGCATATATTTCGTCCTTACATTACCTTGATTACCGAAAGTGATCTTCCACTTGGCTACAGCATCTCATTGTACAGCTGTGAAGACAATACTGAAAGGTAATTACTAATGATACATAAATAAAACTTTTAGCTACATCTAACTACATATTTTCTCAACTCAAACTATTAGTAACATAGTCTGCAGAAGACAGAGGCATCAGTAAAGGGCTGGTGCGCACATTTGTTCGTGAAAATGGCGCGAAATTTGGAGCGCATTACATACTATGTAACTACAGAGTTGAGTAACTGGTAGGTATCTATTGTGTTACCTTATCTTTTAATGTAACCGGGCTTATAACAGAGTTTTAAATGTTCTGATATGGTCTCTGTTGATGATATTTTTATTCACACTTGATTTCCTTCACATATTGTCAGTCAATAGGCCTAACTCAAATGAAAAACTACTCAATATAGATGAAAAACACCATTTATTATCTTTTCAGTTCAAGATTATTTCAGTTAAATACTAAAGGTATAGTCTGTATTAGTTGTGGACCGAATATTCGCATTCGCCATTCGCATTCGCGAATATTCGCACGTTTTCCATTATTCGCATGTAGACATGCGAATATCTAAGTATATCCACCGATGACGATCTCCTGAAATGATGGAAGATGCTCGCGAATATTTATCGAAATCTTTCTCAGTTAGCGAAGTATTATCTGGCTTGTCCACCAACTAATGTTGCAAGTGAGCGTCTTTTTAGTGGTGCCGGCCTAGTATACGATGAAAAACGAAGTAACCTGACAGGTGAGAGAGCAGAAAAATAGTTATTTTTGAAGTTCAACCTGCCAATAATAGAGTTAGTTATAGTCAGAAAGTTTAAGCCTCCGTTTCCGAGCAGAAAAGTATCACAGAGGTAGGAGCAAGGGACATATAGTTTGCCGATAGATACGGGGAACCCATGCACGAAGGTGTTCCCACACAGGATCAATGCGCATGAGAACAGAAAGTCGGGAAAGAAGAGGGAGGAAAAACAGAATAAAGCATGTCCAAGTAGGAGTATGAAATCGGGAAGGAAGCAAAGTGGGCACGAAAGACAGACGTCCCGAAGGCCTAGCTAATGGCTAAGGTAATCTATACGAACCCCCTGGAGTCGCCACGCCCCATAACATAGGATGGGCGAACCTAAACAAACCTAACCCTATGGCCTATATCCCATCCTGTGCCTGAGGGGCCCAACAGTAGAATTTAACTATGAGATACTTGGAGTTTATGCATGTACTAGCAACAGCAATAATGGCTTGCATGCAATCTAGTGAATCTAGTCAATCTACTTGTAAATAATCCTCTTTCAAAGGGCGGTGGTTGGGGAAAGAGGTTGGTGGGATGCATGTAAGAGTGGGTCCTTGTACCGTATCCTGGAAACAAAGAAAATTTAATGGATTCTAATTATATATTTAATTTTCTATGGGTAAACTCTTACAATGAACTCGAATTTCAAATAGTCCACTCCAGAGTCCAGACTCTAAAATCCAAATAAAATGTCGTATTACTTGAGAAATAGAACTTTGAACATCAAAACAATATATTCAGGTTCGCATTCGCGAATGTTAATAAACAGATATTCGGTCCACCTCTAGTCTGTATTGTAATACATTTATCTTGTATTTTGAATCTCAATTATACCTGCAATAAATCTATTAAATTATGGTTTGAGATAGGTTTCTCGTATCATAGATCGTGAAATTGGTCATAACTGAAATGGTTACAGGTCAATTCGGATAACCATTTATTTTCATTACAGGTAAAGCGGTTGCGCCCCTGCGCCTCAATTTTCCTCGCCCTCATTGCACCTTATCGCCAGCGCCTCTACTTATCCTAGTTCGCCCTACCATGCATGAATGTGAACACGACCCCGTTATAAGATGCTTGGTAAAAAAAAACTCTAGTTTTACTTGTTACAGATTTTAGAGTTTACTCTGCATAAAAATGTACCTTCATATATTACATCACGATATTAGACATCCCAAGGTTTCAATCAAGTACGTGCACTGTGGAGACAATTTGCTGCTGGCTCTCTCTTCCGTCGCTAACTGCGGTCCCATAGAAGACGCCCAGCATCGTGACTCTGCACACGTGGGGTGATGTGAAAAACGTCACCCGGACTTTTTCCGAAGACCCACAAGGTACAGGGATTCCGAAGGTCGAGGGTGATGTGGCAAGATGTTGGGAAGCAACCTATTAAAAGGCAGCCCTCGGAAAATATTATTTTTTTTTCAAGTTTGATTCGCGAAGTGCAATAAAATTGCAGTGTGCCAGTCCTTGGTGAACTTCTTTCAAAAACTTTTCGCCCCGTTCCGGTCCGCCCCCCCCCCCTCCCCCCCAAAAAAAGTAGTACGTGCGGGAAGCAATTTTTTTTTTTTTCTGCTGAAAATATAGAAAGCTAGCAAGTGCGGTGCTTCCTGGATATCTCGGGTATGATGTGGAGAGAAGTACAAAATTTGTGGCACATGATTATATGGCTATGTTTTCATGCAATAAGATTAGTAGTCAGCTAATGCATGTTAAGTGGCTAGCTGCTTGAATTGTAACTACCAGCTATATCTTAAGATTAATTTTTTAACATATATGCTTAAAGCTAAGGTTAGATTATTATGGCTATTTAATAAACGTTAATCATTGAACATAATACTCTATACTGTACTACTTAAGAGTAAGTACGATTCTTAACACTAGTCTAATTTCAAAGGAACGTTAGTATTTATTAGATTCCACCTCTCACAGTTCACTACATCTATAATGTATAGAGCCTACCTGTGGAGATCAAGAACTCGACAGTGAGGCGAATATTGTCCCTCAACTGACTAGCATGAGTGGGATCTGCACCCAACAACAGCTTTAGTGTGGGATTGTTAATTCCCATCCATTGCAGCTTTTTTTTTGCAAGTCCTGCCTTACAACAGCATAGGCTTGACAATGTAGAAGATAGTGGGAAACTGTCTCACGGACCTGGCAATTAAGGACTTGGACAGAGTGGCGAGTCAGACATATCAAATCGAAATAAGTAATCACCAAGTCCGGCATGTCCAAAGAAAAGTCTATACCATGCAACTTCCTGCCTTCGACTCCATAGGAATCCAAAAGTCATTTTTTAAATTATAGTGGGCTGGAGGCTCCGATAAAATAACCCCTTTGAGGTGACATTTGAAGTAAATTTCCAGAAGGATTCAAAGTACTGTATCAGGAAAAGTTTTTCTTAAGCTTAGAGATGCTCACTATCAGAGAGAGGTAACAGCTCACTCTATGATCATGATCTAGGTAAGCAGCCTGATAAGCTATCTCATTTCCCCTGATTCCAGAATGACCTCGGATCCTGTGCAAATACACTTTTCGATGTTGATTATTTTGCAGCAGAAGCAACTGTATATGCTGCACAAGAGGAACATAGCTGGTAGGATTGGAGGCAATTAGTTGCAATGAGGAGAGTCAATCTGTTAAAATTAGATAGTCTTTAGAATCCAAATTAGCAGCCTCAAGGGCCTTCTGGATAGCAAACAGTTCAACCTCAAGCACAGAATGATCACTGTTTAGTTTCCAACATACTGTCTATGATACAGATGGGTCATATAAAGCAAATGAGGTAGCACCAGTGCTATTAAATTTAGAGCCATCTGTAAAAAGAAGCACGAAGGTTGGGAAGTGCTTGTCTATGTAACAATTAAAGGTGATGTTGTATACTCCGGCCAGATAGTCTGTGAAGATATATCTTTGAAAAGAGATCCAAGGAGAATAGAGATAAAGACTAACCACTGTGAATTTAATATGGCCCATATTATAGATATGAGACCATTCAATGAACCTTGTTGTGAATAAGCGAGGAGGTGGTTCAATTCTACGCCTCACAAGATCGTTTGATGCCACGTTTCATTGGGATGAAACTTGTTTATTTATTTTTTACTTCGTAGACATAGCTTTTTGATGCCCTTCTAATGCTACCATTTATTTCGTTTTCCGGGCCCGTTTGATGCCTCTCTCCTTCTTCTTCTTCTACTTTATTTCGTTTTTCAGGCACATTCAACACTTATCTTCTAATATTATTTTATTTTGTTTTCCTGGAGTATTGCATGATGTCTTCTTCTTCTATTATTTATCTCGTTTTCCTGGTCCGTTTGCTTCTAAAGAATCTGTTCTGTATTTTTTTCATTACTTCCCAGCCTTTTTGGACGCCCTTTTTCTCTAAATCTTCTTTGGTTTTCAAGGCTGTCTGCATGCCACTTTTTCATTACATTTTGATTGGGTTTTCTTATCCGTTTAATGCTCCTTCCTTGGAATGCCCTGAATGCTCAATGGTTACACATACTGGATGATGGGCAAATATCTTTTGTATTCTTTCTTTCCTTTTCTTCTTTTTGTAATTCGAAACAGGCTATACTCCATGATGGTAATCTAAATCTGCGAGCTGCTGATAATATTAATATTTCAATAATATATTTTTCTCATATGATTTAATTGGAGGAATAGTTAAAGTGCATCACTAGGGGCATCTAATAGAGAGGCTTCTATTTAAACATCAAGTTTTAAAGATTTAGCATTGCGTCAGCCGATACATTTCAAAACTCGTTTTCTTAAATTACTTTTTACCAAAGTCAAAAGCTATTTTAGTAATATTTTTAAAATCTGTAATGTTGGATTTGTGGGAATAATGTCTAGAAAATTGTCCACTGTGGGTATTTGGGAAAATGACGATTTGCCGCCTGAATGTCGTCATCCTTGCGAATGACAACGTTCACAGTTCGCTTACGTTTTGTCAGAACTTTCACGTGTGACATCGATGCGCAGCAAAAATGGCTGACGTTGCGGGTGAAAAAATATCCAAAAAGTAAGGGAAATATGCGTGTATTGCCCATCTATCTGTAGCTGGTAAAACGTTGCATATCGTGTAACCTTTTCATTCATGGAACCACATGTCCCCGATAAAAAGTTGCGCTCGTTGATTGCACCCTACCGATCCCGGCATAGCCTAGGAAGTTTTGTTTAAATTTATTGTGTAGGCCTACTGTTTATTGTATAGTTATTAAATAAGCCTATCGAGATATTAATTTTTTCGGTTTGTTCTTTTCCTATTATCTATAATGAATAAATTTCGGTGACTTTCTCATGTCAGTCATGTGTCTTATCGTATCGTCGTTTAGCGAAGAGGTCAATGGGTCTGGGTGTGTCCTTTTGATATGTGATTCTGTTGTTAATCGTTAGGCCTTATGTCCCTGTTCTACTGAGGCCTTCATGTGATGTTAGTACATCTATTGCAAAATAAAGGCTATCTACCTACCTAGTTAGGCCTAATTTGGTTATGTTTTGGTTATGCTAAGATAATAAATTTTTGTTAAGTAACTAGCCTAGCCTAATTTAATTAGGCTAGGCTACCTAATTAGCCTAGGCCAATGTCATAATTATAGAAGCTAGGCTAGGTGTAATGCAGTGTACAGGTTATGGGAGAGAGGTATCTGTATTACTTTAGTATTTTCCCATCCCCAAATAATTGCTTTTTTTTTTGTTTATTCTATTTGTTTTGGGGTATAGATTAAGAATCTGAAGTCCGTTTGTGGTGGTCGGACCTTGTTTATGAGATTTTTTTTCATTTTAATATTTTGGGTACCGTCACGTTGAGTCGATGGTTGGGTTGGGTTTGGCCCGCATTTCCGAGGGTGGCAAACTACTTGCCAAGATCTTGGCAAGAAATGCCACACTATGAAATGAGGTTCCACAGGTCGCGGCGCTCAGAGGCTCCCACCCCCATTTCCGAGGGCAGCAAACTGCTCGCCAAGATAACTCACGCTTCTGTGACTCACCTCTGCAGCCCCCAAAGCCCAAGCAGGTCAGCTAGAGTCAGAAGGCAAGCACGGCCCTGCACGCTGGCACCAGCAAGAGAAGACACACGCATGCACAGCCATTGAACCGGAGAAGTGTGCAGTTGGCCATCGAAAATCCGACAAAAACAATACACTCAAATGGATAGTTCCCCAGGAACAACAAAAACGGTAAGGGCATGTGGCACCGGGCAAGCACCACCAAGGCAGACAGCCAGTTGTTATTAGTGACTCTCCAGTCAGCGGCACCCCAACACCACAGAACCCGCCAAAAACCCCACTACAAGAGAAGGCCACCTGCACTCCTGCAACATTGGCACCAGACAAGCACCACCACAGCTGAGAACCAAGCACCATTAGTTATGCAGGGTATCAGGGGTAGCTCCCACTGTGAAACCCAAGTAAGTTAGGTATATAACACCTTAATGGGTAAAGAAAAACAAAGCTGGGATGGCACCCCAGAAACCCCACAACAGCAACACCCATCAACCCCACAACAACAAACAAGACCATCGAGGTATGCACCACCAACAAGCCTGAGGCATCTGCACCAGGCCAACAGGAAAAACACCCACAGACATCACACATAATCAAACAATACCTCCCCCAAGTGACAAGCAAGACCCCCTTGAACACATCCAAGGACTGGGACAGCACAACCTCCTCCGGCAAAGAGTTTCCGAGCGTAACACATCTAGATAGAAATGCCCTACTTCCTGCCTCAGTGCCAAAGTGCGATCGAACTAGCTTCAAAGAATGGCCTCGAGTTCTGCCATTGTTGGCAAAACAAAACAAGTCCTGCATCTCAGCACAGCCCACCTTTCCCACAAGTACTTTCCATCTCCTGATCAAATCGCACGAACCAACCTTCCCCTCACCGAGTATAGGTTCAGCCGCTTCAACCCCTCACCATACTCCAGTCCGCCAAGCTCCTCAACATACTGAACCTAACCGTAAATTTTGTTTTAACCATAAGGAAAAAAAGTCGCAGAAATTTTAAAAGTGCAATTTAGAGAAAACCAGACCTTGCCTTCCTAACCTGACCCAACAGTTTGAAAGTGCATGTAATTACCTTACTTTTTGGATCTAAGCTATTTTCGGCTAACGTTTATGACACGACTTACCTGACATATTTTTTCTGAACTTGAACTCAATTGTATGAAATTTTGTTGGAAGTAAAGTTCCCTTACCTATCCTAACCTTCCCCAATGGTCCCCTCTTTATCTTGCCTTCCTCCACCCAGTAACATCTGTTACCCACATATCCCCCAAGATAGTAGGTTTTTTAACTTGGGTTATATCAGTGTTGCGGAGTCGGATGGTTCAAGGTCCGACTCCGACTCCTGGTCCTCCAGAATTTCCGACTCCGACTCCTGGCCCTCAAGATTTTCCGACTCCGACTCCTTGGTCCAACAAGTAGATATTTGATGNTTATAGTTCTTTCAGCAATTGGGTAATTCCTATATTAAATTGTTACAATTTCTACAGGAATAACAGGCTAGCAAGATGACATTTTAAATTTGACATGAAAAGTAACTTGTACTACATATTTTCTATGTCAAAAGTAACTGTCTGGCATCTATTTGGCCAAGCCAAAAATGAAATTACACCCTGGTGGGTGGCAAACTGCTCGCCAAGATAACTCACGCCTCTGTGACCCACCTCTGCAGCCCCCAAAGCCCAGGCAAGCTAAGAGCAGGCCAGCGAGACTCAGGAGGCAAGCACGGCCCTGCACACTGGCACCAGCAAGAGAAGACACACGCATGCACCTCATTTCATAGCGTGGCACTTCTCGCCAAGATCTAGCGAGTAGTTTGCCGCCCTCGGAAATGCGGGTGGGCGCCTATGAGCGTCGCGACCCGTGGGATCTCATTTCATAGCGTGGCACTTCTCGCCAAGATCTTGGCAAGTAGTTTGCCGCCTTCGGAAATGCGGCGCATGCACAGCCATTGAACCAGAAAAGTGTGCAGTTGGCTATCGAAAATCCAACAAAAACAATACACTCACATGGATAGTCCCCAGGAACAACAAAAACAGTAAGGGCATGTGGCACCAGGCAAGCACCACCAAGGCAGACAGCCAGTTGTTATTAGTGACTCTCCAGTCAGCGGCACCCCAACACCACAGAACCCGCCAAAAATCCCACAACAAGAGAAGGCCACCTGCACTCCTGCAACATTGGCACCAGACAAGCACCACCACAGCTGAGAACCAAGCACCATTAGTAATGCTGGATATCAGGGGTAGCTCCCAAAGTGAAACCCAAGTAAGTTAGGTATATAACACCTTAATGGGTAAAGAAAAACAAAGAGCAGGGATGGCACCCCAGAAACCCCACAACAGCAACGCCCATCAACCCCACCACAACAAACAAGACCATCGAGGTATGCACCGCCAACAAGCCAAAGGCATCTGCACTAGGCCAACAGGAAAAAAACACACATAATCAAACAATACCTCCCCCAAGTGACAAGCAAGACCCCCTTGAACACATCCAAGGAGTGGGACAGCACAACCTCCTCCGGCAAAGAGTTTCCGAGCGTAACACATCTAGATGGAAATGCCTACTTCCTGGCTCAGTGCCAAAGTGCGATCAAACTAGCTTCAAAGAATGGCCTCGAGTTCTGCCATTGTTGGCAAAACAAAACAAGTCCTGCATCTCAGCACAACCCACCTTTCCCACAAGTACTTTCCAGATCCTGATCAAATCGCACGAACCAACCTTCCTCTCACCGAGTAAAGGTTCAGCCGCTTCAACCCCTCACCATACTCCAGTCCGCCAAGCTCCTCAACATACTGAACCTAACCGTAAATTTAGTTTTACCCATAGGGGAAAAAAGTCGCAGAAATTTTGAAAGTGCAATTTAGAGAAAACCAGACCTTGCCTCCCTAACCTGACCCAACAGTTTGAAAGTGCATGTAATTACCCTACTTTTTGGATCTAAGCTATTTTCGGCTAATGTTTCTGACATGACTTACCTGACATATTTTTTCTGAACTTGAACTTGATTGTATGAAATTTTGTTGGAAGTAAAGTTCCCTTACCTATCCTAACCTCCCCCAATGGTCCTCTCTTTCTCTCGCCTTCCTCCACCCAGTAACATCTGTTACCCACATATCCCCCAAGATAGTAGGTTTTTAAACTTAGGGTTATATATATATATACAGTTTGTTCACCATGATTTGAAAACTAAGCCCAACTGCCAAAAACTGATTTTAGATTTGGAATCAGCATCGAAAAATGTATCGATTGAAAAAACAAGAAAAAATCAAATATGCAAACTTTCTAAAGAAATACCCAAACTTGAATTGAAAGAGATAGCTGTGAGGTGTCCCATTTTTATGGGCTCTGAGACCAAGTGTGAGCTACAGTCCGGTAATGTGGGGCTTGAGCAAATGTAACTAGGAGGTGTTCAGTTTTCATGTAGGCTATTGAGCTCTATGCCTGATTCAGCCTGACTTGGATAGTTTTCAAAAAATTAAGTCGGAGAACCCTAAAACATCACAAAAACTAACTTTTCACCTTCCAGCAAAGTAATGTTTAACTAGACCTAAAAGCCCATAGGCTACGTTATCATAGCAAAATTTAACACGAAGCCGTTGTGTTAGTTATGGGCCACAAGGGGTTAATAGGTAGTCATTTGAGGGTTGGACATAGCTACAATGTTTGGACAGAAAATTATAAAGAAAAAGACAGTTAAACACTGTTGTCTATTGGAATACTCTTATTGTAGCACAAATAATTAGAAACTCACTCCAGCAGGCACAGATTGCTTATATCAGTTTTGTTCATTTCTAACAACAATAACTGGTAGCTAGGTATTTTTTAGAAGAAGCCCAAAATTGAATTCTTGATTATTGAGATTGACAAATGAGAGTGAGACAATTCTATGGCTTCTTTCACAAATAATGCTTTCATAAAAAAAGCTTAGTGCTTGAGAGATTTCACTTTGAAGTTCCCATTACTTTTCTATGAGAAAAATAACCACACTCGTTAGCTTAGCTTCCTATGGGGTTGCTAGCAAGCCTATTACATCTCCGGTTATTTTTTCTCTTAGAAAATAATGGGAGCTTCAAAGTTGAATATCTCAAAAGCTAGACATATCTGACAAAACATTATTTATGAAAAAAGTCAAAGCATTGTCTTCTATGACAATTACGTTAATCAGAAATTTAATTTTTCATATTTGGCTTTTAAAGATTTACCCAATGGCTTACAGAGAACCAGACCTTGCAGCACCAAACCTTGCCTAATATCTGCTTCTCCAAGGAAGGCAAACTTCTTGTAAAGATCTTGGCATAAAGTGTCATTCTCTGAAACCTGGTACCTAGCACAGGTTGCGGCACTCATGGACTAAAATGAATGAAACACTTCAGAAAAAGTGCGTTAGTAGCATGATAGCAAGGGTATATGGTGTTCATGTGTATTGATGTGTTTTAGCTAGCTTGCAAAACATTAGCTGTACCAATTGGAAAGATGTAAGCTATAGATAGGTGTGAGGTGAAGCTTAACCAATTGGAAAGATGTAAGCTATAGATAGGTGTGAGGTGAAGCTTGCATATGATAAATCTAAGAGTTTTATACCTATCCCCAGACTGCAGAGCATGGCCAAGAATCAAAAATCTTCAGTGATGAATTTGCCCCATTTCTGTGACCAGAAGATCTTGGCGATGGATTTGCATTTTCCTCTATAGTTTCATAACATTTCTGGCAATGGTTTACCCAGAATTAGGCTATTTTTGGTACTAAATGTGGTGATGCATTAGATGGAAAAGTCTCTATCTTGGCGATGCATTTAACACACTGCAGTCTGGACCAATCCTTCTTACTCTTGTTGCATTCAATATCTGAAATTAGTTATCTCTCAGCTTCTAGAGTTATATCTTCAAACTTCAGCAGAACAGAAGTGGGGAAGTTTTGAAAATTAGCTTTATTATTTTAGTTTTTGCATGTTTTTAAAAGTCAATTGAAGTTATACTTACCTAGTAAAATAGGTAGCTAACTAAGATTTTAAATGTTAGCTATCACCCAAATTACAGATCTAAATAAAAGTTCCATATGCTTTTTTTTATCAGTTGCTGATAATAATTTGCGGTTTTCTGCCCTAGATTTCTAAGACTGTTGTTCTGTTCACTCCAATGGCTATCATTGGCAGTGTTTGTTCTCTTGTAAGAAAAAATTCCTGTGCTGTTCTAAGAACACAGTATAAACTGCTTAAATCTGAAGTAGAACAAGGTATTCTAGCTGGAATAAAGAGCCAGCAGGGATCAATTTCAAGCCAGCATTACCAAAATAGTTGCCGATCTCTCCACTGCTCTGCCCTGCTGCACAAAACTCTGCGCTCCATCAACACCCCATACGGGTGAGATGATAGTTGCTGTAGCTATTTTATTGTAAGAAGGCTTGGCAAGCAGTGCATGCAATCATTGCAATGGGCAGCTTTTATTTTTCTTTCACTGTTGCTGAATTAAACTTTCAAGCAGTAGCTACAAAGATATCATTAACAAACTTCCATAGTGAAGCTACTTCAACTTTTCTTTTTAATGTGCCTTCATGTATAAAGCCATCCACATCTTTGTAATGTACCTACTGTGCATGCATTTAAATAGTCATGTTCTGTCGGTGAACCTTGTGATGCTGAATATCATTACAGATAATTTGAGCAAAATTTTACACTTGTATACTTGGATCTGTTGTTGTACTGAATTTATACAGGATATAGAAACTGCCACTTGCCTGAGCCAAGTGAGCTTGCAACTGTACAATTGCTACCTGTATTACACTGTTGCCTAGTTTGCTGCAATAGTGGCAAATGGTATGCAAGTGCATTGTATATGGTTAATGAATGTGCAGTAGAATGCATGTCATACCTACTCATCTAGTTGTGAAAAATTCATTCTTACAATTTGCCATAGCTAACTGTGAAAGTTGGATTTGTAATTGTCATTTTACTTCTATTTTCACCGTGTTGTTTCTCATGTACCGTATTTATAGAACCAACAGTATAGGCCTAATCCTGTTGTTTTAATAAAGTGGTTCCGCACTAGCTATTCCATTTGCTGTGATCCCTGGGCATAGCTTTCCTGTTTTGACACTACTCCAACATGTCCTCTCCTTTTCTCCCCGTGAAATTTCTGAAATGGTCGGCTATGTTGAACTTGTGAATCATATGTATATATATATATATATACAGTACTGTTACTACTGTATGTTACCTTTGATTATGCAAGTACAATTTTTTTTAACTTTCTTTTTCGAGATAAGTGTCTAACTTTGATTTTGTCAATATTAACCCTTTATGACCTGAATTATGATGCATGTGTGTGATGCTCAACAAACGTTGTCCTCCACTCCCTGTGACAAGATGGTGCAATAGTGACTGTAAACATAGCACGGTTGTAGTCTGGCGGTATCTGGCTTCTGCCCAGATACTGAACGAATCCGTTNTGGGGCTTTCTTTCTGTATTTTTGTCATTCCTCTCTGACACTTCGTTTACGGGGGGAGGGGGGTGCGCACGATTTACCCCGGGTTTCCGACGCGCACGATTTGCCCCAGTCGACCCTACCTATATTACACTGTTGCCTAGTTTGCTGCAATAGTGGCAAATGGTATGCAAGTGCATTGTATATGGTTGATGAACGTGTAGTAGAATGCATGTCATACCTACTCATCTAATTATGGAAAATTCATTCTTACAATTTGCCATAGCTAATAGTGAAAATTGGTTTGTTATTGTCATATTACTTCTATTTTCACCGTGTTGTTTCTCATGTACCGTATTTATAGAACCAACAGTATAGGCCTAATCCTGTTCTTTTAAGTTGTTAGGATCTAATGATTTTAACACAGAGAACTTAATAAAGTGGTTCTGCACTAGCTATTCCATTTGCTGTGATCCCTGGGTATAGCTTTCCTGTTTTGACACTACTCCAACATGTCCTCTCCTTTTCTCCCTGTGAAATTTTTGAAATGGTTGGCTCTGTTGAATTTGTGAATCATATATATATATATACAGTACTGTTACTACTGTATGTTACCTTTGATTATGCAAATACAGTTTTTTTAACTTTCTTTTTCAAGATAAGTGTCTAACTTTGAAATATCAATATTAACTAAATGTATGGCTATGTTGCAAATATAAACAGCACTTGTGAAGTAAACATTTAGCCATTTGCTAAGTTTATCATACAATTTGCTTATTTATGAGTTTTTTTTTTACTGTTACCTGGCTAACTTACCTCAGATTATGCAACAAGTTGATAAAAACATCATAGAGAGGAAGTAAATACAAGTGAACAGGAATATTTTTATTAAATATCCAAAACCAAGAAATTATAACCAAAACAATCAATAACACTGAAATAAGTGTTCAGTAGTGGTAAGCATAACAAGTTAATTTTGAACATGGCAACCTCCATTTTTCATGATTGTTGAAAGGCAATTATCAACAGACTTTGTCAGCTTTGATATTTCAGATGGTGGAATAGAAATCTGCAGCTGTTTTTACTGCATTCCACAGACTTACTTTTCTCAAAAACTGCCGACCACATTCAAAGACCTTCCTTCTGATCATTGCCCATAGGTTCTCAATGGGATTTAAATCTGGGCTATTCACTGGCCAGGTCATAATCCCTTTTGATTTAAATCCTCCAACTGCATGCCAGTTAGCAGGGAGCATTATTGTGCTGAAATACCAATGTGGATCTGCATGCGATAGGTAGTCTGCTCATCAAGCCATAGAATAAAGTTGGCTTTAAGAAATTGGCAGTACTTTTCTGCATTCAGTTTTAACTCCTGCCACTCCAAATGGACCAATAAGGGTGTCAGCTACTATCCTGGCCCAAAACATTACACCTCCACCACCTAGTTGACGCTTAAGCCATGATCTGTTAAGGTCGGTCATGGAGGACCCATCCAGACGCCCATCTATCTGGACCATCAATAGTGGCTCTGCATTCATCAGTAAATATGACATTGGAGAAATCAGTTTTCATGTTCTCTTCAGCTCTTTTGACCCTATTCTGTTTGAGATTTGTTGGAAGTGGTCATTTAATTGCCTTTTTGACTTTCCCTACCTTCTGCAGAACCTTAAATCTTGTTTGTTTTTGCTTAGTATTGGGGCCCCAGCATCTTCAAATACCGCCTTACTTGTAAAAAGTTGTTTTCTAGCTATACAAACCTTCAAATGTCGCATATCCCGAGTAGTCAGTCTCCTCGTAGAGGCTCTATCCGGAGTTTTCCGGTTGACCTTACCTTCAATTGTATAAGCCTTAATTGTTTGGTGATCACCATGTAATTCCTTGGAAACTTCGAGTGTCGTCTTACCAGAAGCCAATAATGTCACTTTGATCTTTTTTTTTTTTTTTTTTTTTCACTGGTTAGACTGCTTTTCTTGCCCATGTTGACTAGAGATTGATGTTGCATAATCTGGCGTAACAGCAGAACCCCGTGCGATAAGCAAATGTTGACAAAAAAAATTGTATTTGTATAATCAAAGGTAACATAGCTACTGTAAAACACTCACTGGCAATTTATTATAACTCCAGTGGGGTACCCAAAATATAGGATACCCTAAGTTTTTGCTAGTTTACAACTGTCTGCACAAATTCAATTAAGCTCAAGATTTTAAATCTAGTTACGGTACCAATTATTATAATGCTTTTCAGTGAGTTGAAAAGGCGACAGAAGGCAGAGAAGAAGGCACAGGAGAAAGCTGAGAAAGAAGCCAAATTAGCTGCAGCTGGACCAGCTCCTAATTCTCCAAAAGCCAAGGTTTGAGTTTTTCTGTTTTATTTTATTCAGTTTTGTTATTATTACTTTAAAAGTCTCTCTCTTGCCCAATGTATTCATAAGAGGATATTTGATAGTGTGCTATTCCTAAGAAAATTTGTTTATTCCGATTTGAAGGGTTAGCTAATATTTGTTTAGAATGTTCTATAATCCCCTTTGTGAAGCATAAATGGCATTAACCATCAGTCGCTACTGCTGTAATTTATGTTTGTAGTAGCTTTTTCCGGGGCGGAGATGGCGAAAAATCTTGAATTCGTCCTAGCTTAAATACTTACAGTACAATTTGGCTGCAACGTCACATGAATACCGTACATCACTGACGTTCACCTAACTGCCCTATAAAAATAAACATTAGCTATCCCTTGTATAGTTTAGTATCTACTCGCATGCAAAACACGTAGCTTTTGGAACCCCGCGAATCGGGGCAGAAATGGTGAACCGTCAAAAAGCAGGAAATAAGGCATGGACAAAGCTGAGCTATATACCATATGGAAGCCTGTTATGTCTAATAACCAACTAAGTTTCAAAACTGTGCCTTGTCTCTAAGTATTTTAGTATTTTTCTAAACAATTTGATTGCGACCCTATGAAAATTCCATTTCCTTAAAACCTGTTCACAATTTGTGATTGCTCGAATTCTAATGATGCTAGAATAGTAAAAGTTGGAGTGTTAGTAACTGGTAAATGCAGGTTTATTTCCTGTGTATCTTGAACTCATTACCCCAATCCATGTACAAACATTGTTTGCAATTTCAGCCCTTGGTGGTGATCGTAACACAGGGTCGAAATGACGAACGTAAGAGCTATTTATTTATGCTTATTGCATTTGCAGAACACCATATTTTACATTAATAACATTGCTTGTTACACCTAACCCTGTAATGATGCAGGTTATTAATGTTTCATATCGGTCTTGGAGAGATTTTTGAACGAGAGTCTTAGCTAACTAGCCATAGCCTAATGGTGCGCTCTCATAAGAGAAAAGTAGATCGTCTTTCAATTGATAAGAAATAGATTAAACGTTAATAACATGCATCTTTACGGGGTTATTTGTAATAAAGAACGTTATATACGTCAAAATATTATGTTCTGCCAAGGCAATAAGCTGATATACAGAGCCTCTACACTCGCCATTTCCACCCCGCGATATGATCACATCCCGGGGCGGAGATGGCGAACGATATTTGTGCTCCCGTACGTACATGAAGTGCGATAAAGAGTCGAGATACACAGGAAATGAACACATATATATCAGCTACCAACACCCCAAGTTCCGCTATTCTAGCATCATTATAATTCGAGTAATCATAAATTGAAAAAAAAAAGTACTGTCTGGAAAATGAATTTTCGTAGGGTGTGTTTTCATAGGGTCTCAATCCAAAAAATTTTTCAAAATACTTAGAACAACGCTACAGTTTTGATACTTAGTTGGTTATTAGACTACATTAGCGGCTTCCAAATGGTATATAGCTCAGCTGTGTCCATGCCTTTTTTCCTGCTTTTTGGCGGTTCGCCATCTCCGCCCCGGAAGACGCTACACCTCTTTGGTTTAATACATGTTTGTCAAATTGTGCTAATAGCTACTAACTATTATTATTTTATTTTCAGAAATCTGCAGAAGAGGAGGAAGTCAGTCCCAATGAGTACTATAAACTTCGAACAATTCAAATTCAGCAGAAAAAAGATTCCGGTGAAAAGGTTTACCCGCACAAATTCCATGTAAGTGTTCTGTGTTGGTTATGATTGTAATATTGAAAGTTGTGAATTTAATGAAAGCTAGCATACTGGCCCCTAACAGTGTTTAGGTTATTGATGTGGGTCACTATAAAAATAAACTATTACTGTATTTCTTCTCACTATAACTGCTACTGTAAAAGTAATGCTTGGTAATGAAGTTTGCCGTTCATTGTATTTTCTGTTCTCTTTACAGTGTCAACAACCTAACTCGCGGTGCTCAATTGAACCCTTTTCCATACAGGGCAAGTGACCATAAATGGCTACTTCTGTGATACTAGTCCCACAAGAGAATCTTTCAGTGGCTTGTAAAGGGGTAACCCTGCCTATATTTCTTCTTTCTTGTAGAAATAGGGTGTCCTATAGGGGTTTTACTAGGACTGGTGCAACTGTTTTACCCGGGTTTCTTGTTTCTTCCTTTGTTAAATCGCCTAAGTTTTGGAGACGGAGGCTTAGACTATTCAGTTCAATAATTATTATTCATGTGGCTGGGTTTTATTCATGGTCAGTGATATTTCCATTGTTTATGGCAATAGAAATGAGACTACCGTGTTAGGTGTCCCACTATAAATGCTGCATTTCTGGAAGTTAATGGTAGTTTTTTGTAGATACTTTCTTGCAGATCATCTCCAGTGTTTTCAAACAATGTTTTTGTACCACCCGCTTTACAGTTGACATGCAGAGGCTCTTTCTTGCCATGAAAAAGAGAAAAATATTTAAAAATGCATCACTTGTGTGGGACTCCCGGTATATTCAATACATGTAGCTGACTTCAAACCATGGTTGCAAAGCCTAAGTCTTGGAAGATCTAGGTTAGGCATGGGTAGATGCCTAAGAGCAGTAAATCACCTTTTAATGAGATAGGCTAATATTTTTCATTTGCCGAATGTAAGTACTCATAGAGTAGCCTTCACTCCTCTATGGGAATGGGTCCGTTTAATGTCTGCTATCTAATTTAAGCTCTTATCGCTCACAAGTACGTTTTGTCAGGAATGAACCCTTGAGGGCGCACAGGATGGGCCTTAAGGTTAGGTTCAACCTTCGTGTGGATCTTATAGGCTACGTTAATTTTAGTTAGGCCTTTGTGCCCATTGTGCTGTCTTACACTTTCATAAGTGTACTGGTGGTGTTTTGTTCTTTCTTCTTCTTCTTTGTTTCAACTTCCTGTGCCCATATATTCTGTGTAGAATCACTCTCGTGCGTGGGTTTGACGTTTCTGTCTTCATACTGTATGTCCCTTGTTTCTTCCTCTGTTATATTGCCTAATTTATGGAGACGGAGGCTTAGACTATTCAGTTTTTTATTTCCGCCGAGGAGGTAATGTTTCTGTCGTGTTTGTCTGTTTTCACCAAGTTTAGCTACTCAAAAAGTTGTGAATGGATTGAAATTTACAGGGATTGTTAGACATGTTGAACAGTATGGTAACAGATGATTAACTTCTGGTGAAAATCCGTTGATCTGTCTGTTTTTTCTTCTGGCGATAACTCGAAAAGTAGATATTGAACGAATTTTCATGAAATTTATATGAGTTGTTCGGTAGCCTGTAATACAAAGAGTAAATGACCAAATTCTTGGAATGATCTGTTTGTTCGTCACTGTTTTTAATTTTATCCTTGTTCACTCAATAACTCAAAAAATTATGAACGGATCTTCATGAAAATTACATGAATTATTAATACTATCAAAATGCATGAATGATAAGATTTTGATGGTGATACAACGAAAATCACAGTTTCAGAACCAATTTGAATTTTCCGTTGCCTTGCTTGGCGGAGGTATGCGCTCCCAGGGTGCTCTCTACCTAGTTAATTATTATTTATGTGGCTGTGTTTTATTCATGGTCGTTGATTGATTCGTATCTTCAATGTTTATGGAATCATAAAACAGAAATATCCAGTTTATATTCATCAGGTACTGATCATGTATTGGATCATTCCACCTTGATGATCGTTACATTCGGAGCATACTTATTGCCAAACTTCAGCTTGTAACCTTAAAAATTATGTGATTAGCCTGATATGGTGTTTACCATAATAGTACCAGTGTGTAATAATGCTGATGGAACTATCCCCAACTTTCTGTGATTATTGTTGCTGTAGCTATTTGTTTTTGAAGTGGCCGTCGCGATCGTTACACAGATGCAACCTTGAGTGCGACCTAGTGCTACAAAAGTGCAAAACTCTCTGAAAGTACAAATAGATATATGAATGCTTTATATGGGAGTTATAGATGGATTAGGCTATCCAAATGTGTAGCCTATAGGTTTTGTTAGGTGCAATTACCATTTTTCCTTAAAAGTAAAAGAAGCGCCGTGACTATCATTACAAAAATATCGTGACGATCGTTACACTGCGAATTTCTTAACAAAAATAATATAAATAAAGCAATTAGGCGACCTATAGGTAGTCGTAGGGTTTTCTAACGCATTTTAACAATAAAGTTTTATATGTGAACATGCAATATATATGACTTACCACAATAATAATTTCAACTGACCATGAAAAATTTATAATTAGCTTCCAAGTGCGATCGCTATGTAGCTAACATAGTTTTGAAGCATAATGTTGACTTAGTACTATAATAATGATTTGAAGCTGTTGCATTTTACTGACTGTATCAAGGTTTTTTATAAAATTGTTCATCTTTGACAGAGTGTTTCAAAATTTGGTTTGACATGTTTATGTTTTCTTTTCAATTTCTCAAACTAGAGGTCTTCAACTTTAATTTGGTAGCCTATATATATAAAAGCTACTTTTGGTGAATTTTCAAATTTTAGCCTCGGGTTGACATCTGTGTGGAATGACCCTATTCATAAAAAAATTAAAATCTTGTTTTAATTTGCATGGTGGAAAGGTGTGTAGTGACGGGTTTGCTCTCTATCCAAATACAACAGGTAAGCATTGGGCTTGGCGAGTTCATCAAGAAATACGAGTACCTGGCAGTCGAAGAATGTGCAGAGACGGACGTGGTAACGGTGGCAGGCCGAGTGCACGCCATCCGAGAGGCAGGCAACAAACTTCGGTTTTATGATCTGAGGGGTGAAGACCAAAAGTTACAGGTAAACTCAACTGCCTCGAATTTTTCCTGGCGTGATTATCTTATGTATCTGTGTTAATAAAATATTGTTCGACTCTGGGAGGATGAAATTAGCAGTAAGTTGATTTGATTAGTTTGCTGTTGAGTGTGGTTTTGTGCAGTTTAAAGAGCCCTGGTGTTTGAATAACACAGTACAAAACACTAAGAGTTGTGTTCATGTGTGGCGACAGGACTAGAAGTTATAAGCAATTTTTTATGGACTAGACGCATTTGTATAATTTCATATAGCCGTAGATATAACCTGTTGGCTCCCATTAGTGTTTTATGTTCACCTATACATTATATCTACCTGTGTTAACTTACCTGAGTATCCTCTTCAATCAAATGTACGAAGTGGTTTTGGTCATCGTATAGCTAGAGTTCATTATCTTCCATCCCTAGATGCTTCACTGTCTTAATTGAGAGAGCGGCAAATATGCTGCCTGTTGGCTCTAGAAATCTCATGTCTTTGTGTTCTTAAACAATATTGAATTGCCAATTTTAAAGTATAGTCTCACGTGACTTGTGGCCATTTCGCCAGGTTTATTTTTCCATGCATCTGGTAGCTATTTGACCATGTTTCTTCTTTCATGTATCTAGTAGCCATTTTACCATGTTTTTCTCCTATGTTACTTCATGTTCGCGTTTATGGCTATTGCTTGATTTGCATTGTGTCGTAGGTACTGGCCAATATGAAATTCTACGGATCAGAAGACAGTTTTCTGCCAGACTGCGACAAAATCCGGCGGGGTGACGTCATTGGAGTGCGTGGGGTGCCCATTCGATCCAAGGCCGGCGAGCTGTCCATCCGGCCACTCAGCATTATGGTTCTAACTCCCTGCCTCCACATGCTGCCCCACTTGCATTTCGGTGTCAAGGACCAGGAGACGCGCTACAGGCAGAGATATCTCGACCTTATCATCAATTCAGAGACCCGGAAGAAATTCATCGTACGATCCAACATCATATCCTACACGAGACGGTTCTTTGATGAGATGGGATTCTTGGAGGTTGAGACGCCCATGATGAACATGATTGCTGGTGGTGCCACAGCCAAGCCCTTCGTCACGCACCATAATGAGCTTGACATGGACCTGTTCCTGAGAGTAGCACCGGAATTGTACCTTAAAATGCTTGTTGTTGGTGGAATTGATCGCGTGTACGAAATCGGAAAACAATTCAGAAACGAGGGTATTGATTTAACTCATAACCCTGAATTCACAACGTGCGAGTTCTACATGGCCTATGCCGACTACAACGATTTGTTGGAACTCACTGAAACTTTGGTGTCTGGCATGGTCTTCAGCATATTCAACTCGTACATTGTCAAATTCCAGCCGAACGGACCAGAGGGAGAAACTTGGGAAATTGATTTCAAACCTCCATACAAGCGTCTCAACATGTTCCCTGAACTAGAGAAAGTCCTGAAGACAAAACTGCCGGACCCTACCAAACTGGACACCGACGAGTCTCGCAAGATTTTGAGCGACTTGTGTGAGAAACATGGCGTCGAGTGCTCTCCCCCGCGGACAGCTGCTCGATTACTTGACAAGCTTGTTGGCGAATTCTTGGAGGAGCAGTGCATCAACCCCACCTTCATCATGGACCATCCTCAGGTGATGAGCCCCTTGGCCAAGTACCATCGTTCTGTGCCGGGACTAACGGAACGATTTGAGCTCTTTGTCGCCAAGAAGGAAATTTGCAATGCCTACACTGAGCTGAACGATCCGCTTGATCAGCGGGCCCGATTTGCCCAGCAAGCCAAGGACAAGGCTGCTGGTGATGATGAAGCTCAGCTCATTGATGAGAACTTCTGCACAGCTCTGGAGTACGGCCTTCCTCCCACTGCTGGCTGGGGAATGGGTATCGACAGGCTGGCTATGTTCCTCACCAACTCTTATAACATCAAGGAAGTGATTTGTTTCCCTGCCATGAAACCCGATGACCAGAAAAAGAAAGATGAAGCTCCTGAAAGTCCCAACTGCGTCAATTCTTCATAATAGTTACACTACATAGGTGGAAACTTCAGCTTCTTCATTGCTATACTTTCAACGTGTGGCTGCTCCAAGTAGGATGAAAATTACTTCCGTGTGTTTGTGTATTATTCTGTACTGTTTCTACTTGTATTTTTATGTTATTTATTTCACTTTTGGATTCCTTAAGGTCCTTGATCGAGGTTAGTGCGATTTACCAATGATTTTTCTAGCTTACGAGTGAAAGTTGTGATTCTTTTCTTTGACGATGTCAACAGGCTTGCTTTTTGAAGCGCCACTTGTGGCCTAGTTGGTCATGAAGTAGCTCTGTCTGTGTCCAGTTCTGAACTGGCGCAGCTGCTGTGAATTCCTTCCTTCACCAAAGACTTAAGCTACTACAGGCTCTATTTTATTCAACACTCATAACCAAAAAGCAGTTAACTAAGCGGTAAGGTACCATTTTTGAATGATAAATTATAATGACGAATCTCCTCAATAACTTATGCACGTTTCCCGCGTTTGCTAATAGGTCATCTGAATATTTCTACACAATTTAGACTAGAGAGTAGTTAGACGGCTACAGAGTTGCTACTATGACTCGAAATATGGCGTCACGTGCAACTTAGTATCCTAACTTGAAAAGGTTGGGTGCTTCAAAAAGAATTACCGTATTCTTTATCAGAACTGGAAGTCTTTCCAACTTTCAAGCCTCTAAGAAATATCTGGATGATATGGGCTTTTCTGAAATATTAATTGTGCTGCGGTTTTATGTTAAGTCACACGGTGTTAACGTAAGCTTTAGACTATAATAGAAGCTTAAAACTTCGTGAACAAAACACTGAACTATTGCTTATTGTGAACGCGGGCGACGTGTAGGTCTTCTTTCGAGCTGTTGTACTTACTGTAACTTTAGCATGGCATGCAGATTGTTCGGAGTGAAAATTTAAAGTACCAGTGATGTCTGGTGACCAGAGCGTAATTTTTGCCAGAGTTGATCAAGTGTTCGACGACAGCTCACCGTACTAGGCTTGAGGGTCTGCAGCTGTATTTGCCAAAGTTGTAAAAAAAATTTTGTGCTGTGTACTTCAGGATTGTTTACTAGCCAAAAAGTTAGTTGACGAGTGCATATATTTTGCCAATTTCAGGCGCACCTGACCTAAATTGTTGCTTTCTCAAAACTTGCGTTTTCCCAAATCAAGCGAATTCTTCCAATATATTCGGAAACAATTTCCTAACTATGCTGCTAATTTCTGTGTAGGCATTGTAGATTTGTCCTTATTCTTCAGCACTTTATACATTACTTAATGGAACTATAATGCTGTACACTTAATCGGCGCACCTAAACTCGCGGACAAGAGCACTTTGGTTTACGCATGACTGTAATAGTGGAAGCCTGCTCGTTATCATAGATGCTTATAGCTACGTAGTATTTTCTTCCATTGTATGTGTGTGTATGCCTGTACACTTAGGTGAGTCGTAGTGGCTGGGGTGGTCACAAATGTCCATGTCCAATGGAAGTTACACCCGATATCGTGGAGGTTTGGATTTTTCAAGCAGAACGCAGAGTGAGACACTTGAGTTTCTTTTGCCTATTCTTTGTCATATGGCTACCGACATAGTCATAACTTTGAAAAACTTTATTTTAGCCATTCTTAAGGGCTGTTTCATGAGAGTCTGTAGAGCGAGTTCTCTGCTAATTGTCCGAGTGTTTGAGTGTTTATTGCAATTTTGTTTAGCTAAAGATTGCAATATTTAAAGTGACTTTACCGTCATTTGTAACGTTGGCGTTTCCATGCTCAGAAAGCTGTTCATGATCTACCGTTCAAACTACAGAGCAACGTGTTCGGACAATTAAGTGAAAGAGTACATTCAAAAGACTGTCATTTGGACCTGCTTTAAAAACAATCTTCAATTATTTCAACAAGAATAGCATTTAGTGAATAATTTATTTTACATAGGACCTTTGTCCTTGATGTACCAGGACCTAATATTTCACCAGTTAGAAATTGTAAAACTGTTCGCAATAACTAGGTCATATTTACAGTACCAAGCTGTCTTCTCTTACTTATCATCAAAGCATGAAAAGAAAAATAATGCTAGTCCTATGAAGTTTTTATGGACACAGCACCCACTAATTACTGTGCATATAGATTGCTAATATTGCTGTTGTCTATGCTTGTACAACGCGGTATTATTACTCGCTTACTGCATCCTAGGTAGGTATATACAAGCAAATACACACTGAGCGCTGTAACTGCGTCATTTTACACGCATTCTTTTTCTGCGTGTCTGGTTCTCCCATTATCACTTACTGAGTGCCCACGTCACAGCCACACCTCCCACCTGCCTACCAAACTGCAGCTGGCCCTCAAGGTCACACCCACACCGGTGTTGGCAAACTTTCACTGCTGAACAAACAAGTCTTGGATCTTTGTGTGCACAGGTGTGTTTTAGTGGCCGACAGTGACAAGGAAATTTGCTTCACCTGAAGGTAGACTGATACCTAAATTTTCAGCTGAAATTTAATACAATAGAAAAATTGTAAGAATTTATTAGATACGAGTTTATTGCGAGAGACATTCAAATAATGGTAAATTTTTACAAAAATGCACCATGGCCCCCAGCTAATTCAGTACTAAATATTGATATTCTATTGGACGAGTGCAACGTTATATGTATATCAATCTGAAATGTATAGTTTTCAAGATATTTGACGTTAAAGTTTGTCGTTTTTCTATAGGAGAAAATAACTGGCGTCATTACAGGCTTTGTTAGCGACCCCATAGGAACCTAACCTACCTAACTTAACATAACCCTTCCTAACCCAAAGTGGAATAATAATAGGAACTACAGAGTAAAATGTGTCGAAAATTATGCATTTCAGACTGATATATATGGGTATCACTGTACTGCTCTGATAGAATACTATCAATATCTAGTAGTGAATTAGCTGGGCCCCATGGTGCTTTTTTTGTAAAATACATTAATACCCAAATAATGAATTGCCTTAAAAATGTCTAAGTGTGGTCGTTCACAACGTTCTGAAAAGCTACACGATTCTGCGCAGCAAACTCTTTTAAAACCCATGGGCATTACTGAACATGAAAAAAACCAAGTTTGGGAATCCTTGATCAAATTTACTTTTGAACATACGGATGGCGACGTACATTGAGTTGATCCATGTGAGAATAAACTTCATGCATATCTCACACTGATGACCTTGTCATAACTGACAGGCAGTAAAGTATGGCAGCTCAGTCTACTGGCGACAAAAAAAAAAGAAAAAAGACACGAGGCTTGTAAACGATGCCTTGAGCCCTGCGCAAACGATAGTCTTATGTCTTCACTGCACAAATTTCAAATAGTTTACCTTGTCCATGCAGCACAACTGCATGTGTACGTACACTTTTTATTATTTTTAGCGGTTTAGTTAGCTTAGCTAGCGGTACCACCACTGCTAAAACCTGGGGAAATCTCTTGCAATTTGGAGTGAATAACTCTGTTAGCTATAAATTTTTCTGCTTACAAAAAGACGGCAACACGTTCGGGTGCTGTGAAGGGAAACGCAAGAGTATAGACTCTGTTGTTGCTGGTAAATGAACGGCATATCAGAATGCTTAGCAGTATGTACACAAATGATAAACCTCCTGTAGAGCTCTAGCGGAAAATTAGAGATTACACTTCGTGAGGTTAGTATTATAACACTTTGTTTAACCTCCGTAGCCGCAACTCAGGCGTTCCAACAGAAATGAGTGTGTTGTATTCAAATACCACATAATTTGTCGCGTTGCCAGCGTGCGTTACTACGGGCAGGAAACAAGGTGCAAAGCATAGTAGGAGACACTCGAGTGGTCAGCCTTCCACACGAGAGTTAAAAAGAGAAATTCCGCGGACTAGGTGCGCTATCTCGATCGACAGCCCACCTCGCGAAACAGAAAAGCAAATGCAGAGAACCTACCTAGCTTTACAATTCTAACCTCGTCGGCAGGATGCAACATCTGCGGAAAAGGTACTCGGGCTTGTCCCTGGGGTCGTAAGGCCCATATATACAGGGTGTCTACTAGGTAATAAAAGTCATAAAAAGTAATAAAATTCACTCACAGGTCATAATTTTTTTTTTGTCAATCATCTGACGATTGGAATTGATGGATATTTTATCATCGTAACCTACCGCATGCAGTAGGAGAAATGATCCTACTTGATACTTCAATGTATGCTGTAATTGCTAACTTTCTGAAATCACTAAACATATTACTAAATGTTATTAATTCCATTCATTGTTTGATTATAAGTACCGTAGCTAGTTGCAGCTAAAAACAATTGAAGCATGAAGTATGAGGGACCCTATGAGATATAAAAACAATATATATTGAGTTTTACATTAATAACAGTTATAAAAAAGATAACTCTCACCTAAGAATATGAAATCGTATTTTTGGATATATAATAGAAGGTCATAAAAAAAGTCATAAATATTTATTCTGAAAAGTCATAAAAAGTCATAAAATTTTCCTAACAATCTTCAGTAGACACCATGATATAATATGACAGGGATAGAGCCCGGCATATATAACCGAGGGCCACACTACGTGAGAACATCCTAACGGTAGTGTCTGTAACCTGTGCCTAAAACTTCTATAGCCACTTGCTGTTGCAACGCTTCTACCGTGCATAAACCGTGAATCATTTTTATGCATAGTTTTCCTCGTCACTTTCTTTCCCAACTAGTTCAAATACGTTGCAAAAATTCGCTGTAGTCAAGGTTTGTTTTCAAATCAACTTCTGATTGTATGCATCATTTAAATACGCACACGTCGTGCGGTGCGTGTGTATTCACTAGGTTAGCTTTCGGACAGGTTCAGTTTCTTCATATCCTGTGCCTTCCTGGTGACAGGCTCACTTCAAAGAGTGAAGAAGGAAAACGCATGTTCACGTCATTCACATCAACGCGTTCGCTCACCCCCTTGCCCGTATGTGTTACTGAAACCCAGAAATAGCAGTAAGTGCAGGGCTTTCTCTGTTTATTTTCACTTCAAATTTGAAGGGATATCTTTGTTTCGTGATACTCGTAGAGCAAACTGACTCGATGGCGAACATTTTTGATAACTTTTTGTGGCGTACACAAAGTGGTGGTAATACCGACGCAACATAAGTCCCGGCCCTGACGGTATCCACTACAAGATGCTGAAACGCATGCACCATTCAGCGGTTCGAGCACTCGTAACAATATACAACAAAATTTGGAAGAGACAAAACTATCCGAAACAGTGGCGCCTCGCCACTGTACTAGCTTTCATATAACCAAACAAACCCCCACGGAACCAAGTAGCTACCGTCCATTGCGTTGATCAGCTGCCCCCGAAAAAATCGTGAACACCCGCCTGATGAAATATCTGGAAGCCAACAGCTCCTCTAACTGTGCAACACGGTTTTCGACAGTCCCGTAGCACCATCGATGCCATCGTGCGTATACAAAATTACATCATAGAGAATAAGACACCTAAGGGGCACACACCACAGCCGGGCGACACGGAATACGCCTACAACTGCACATAAAAGGCATAAGAGGTTACAGGGCCTATTATCTGCAGCAATTCTTGAGCGAGCAACGTTTCAAGGTCAGAGTGGGGCAGGCCTTCTCCCCTGAAATGACGCAGGATGAAGGAGTTCCACAGGGTAGCGTCATTGACTGTACCCTGTTTCTACTAGCAATAAACGACATCATAGCAGACCTTCCCCAATACGTAGATGACCTGATACTATACGACTCCTCCTCGAGAACTCTAGAAGTTCTACATCGACGACTGAAGCAAGCCATTGGACGCGTTTGTAACTGGGCGACCGACAATGGCTTCCCCTTTTTTGCTGCAAAGATCTCTGCCCTCTACAATAAGCGTGCCAGAGTTGTAATGTCACCCGAACTTGAAATGTACTAACAACGGATAAACTATTGCGAAGAGGTGAAATTCCTCGGAATGATAACAGATAGAAGACTGTCTTGGAAACAAAACATCGAGATGTTGAGAACGCAATGCATGCGTAGGCTCAACCTACTCAACCACTTGACGACACAGTCGTGGGGCGCCGACCGGCAAACCGATCTATACCTCTACCAAATCCTTGTACGCTGCAGACTGGACTATGGCTGTGTTGTATATCAGCCTGCGAGGACTAGTCCTAAAGCGACTGAACGCTGTGCACAATGCAGCACTAAGGCTATGCACCGGAGCCTGCCGTACATCCCCATACAAAAGCTTCTCACTGAGATTGGCGAACCCTGCCTGCAGCAACGCAGCGCGCAACTAACCTATCAGTACCTATCCCGCTTAGAACAAGTCCCTCGATCCCCGGCCCGGAACAGTGTGTGCCGAGACCGGGCAGAGGGAACAGACTTTCCGTACACACTTCCCTCCTCCAATGATTATGAAGCCCTCTCCATAGCAGAAATCGAGCCCTTTGAAGGTGGCCCGGGTCCTGTTCAGAGACAATCCAACCTGGCGCATAACAATTTCAACTCTTTGCCCCATCACGCAATACCCAAAAGAGACTCCCACCCCATCATACTAAAAACTCTTCACAGAGCACGTGAGGGACCAGCATGGTGACTCTACCCAATCTATACCGGGGGCTCTACAACGAGAGACCGAATTGGATGCGAAGTCACTACGACTGATGAAACTAAAGCATGCCGGCTATTACCGGAGACCTCGACTTTCACCGCCGAGCTGTCAGGCGTGTGCTCAGCGCTGCTCCTCATTGGAGACAGTGATGAAAGAAAACTTTACAATAGCCTCCGACTCGACTCACTGAGTGTAGTACAAGCCATTCGAGCATACAAAAGCATCCACTCCGTCCTTAACCGAATAGTAACTACGATACAAAAATTACATGCAGATGGAAAGTCATTGTGTATTTGTTGGGTGCCTGGCCATGCTGACGTCGCGGGCAATGAGCTCGCCGATGAGGAGTCAAGGCAGGTGGACCTGTCGAATTTGCCCACACCAAACCTTGCAGTCCACTGCCGAGACTATTACCCACTAATCAAACGAAACCTGCCCGAGCTATGGCAATCTCGGTGGCTGGCGCAGAGAAATAATAAATTACGAACAATGAAAGAAATCGTCAGACAGTGGCATTCGTCAAATAGCGACGACCGCTGAATGGACGCTGTACTGTGCCGCCTGCGTATTGGACACACGAAACCTCCTCACGACTATTTGCGGATGAGGCGTCCGCAACCCTACTGTGATGACTGCGTCGTACCTCTGTCTTGCATTTAATGGCCCGAGTGTCCCACTTTCTCCGACGAGCGGAGTGAATGCTATCCGGACCTGCATGGTCGGGATGTCGACTCCATCCTCCGAGGAATGCTTTCAGAGGGACCTTGCAGCCAATTAAATAGAATGCCCTCAAGTCTTTTCTTACCAGATGTAACCTCTATCACAAACTGTGATTAATCCATTACGATAAATGCTAGCGTCAACTACGGCTCTGCCCCTTTTCTTAGTGAATTACATATACTATATGTAAAATTAATAGTATTTTCCTTACTACTTTATAATACATAAAATGAGACAAATTCCGCGCCCTAGCAGCGCACGAGCCTGTGGCTAAACACAGGAATAGTTCGGCGCGTTATAGGCAGTGTGCCACTGAAGCGCTAGTAAAAGTCTCTACTACTACTAGGAATACAACGGTTTGTGACAGGAATATGCCTATGTGTAGAAAATAGGAATGTCAAAAGTAACTCACCTTTGCGGCCCAAATAGCCAGCACAGCATGGGGCCACCACAGCCAAGCACGCCAACCACCAACAAACAAGCTCTTCGCAACACCAAAACCCAAGGTTGGATAGTGTGCCTATCAAATTAATAACAACGAAATCATACAAAAGATCGCCCAGGTGGGCATCCAAAGCCTTCTTAAAAGCCCCTCAGCTCCGTCTCACACCTGGGAATCAGCGGTCGGTGGTCATGGCCCCTAAAGCACAGGTCGGGAGTACGGACAAAAAACTTAGCCTAGTCACCAAAATCGCTTCCTGAGCACAACAGCTTAATATACAACACCAGATTAATGAACAGCTGATGCAGATAAATAAAATTTGGTATATTTTTAATGTTAAATATCACAAATTAAAGGCAAGTGCAAGCTAGCATTGCACCACTATTTTAACTAAATATTATAGTTTTATATCAGCCCGGCATCGATGCGCTAATCCACTATTATCACTATATTCCTAGTTTAAGCCTCCCGACCAACAGAGTACGCTATGATCCAAAGAGAGGAAGCAAGAAGGGACAAAGAACGTCACGAGAAACGTGTAACCCATGCGCGAGTCAATGCACCTGGGAACAGCAAATCGGGAAAGAAAAGAAAGAACAGAATAAAGCATGACCAAGTAAGAGTATAAAATCGAGATGAAAGACAGACGTCCCGAAGGCCTAGCTAATGACTAAGGTTAACATATACGAGCCTCTTGGGGTCGCCGGGCCCCATAACATAGGATGCCGAGCCTAAACGCTATTCCACTTCACAATATGAATTAGGCTTCAAAATCAATTATTATTATCATTATTCTTTTAGGTTTACCACCACACCCACTAGAAAGTGTGATCCAAGCAGTGAGATCGCAGCGTGATAGCGCTAGCATTATCATAACACTTGCTTAAGCCTCTCTAGAGTCTAGATACAACTATGGCGATTCAAGAGAGGAAAAGGAAGAGACCAGTAGTATGTCGATAGAAACGTGTAAAACCCATGAACAAAGGTGGACCAACGCGCATTGGAATAGCAAGTCAGGAAAGAAGTGGAAGAACAGAATAAAGCATCATCAGCATGAGTATGAGAAGGGAAGGCAGCAAAGGGGGCACGAAAGACGTCCAAAAGGCCTAGCTAATGACTAAGGTCTCTACAAATCCCCCTGGGGTCGCTGCTCCCCATAACATAGGATGGGCGAACCTAACCCTATGGCCCATCCTATGCTCCTGAGGGGCGAGTGCTAACACTAATGATCGATTAGCATTCAGTGTCAAGTCAGCTGAGGGCGCTACTACTGCCGGGAAATAAGGCGCAAAGCAAAAGACGACAGCAGAAACACTCGTGTGGTGGTCCCTATCGTGGCTCCCCCACAGGAGAGCATGTAGGCATACCATGGGATAGGTCGCTTATTACCATCCGGCGGCCTACCTTGTGGAACAGAGCAAGCGGGAAAGTATAGAGGCTCTACTTAACTCCAGAAACAAACCCCAGCGAGAACTGTAGCCATCTGTAACATCCCCTGCGGTACCTAGACACTTGGGACAACTATTGGGTCAATAAAGCCCATATTTATATCCTGACAGGGATAGGGCTTGCTAGAATATACCCCTGAGGGCCATCAATGAAAACGAACTAGTCAACAAAATACGCATAGCTAATCTAGTGTGTGTACAATTGCTCGGTGTGCAAAAAATTACGAGTTGTTCTCTGTGATGGAAACTGAAACAAACCCATACTCAGCTAATCCTAGTTCTGTGAATTTCACGAATGATCTGTCGGAACGGGCAACAACAGAATAAACCAAATTTGGTTATTTTTTAACCAACAGTTCACAAATAATGCCTCGGCCGTCAGCGTACAAGTTTAAAGTTTAAGACACAAAATTCAAATCTGAAATTAGCAACGGTGAGGCTGATTAGCACATTTATCGTTGAACAAGTTCTTCAAGCTCAGCATCCGAATGCGTTACAGTGTTGTTTTAACAGCTGAAAATGGCCAAGGGGATGCCCCTTGCGGCCTCATTTGTTTACACCAGCAGAGTGACGTGGCAATCGCCCATTGGCTGAAACTGACGCCAGTCACGGCGGTCGCTGACTGGCCGAGATGGTGTCACGGCTGGTCGCTGATTGGCTGAGATTGGGCGAAAGGGTGTTCCCTTAGGGCTGACTTAACTATCTGTAGTAAGTAACAGATATTAAAGATGAACAAAAGGGCGTAGATCTTGTGTATCTAGACTTCCAAAAGGCTTTTGACAAAGTCCCCCATCTGCGGCTAATGAAAAAATTGGAAGCTCATGGCNAATCGTCTTGACATACATTGGGAGAGACATCCTCCACAGCTAAGAACTCCTCCACGAGTCGCTAGCACTTAAAGGTCAAAGCTTCCCAGGCCATTTTAAGCTGACTTCTTCTCACTTATGCTCCATCTCTATATTTAGGCTCCGCATATCAGAGGCCATCAATCATGCTTGCGGGCATTAATGACCATCGCTTTGGCGTCGACTCTTCTCCCCTTTTTTTCTCATTTCTTTTTTTCTCTTTCGTCTTCCATTTTTCTCTTCTCATTTCTCCATTCCTCTACATTCTACTAACATAATGGCAATAGCTCATACAGGATCGGGGTGTAAGTCCAGGTGTCTTTTTGGGAATGGGCCTTTTGGTTCGTCTACTGCCGCCTATCTAATCTAATCTAAATGAACTGTGGTACTCCCAAAGGCCTAGCGAATGGCTGAGGTAACCTGCCTTGTCCCCCTGGAGTCGCTGCTCCCCATAACACATATTGGACGAAAGTAACTAACCTAACGCAGCGGCCTATGGCCCATCCTACGCCCCTTGAGGGGACAATCATCCGTAATTTTATTTTACTAGTTACACTCGCCAAACAACCCAATGTCCCCCGAACCGGAGTGCCTAAGTAGCCTAAGAAAATTTACTAAAAGGCTAACAATTTCATTTTTTTTTTCAGACATAAAGTTGTAGTTACAACGATGCTACAAAACAATCGGATGATTACTGAGAGAAATATATTCAAAAGAGTAAAGTGGGAACTGGCCTTAAGTTACGATAAAAATGGAAATGTGCAGTTACAATCAAAAATAAAGCCAACTTATGATAAAGGCGTGAGTCAAAAAGAAAACAAGAGTCCCTAACATTTGTATAATCCTCTGAAAAGAAGAGACAACTCGGTGAACTTCAGCAGCTGAAATAGGGTTAACAAAAAGTCCGCTAGGTTCGGTGACCGCTACATCACGAGTAGTTCCAGCCCGTAATCAAGGTTGTAGGGAGCAAACCCAACGTTGCTACACGACTCGATGATGGCGGCTCCCGTGACGTGAAGGTAAAATTCACTGTCCTGCGTATCATGGATACGGACCTGCTGACAGGCGAGAGCAAAGAAACACTCTCGGCAGTTCTTGATGAATGCTGACCTTGAAGTGGGGCCGACGACGACGGTGCATTTAGTGAGAGACGCGACTTGGATGCTGCCGGGATTACCCAACACAATTACTGTGCAGTCTATCAGGTTTGTTAAATTAAGCTGACGATTTAGTATGATATCTGGAGATAACACTAAAGTTTCTCCTGTGCGGTCTGTAAACCCCGTGAATTTCTTTCCAATAATCTTTTCCAACACATCACTAGAATCTGCGCCAGCGCTGTCCACACTATCAGAACTCTGTTGGGCAGGTTTAGGCTTGGCTTGAGTTCTACCACTGAAACCAAACCTTTTCTTGGGTAACATCGCACTCATTTTTGTTTGAATTTCGCTGTCTAAAACAGTAAGCGATTCCTGAGATCGCTTAAGCAAGAAAGGTGATAGGAACATACTGGATTCATTTAAAAACTGCTGAATTAATCCATGATCCTGGACCAGTTTATCGAAGTATTCTGATACCTGAATGCGGTCGCCAGTGGTGAGTGAATCCGACTGTTTTAGATCCTTCTCCAACTTGGCCTTCATCTCACTGAAGGTGGACATGAACGCATCGTCATTCTCCAGTTCAGTGTTGCGGTTCGTTAGCTCGTCCCGACGTTGCTGGGACCGCTGCTCGCGTTCCTGCGTCCGCTGCTGCATACGGGACAAGAGACGCTCCCCCACCGTCGAGTCCAGCTCACCGACGGGCTCGTCCAACGCGGTGCTTACATTCATGGTGGCTGGCAACTCTCACCTTCTTTGTAAATGCGTGATGCTGAGAATTCTAGTATTGAAAAATCGTTGACCCAATTAATTTACAATGAGTTACTTTGATAAATAAAGTCAAGCAACCAAAAATATTCTCAGGTCAACTGCAAGAATCTGAGGATAGAATCATGAATTAAGATCACAAGCACGTACAACAAACATCAACAGCCACTTGCTGTTCAAATCCATAGTAGCATGAAGCATAATTATCTATTACGAACACAGTGCAATTAATCTGAGGTTCTGTCAAACAGGTCAGCATCTATGCAAGTATGACAGTGTGTATTTGAGGGGCGAGGGGGTGAGGCAGGTAATCGACACAAAAGATAAAAGTATCTATTATAATTCTGCTTGTTTCTCCATTACTTAGTACGCTTTCATTAGTATTAGATAGGGGGGAAAATTAGGTAGAGCTTCCTTGACGTATATGATACTTGATACGACCTGGGAGGGGATCAATAGCAGATGGAACCAAGTTTGAATTTAAGCTGCTACTGCTCGTAGGTTTTAGGTAAAGGATTCACTGCTTGACTTCGAACATTCTTCACCCTTTGTACGGATAAGGATCAGAGGGTTATCATAATTGAGGACCAATGCTTTTGTTCTGTAGAATTTCAACAGGTTCCTTTAGTACTGTATTAGGGAAAAATTACGATGATATGCGTTAGATCCGAGATATTACTGAACCACATTGCTTTTGTTCTGTGGAAGTTTCCACAGATTCTGGCTAGTTTAATGTTAATCTCGTAATATTCCATAAGTCTCATAATGACCACACACTTTGTGATTCAAAGATGACTTTAACTAGATTGCTCAAGCAGTGTGTCTGAAGACAGAGCAGCCGACACTAAAAGGGTAAAATCAATAACAAAGAAGAAACCGCAATACGCGGCATGCCGTGGATGCGACTGCAGTATAGGTACGCAACTGATTGTTGAATGTGGCCGACACAATATGAAGTCACCCCTGGGGCCCAGCTCTGAGCACTATAGATCGGCCCCACCTAACTCTACGGCCCCAACCGTGAGATTCAAAAATTCAGGCCAACAACACCCCCCTCCCCAGAAAAATTCTGAGACCAAGCCCAGCTGGCAATACCTTGCCAGCGGGTGAAGCATTTGTATTCTAACTGCCCGAACTGCAGTGGTGGACGGTACTTGGAACAATTACACTGTGTGCCAAAGACTCAACGGCGCCCGTATAGTTTGAGTCCTAGTTGAGATTGAGATCTCAAGTATAATAATAATACTCAAGCACTCAGAGAGCGCATACCTCCGCCAAGCAAGGCAACGGTTACGAAAAATTTAAATTGGTTCAGAGACTATGATTTTCTTTGTATCAACACCAAAATCTAATCATCTGAGTCCTTCAATAGTGTTAATAGCTTCAGAAATTTTTTTTTTATGATCCGTTCATAACTTTTTGAGTTATGCTGCTAACAAGCATTATGACAAACATGAATAAAACATACAAACGAGCAAACCGATCTGCACCAAAATTTGATCATTAATGCCTTCTAACATTTCCAACAACTCCTATAAATTTCATATAAATCCATTCATAATTTATTGAGTTATTGTGCTAACAAGCATAAAATTAAAAACAGTGACAAACAAGCGGATCGTTACAAAAATTTGGTCATTTACTCTTCATAATATACCTAACAACTTATGTAAATTTCATAAAAATCCGCCCATAACTTTTTGAGTTACAGCAATGAGAATAATGAGGCGGACAAACAATGAAACGGACGGACGGATCTTCCACAAAAGTTAATCATCTGTTCTTCTTAATATACCTAAAAATCCCAGTAAATTTCGTCAAAATCGGTCCATAACTTTTTGAGATATCTTGATGTCGGACGACAGAAAGACAGACAAACCCGGCGAAAAACAGCCTCCTTGGCGAAGGTAATAAGTGGCTATAAATGAGGTTAAGCATCTAGTCTAGCCGACCCCACCATAGTCGTAAATAGAGCACTCTGAGGGAGCGCATAGCTACCTCCGCCAAGCAAGGCAAGACCAGTAACGAAAAATACAAATTGTTCTGAGACCAGGATTTTCATTGTATCAACACAAGAATCTCATCATTTGCGGCCTTCAAACGAGTTAACAGCTTTAGTAATTTTTTGAAGATCCGTTCATAACTTTTTGAGCTGTGCTGCAAGCAAACATTTGTCAATCTCACAACCGAACCAACCGATCAACACCAAAATTTAATCATTCATGTCTTAACATTACTAACAACTCCTATAAATTTCATAAAAATCCGTTCATAATTTTTTGAGTTGTGCTAACAAGCATAAAAGTAAAGTGACAAACTAACAAACAAGCAGATCATCAAACAAATTTGGTCATTTTACTCTTCATGATATAGCTACCTAACAACTCAAGTAAATTTCATAAAAATCTGTCCTTAACTTTTTGAGTTATGGCATTGAGAAAAATGAGGCAGACAAACAAAAAGATGGACGGATCTTTATCAAAATTTAATCATCTGTTCCTCCTAACATATCTAACAAACCTTGTGAATTTCGTCCAAATCCGTCCATAACTTTTTGAGTTATCTTGCTGAGAGACAGAATAACACACAAACAGACCCGACGAAAATACAACCTCCTTGGTAGAGGAAACTATTCTAAACTAACCCAACAAAGCACACACTTTGAGGAAGGCCACATGGTGTGCCGGGACAGACTCAAGTGGACGGCTAAATATCGATAACATTTTAAGGTAGGAAGTTGTTTCGAAAATAGACGAAACATGCAATACATACGGTACCTACATTAGATTTTGATAGAAATCAACCGGGCGGGCTAGATAAGTTCTTCAATGATACTTCATTCGTATGCCCGGCTCCACCGCCCCTGAGGTCGCTCCTCGCAGCCCTAACAAAGATATTCCAAGAGAACAGATGCCTACAGGGTAGAGGGGTCGGCAAAACCTACATGCTAAGAAATGCCAACAGGGTAGAGGGCTCGGCAACCCCTACATGCTAAGAAATGCCTACAGGGTAGAGGGGTCGGCAACCCCTACATGCTAAACCCTTCATATTTGTAACGTCGATTCGCCATTACATAATTGTGTCAGACACCTGATGGTAATAAAACCGTTTTAAAAACAGTGAATTCATCTGCAATTGCAACGTAATACCTCAAAAACAATATCCTGTCAAGGAGCACTTTGCATCAAATACATGAAGAACATTCAGTAAACAATGGCGCCCTATTAAAATGTCAGGTGCATAAAAATAAAATAAACAGTAGCTATTATATTCTCTGTACCTACAGAAACAATTTTGTCTATACCGTAAATAGTTCATTTTTTTTAAACTGAGGGCAGCCATTGTAGACGAACATACAGCAAAGAATAGCTGTGGTAGAAACTGTTCTTGTAGTAAAGCAACGCAAAATTCCGGTAAAGTGCAGCGTTATGCCAATGAAAAAGATCTCAGAAAGGATGCAGATTCAAAGAACAGCAATGAATGCATCGACAGGTTCTTGTGTGCATGAACTACTACCTATGCAGTCAAGAGCTGAACATCTGCTGTGCCCGAAACTAAGAGCCAAAATAGCATTACTATTTTGTCTTTGTTGACAGTTTTGTTAAAATAGCTGCTCACTACGGTACCTATGTTAACTATTTTCCTCAGATTGCGCTCTTTGTAAAGTCTTTTTTTTTTTTGCTGTAGGAATATATCACGAAAAAGAACCTCCGTAGCAAAACGGCACAGCCTGAATTAGGGTTAAGGAGTCTTAATCCCAAGATACAACAAAGGAAAAGTTAAGCACCGGCCACGTCCAGCAGTAGGAAGCAGACATCCTACTTGCCCGCCAGATAATCCTGGATCTGAGCACAAATAATTTAGCATTTTTAATCAAATATTGAAGGGTTTAGCATGCCTGTGCTATTTACTCCCATGCTGTGAAGAAGCTATTATCATGCAGCCCAAATGGCATGATACCTAGCTATACAGTATTATAATGCAGAGCATTTCATCAATTCACAATCTGCTCCATTTAAAAACCTTGTTCCCACTTTTAAAGACAGCCTAATTCAACTAACTCTGAAGTCATTTCTCGAACCACACAGAAAGCGTCAAACTCACAAACAGATACACCAACAAGCTGATAGAAAATATCAAAAGGCTTTGCATCAGNAAAGACAGCCTAATTCAACTAACTCTGAAGTCATTTCTCGAACCACACAGAAAGCGTCAAACTCACAAACAGATACACCAACAAGCTGATAGAAAATATCAAAAGGCTTTGCATCAGCTCTTTCCCTTTATAAACTTAGTCACTGAGCCTATTATTAACAGAGCTCTGATGCCAGTGTTCACTGCTCAGCCTAGGTTGGGTGGAGTAGGTAGCACTATATGCAACTTAAAACCTACCAAAATATCTACATGTGAAGCTTCGAAGCTTCACAGGAACATACAAAATATATACCTATATATAATATATAATACTTCAACGTAAAATAAAACGGTATTGTCCAGATAAGTTTGCTTAAAAAGTTATTACGGTACCCTTCTCAGAAATAAAACAAGTAAAAACTAGGTAACTAGGTTATTGAAACTAGATTAAAAGGGTGGCACATCTTATTGCAATTACTAGGCTTAATGATAAAATAAAATTACTTACATGAACGATTCAGGTAGCTATGTGAGCTGAGCAGTAAGAAAACTAAGAATGCTTTCACCATATTCAAGTTTCATGGAACATCACCAACGTATTGAGGACTATATGCCTGCAAGTACCGGTACTTACCACCAATAAAAAAAAATCTAAACACTACAATAAAGACCAACGCGATTTTAGCCTATTTGCAGATTCATGTACTTTGAGCATGTTATATACGCGATTCGCACATACAGCATTCCAATGTGTTAGCCAGTAACATTCAAATGTATAGACGCAGTCTTTGTGTCATGCGAAGTCATGCCTGGCGGATGTAGCCGCCGCACGTTTCTTTCAGGTCAGAGCTTCTAAGATAAAGAACGTAAAAGCTCGTTTATGACCATGCAAAATTTGCCGGCGTCCCAGCACTGCCTCTGAGTGACATGGTCTTTCTAAATGACCTTCCGCCGGAACCCACATCGGTAGAAGCTGTCTGTCAAAGCCTGTAGCCAGAGTCTCGAAGATAGTTGTTACGCTTTTAAATATAAAGTAATTTACCCACGGACTTTCGACTCGAATCCGGCGGAAGCAACCGGTGTTCTAATGAAGCCGGGATTTAATAGTATTTAAGGCGCTTGCATGATCAAGCGTCAGCTCAATTCGGTACCTGACATTGCAGTACCGACATTGCCTACGGTATTCTCCTTGTAACACTATTTCGATGTAGACCTTGTATTCTATAGTCTGCATCTATCAAGTAGCATGTTGCTACTTATCATTGGATCATATCTTCTAAGTCTTGTATAATAAGATGTA
>LQNS02278097.1:27400893-27415052 GCA_001587735.2 Parhyale hawaiensis | reverse complement strand
TTGGTGGTTGCCTAAAAGTTGATTACAATAGATACAGTAACTGGTAACTCATTGTCCCTACCTACGGTGTTGCCATTTTGGCCATTACTCTACGCATATATCATAACTTTGTTAAAAAGAAAGTATAAAATACTTATGCAAGTTCTCTATAATCCCTTTTATTAATTTATTTAGAAGAATATTGAAACTTAGTATGATTAAAAATCATCAAAAAACACCAATAATTTGTGTTCTTGAAATTGAAATAGAATGAAAACCTGACCTGATACGGCAAAATTGCCTACGTTTCTGAATTCAGAATGCAAAAGCCGTATAGAAACACTTGACAAACCTTAAACCTCAAAAATGATGCAGACCAGTGTGATCTGTTTAAGTTTACTGTTAGTTTACTAGTGGTTTCCTATTATTAAGCTTTTTCGATGTCGAGCATGCAACAAAATTACAATATAGCTTCCTACATGTTAGCGAAAATTCAGTAGTTTAACCGCCAATGGAAATAGTGATGGGAGATGGAATTCCCTGTGCAAAGAAAGTTGCAAGTTAGCAGAGGAGCAAATAAAATGTGACCAAATATTGTAACATGCATGCATTAGCACAGGATAATGTTTTTAGCGATCCTTATGGTGCCAATTCCTCGTAACTATCCAGTCATTGTGCTATGCAATGCAATACTCGCAGGCCGTGTGGCAGGTAGAAAATATTTAACTCACACAAGCAGTAAATGACGTATTTTCTCTTTCCAAGGCTCACGTGTTGCGGTGGCTTCAGCGTCGTCATACTGCGCTTACTTCCCAGTGATAATCTACTTTAGACTTTATTGATCAATGTAAACTTAACCTGTAACCTCGCCGGAAAAATGTTGCATTACTTGTGTAATATCCACAGCCTTAAAACATCTTTCTTTAGGGGAAAAAATGGGCTCGACTAAAGTGTTGAATTGTTCAAGGTTTGTCAAACTTATTGTGGCAGGAGAAACGTGTACGGAATAACCGTAGGCCCTCAGCGGTATATTCTGGCGGGCCCTATCCCTGCCACAGTATATTTGGGCATCACGCACCCAAGGTTCCCCAGTGCCTTATCCGCAGATGTTGCAGCTTTCTGCAGTTCCTGCTGACGATGTTAGTTTTGTAAAGTTAGGTAGGTTCTCTACTTTCCTCTGTCTCGTGAGGTGGGCTGTCGATCGAGATAGCCGACCTAGTACACGGGACATCTCTAGTCTCTCTCGTGTGGAAGGACACAAAAGGGGCCGACCACTTGAGTGTCTCCTACTATACTTTGCGCCTTGTTTCCCTGCACGTTAGCGCACGTGGCCACCACGCCTAGCCAATATGCAGTATTTGAATANGTATTTGAATACTGCACAAGGAGTTTCTCTGTTAAAACGCCTGAGTTGCGGCTACAGAGGTTAACAAAATATACATATGAAATAACCATAGTTGGAACATTTTCATCAATACTGGAACATAAAATCAATTATTTGACGAAAGCTGAATATATATTAGCTACTGTTGGAAAAGGTGTCAACAATACTTGTGGAGATGTTCTTGTAAAAATGCCTTCACGCTTGACGTACTAATTAGCTAAGTATTCAGCTATTGTTAGCTCCTCGTACAGAGGTAGATTTAAAGCACATTAGAATACGGTGTGCATGTTGCTTGAACCCCCTCACGTTAATGGACCAAGTGTCAGCTCGAGAAGTCGTAAAGAATTCGATTGGGGTGTAGGATATATATTGACATCTCTTGCACTGAGAGAATAACTCTAATCCTCTTTGTTGGAACACTCTAGAATAGTAGGAAGTTACATGCTCTTTTTGTAATGATCTTCAACTTCCGTTACCGCTACTTGATTTTTAGCTATAGGTAGTATATCGACAAATCTACGTGTGAAGTATCTCGATTTTATTACTCAGGCTTTTGGTAACTGCCATAATGTTTTTTTTTTCTTGTATTGTAGATCATACACTATTTGCTGACGGTATTCCGTTAGCTCTTATGAATTTTTCTTACAATTATTTTGTTTTCTAAGTTTCTGCTCACGGTACCGTATATTGGTGTATATATCTGATTTAATTAGTATCTCTTCCACTGTTGTTGGCATTGAAAATTTTCAGTGTCTTTATATACTTTTTTTTTCCCTAGAGCTTCAAGCGAGCGAGACATTTTGATTCCTATAGACCCCAGTGTTTGTTTTTGATTGCGGCGTCTGTGTATGAAAATAACAATGGCTGCTGATAGTCATTTCGTCTGTGTCGTCTCCCTTTAGCCTGCTCATAAGATTATTGGCTGTGATCAGTGCCAAAGAAGTTACCTGTAGTTGTTAAGGTGCCATGTTTGTTAGTTTTACTAGTATATATTAGATTAAATAGGAAATTTTAATGTTTGTATGTTTTCCCAAGCTACGTAAGCATTGCGCAATGATAGTGAAAGCTTCAGACGTTTTACGTTTATTCAGTTCAATAGATTTAAATAAGATGCGTTGAAAATTATCAGATACACAATTCCAAAGAATATTGCAAGACTAGAAAACAGAAAAAGGAGCCAGCAACGTTTTCTGTAATAGGTAAATATATATTTATATGTTTATATAAATTTTTCCCTTTTTCGGAGGATAATCACGATACAACTTCGGCACCACAATTCTACAATAAAAAATTGCTACAGTACAAGAAACGTGCTCCTTGAACTAGCAGCACAGTAACTCTTCCGTCGCAACTTTGCATGCAGAACGCCTTGCTTGCTCTGCTAAATAATGCTTCTAAATAATTGGTCACAAAAGAAATTAGATTTTTTCTGTTTATATATTCCCATACATATAGCCGACCCTACTTGCAAAAATTAAATCTTGATGCGCAATTATACTCTCTTCATGCACAAAAAACTGTATATTTAGACAGGTTACTCCCCCTGCCCTCTTCTGCATATTTAGTAATTACTACCAATTCATTTTTGGGTTAATTACTGAAACTTAGCTAACAGGTCCGATGCTTTAGACACTCATGAGTGGTAGCCTACTGTTGTGGGAAAATTAGCTACCTACACAAGTCAGTTAATACTCCCAGGGGACGTTCTGTAGGAATAGCACAGATGAAACACTAAAAAACAAACCATGCTTACTTGGGAATGGGACTTGACTGGGCAGACAAGAAACTGTCGTCAGATTTGGAATCATACAGAAGTGACGAAAATACAGGTGTACAGATCCAGGAACCAAGTTAATTTATAGATTATTTTATGCTGCATGCCAATGGGACATCTAATCGTGTGCAAGGGGCAGCACCTCTCCTCTTCTCCTCCTCCTCCCCCCCCCCCTGCAGAGCAAATTGCGAGGACCATTCCTCCTCCTAAAACTTGACAGTTATGCTCTACCAATCGCATCCAGTTTGCTTGCCGAAACGCTCCTGAGCTGACATTTGGACTTCTGGTGCTACGTAGAAACAACAAATAGAGATACCAACAGAGAATAACCTGGCAGCTAGAGCTCCATCTTCTTGTAAGGAACCGTAATGATTCAATAGGATATTGAGTAGCTACATAAATTTCAATCATTACAGAGTCACTTCAAGATTAACAGGAGCTGCAAAACTTAAACGTCTGACCTTATTCCATTGCCCCGTCCCGCTAAAAGAAATACATTCAGCTAGATTCACTTTTGTGATGTAGCTTCCTACATATGAAAGTCTGTTACTTTCAAAAATTCTTACTCTACACATAATCTAAACAGCTGGGGTGTGTCGCAATCAGCATATTTTTTTTTAGGTCATGAAGATGTAGGTCCCCGAGCACAGACTTCTATTTTGATTAAAAAGATCACTAAATTCATTCAAATACGCAACAAACACCTTACACCAGAATAAGTAAATCAGATCAGGTACTTGTAACTTTCAATGAGAAAATTTCAAATTAAACAGAATTTTAAAAGTATTGAGCTTAGGCCACTCCGATCGTCGCTAGATGGCGTTCTCACGGGTTACGGTAACCTTTTTTCCAGGTTGTGATAGCCAGGATTTGGCGTGATTGCGACACATCCTAGAGGTGGCAGAACCCATGATTCCCACTCTAAATCAGACCCCGCAACAGTCCAATAACATGTATTGTCTACATTCTATTCTGTATTTTTACATGCTGCGCGCACTATTGCATAGACTGACAACTGTACGTTATCTACATATCATTAGGAGGCTCATAATTCACTTAACTACTGTGGTAAATCTCTCCTCGAGATGCAACTGCATCAAAGTCGACGGTAAAGGAAGAACATTCTGTCGTTTCCTTATTAATTGCACTGTCTTGGGATGGTCCATGCTCACTAGATATATTAACAGGAACGTTTTCAAATTCTGGTGCATTTGCACTGTTTAAATCAGAAGATATATAGGCTTCGTGTAAATTATGATCTTTATCTTGGGTCAAACATCCAGTAGAATCTACTGAAGTTTCACCTTTGACTTGTTGAGATTCGTTGAAGTCTTTGTGGTCATCTGATTCTTTCTGTGCACCAAGAATGTCAGCAGACAGTAAGTTCACCAGCTCTTCAGTTGAGAGAGCTACTCTGTCAGGAGCTACCTTGAGCAGCAAGCTGTTGAGATGGGGCTTGTCTGAAAAAATAAACATAAATCAGTGTGTGCCTGACATACTCTTTATTCTGTTCTATATCACCAGCAGTAATCACTCTATGACAATAACCCTCAGTTTGATAATTATAACGCTATAGGTATTTCCTTGCATATCAATAGCTACAGATTACCCAAATAGGGACTTCCGTATCAATAAAAAGTTAGCGAAATGCCCACAACTGCATATTACACTATAGGTAGTGCATGAGGAAAGTGGCTATTATAGCATGCCAATTACCATCTGAAAGTAAAACTCCTCTGGCTTGAAGTTCTCCAGGCAGTGATGCTGTTTCAGCAGCGCCAGTATTAAGGTCACCAGATTGTGTGCAACTGTTGTTCATAAAGTGATGATGATGAGACTTCCGGGCAGAGATCAATCCTGACAATAACGATCGACCAGATGCAGTTCCTGACAGTCCTTGCAATTTGTTCAGCTTTTCTTGTAGTCTCTCCAAATATGCACTTGAATCATCCAAGGCCACATACTCGGCTATAAAAAAAAAAAAAAAACTGAGTGACAATACCTAGGTGCCATATGGGACAGCGGGGCATTAGGCACCTCTGCTTCAGAATACGGAATTAAGCACTCCTCATAAAACCAATGCCTTTACACATGTTAGAGCTATGATAGATTTAAGAAACAATGCCTCTAATTGGTTTATAGATACCTGTTGTTTAAAGTGAAAGTCGGAAGCTCAACGGTGCTTCTCGATGCCTAATACCCAGCTTTACTATAACGAATTTCAATCGCCAGGAATGAGGAAGGATACAGGGACATGTAGTATGTTTAGAGCAATTTGGAACCATATATGTAGAAGGTGTTTGCACACGCGATCAATGCAAGTGGCTTGAGACAGTCCATAAAGAGCTGGAAGTACAGACGAAAAGGATTATTAGAAAGAATAGGAAATGGAAAGAAAAATGGTAATGCTGAACACTGTTACGGTTATACAATTTTTACTCTGCGGTTAAAGAAGTATGGTCTAAGTGACAAAATATTATTCCCCTGCGCGGCGTACTAGCTGAGCAAAAGCATTCAGCCGTGCCCGAGGGTTGGAGATGCACAACTTGTACCTTTTTCCTGTCAGTAGCGCGCTGACCACTCTGAGACCTCCCAGCAGGAAAGCCGAGACAAAAACCATTGACAATTTAAAACGAAACATAACTCTCCTCCTAGTGGCCCAAGAGTCTGCGTTAACTTAAACCACAGGAATACCTAGTTCGGCGCGATATAGACATTGTGTTCCTGATGTGCTAGTCAAGTTTATACTACTACATAAGTGACCAATTAATAACACTTTTTGAACCTGGCGATAAATGCACCAGGAAGATATTCCCCATTTTACCTGGCATAAATGCACCAGGTAGATATTTCCCATTTTATACTTGATTGGAGATTCACTCATAGAATGTATACCTCTGTTATGCAAGATAATGTTGAAAAATTCAAACTGGTTCTGAAACTACAATTTCTTTTTGATCATCATAAAAATTTGGGTTTTTTTCTCTCCACATTAATAACAGTCCTGTAATTTTTTGGAAGATCTGCCGTACATTTTGGAGATACGCTTTGACAAAGATACGTACAAACACACAAATGGAAGAGCCAATGATCACCAAAACTTGGTCATTTGTCCCTTTTAACAATTCCTGAAATTTCATGAAAAGCTGTCCATAGGTAAGTTTTTAGCTTATGTTTTGACAAACATAAAAACAGACTGACAGAGCATTACAAAATTTGTGATAGTTGCTATACGTAACATTCCAACAACTCTTGAAAATTTAATGAAGATTTATTTGATCATAACTACGTATATCAAGCTTTGTTACCAAGAAAAAAAGAGGTAGGATGGATCTTCACGAAAAGTTAATCATCTGTTTCTCCTAATAGCTAGGCCTATACCTAACATTCTCTGTAAATTTCATAAAGATCCTTTAATAAAGTTTTGAGTAGTTATGTATTTTGATGACAAACTATGGCAATACATAAAGTCTTTGGTGGAGGTAAATATGCTAGATTTTATATTTGAAATGTTTCAATCTAATAGGATCTCTCCTCAGTGGGCACAGGATGGGTCATAAGCCATGGAGTTAGGATGCCCCATGTCCTGTTATGGAGAGCAGTGCCCAAAGGGGAACTCCATAGATTACCGTAACTAAGCCTTTAGAATATCTTGCCTTCATACCCACTTAGCTTCCTTCCTATCACACTGTGTTCTTCTTCTGCTTTCCCGACATGCAGTTAATATCTATACNGCGTTGATCCTGTGTGGGAACACCTTCGTGCATGGGTTCCCCGTTTTTCTGTCGACATACTATATGTCCCTTCCTTTTCCTCTCTTAGAAAAGCTTAGTACTTATTTAGGGAGGCTTAAATCTTCTTATAATACCTAATACCTAATATAGGATCTCTCCTCAGTGGGCACAGGATGGGTCATAAGCCCTGGAGTTACGATGCCCCATGCCCTGTTATGGAGAGCAGTGCCCAAAGGGGAACTCCATAGATTACCGTAACTAAGCCTTTAGAATATCTTGCCTTCATACCCACTTAGCTTCCTTCCTATCACACTGTGTTCTTCTTCTGCTTTCCCGACATGCAGTTAATATCTATACAATCCAGTGGGAACTGAAAACAACCTAGCTCATAATTTTACATTTCAATCAGCATACTGTATGTCCCTTAGTTCATCTATTAGATAACCTTTGTCATAGAGATGGAATAATAACTAATAACATTAGTTGGTATTCTTTGATTTGATATAACTGTATTAGCTATCCCAGTAGCTATATTACTTATATAGGTAACAGGTAACCAAAGTGTTCTGCCATTTTACAATTGATAGCTAATATGAAAATCTCTGAATATGAAAAGCTCTAGCTTTTCAATATTTTTACTAATTAGGTACCACCTCCAGGTACCGTACTTCAATTACAATAGTCTATCTAGGAACTAAAAGCAGAGCTCTATTTTTTATAGCTACAGTATACCTATCTAGACCTACTGCATGTTCACTACAATGAGTGTAGAACAGAAACTGACTGAACAATTCACTAGTCACATTGGCTAACTATCAGCACCTGAGTCAGTGACCTTAGTCTCTATAACATTTAGTGAGTCAATGAGTCAGATATTCAGTGTCACTCATTCAGTCACAACCAGTCCACGAGTCAATGGGCCATGAGGGTTGTTGGTCGGACTTATCAGTGAGTCATAGTCAGTGGGTATTATAGGCACTCACTGCATGAAGTAGGCCTAAGTATCTTACATAGCTACCATATATTCAAATTATATAGTATTGCATGCAACTGATACATCACTGCTGCCAGACGTACCGTAGCTTGTAGTTACTGCAATAAGCTGTAGCTCAGTATTGAACTCAAAATTTCCTATCACAGTTTAATTGATGTCAGTAAAATAGTGATTTTTAGTCCATTTATTATAGTAGAATTTTCCAAGATTGTCATTTCTTACTTGCTTTAATCAAGAATTACAAGCACCACATGTGTACCACAAGAAGTATGACTGTGTTAGGCATGGCTCAATTTCATTTCAGTAGCTAGCTACATACATTTTGGAACAAATGAATAGGTCTTCTTTCCAATTCTTTGCTATTCCTTCTTTCCAGATTTCAGTGGTAACTTCTAAGTAGGAGAAGTTGGCAAAAGTTATAAAATATTGGGTTAAGAGGTAAGGATACTCACAACCATTTCAAGGTAGCAAATGCAAAAATTATTTCAGGCACAGAAAAATTATTCTCACCAAATACCAAATGCAGGAGTTAAGTCACTTATAAGTGAATTTTCAGAAAATGTTTCATTCGGTTTTAGACACTACAGTTACTATTTCACTTCGGCACCTAAATCCAGTAATATTGACCACTATACGCTCAACAAATATTTTTAATCTTTTTTTTTTTACGTCTAACCAATAGACACTGGCAACAAGTTAGCTACATTCATATATATTATTGCCTCTCAAGTGCAAAATGAGTGTGTTTCAAAAGCGTAGTAGGGTCTAGATGTGTGCAGCAAAGGTTGCACTCATTTGCCGCATTAAACTGCACTTATGACTAGCATCCTTATCTTAAAAAAAATAATAATAATAAACTGGTGCAGGATTTTTGAAAGGAACACAATTAGGGGCTCCGCCATGTCAACTATAGTAGCTAATCAGGGGACAACCTGATGAAATTTGATGAGTACTCTGGGTAATTTGGTTCTTTGGCTAATTCCTTGAAGACAAGTCATCATTGAGGCCACTAGCTATTGGTGCAACACATTCAAGAAACTGACAATCTAGGCAATGTATGTGGTATGCTCTACAAGCAGTAGCTAGTAGTAGATACTAGATAATAATATAAGGTTGCTAACACTTCAGTGGTGTATACTGGGCTGTAAGCCTCCAAGAAGTCACACAAGATCAATTGATGCAAATTAGCAGGTCGTCTGCCATCTGGCCTTGTGGCACATTGCCATTTTGTAATATATAATTGACCAATTTTCGTTCATCACAGCCACAAGTACGGTGCAGTGATACCTTGATATAACAGACCTCGATAAGCCGAAAACCTCGATAAACTGAAAATTTTTGGGGCTTCCGGTATAGCATATTTATATTTTTGGTATATCAAGGCTTTCCGGTACTCCTGGTATAGCCTGAAATTTGTTCCGCTATATTGTGGATTCCTGGTATCACATTGTTTTGACTTCCAGTGTAACGAGACTTTCCAGTATAGCGCCAAATTTTTTCCATTGCATCGAGGCATTTTTGCTGCGCACTACCTGACGGCAAACAGTCCAGCGTCGCTTGAAGCTCAGTAGAGCCGCGGCAGTTGATCGTAGTTAATGGCGCGGCACTCAATCGTAGTTAATGGCGCGGCAGTCAATCGTAGTTAATGGCGCGGCAGTCGATCGTAGTTAACGGCGCGGCAGTCGATCGGAGTTAACGGCACGGCAGTCGATCGTAGTTGACGGCGCCAGTCGATCGTAGTTGACGGCGCCAGTCGATCGTAGTTGACGGCGCCAGTCGATCGTAGTTGACGGCGCCAGTCGATCGTAGTTGACGGCACGGCAGTCGATCGTAGTTGACGGCACGGCAGTAGGTTGCAGTTGACGGCGCGGCAGTTGATCGAAGTTGACGACGCGGCAGTCGTAGTTGATGGGACGGTACCAGACGCCAAACAGTCCAGCATCGCCTGAAGCTCAGTTGAGGCGCGGCCTGTACTGACCTTTCTAAGTATCACCTTAAATGGTGTATAATTAGTGTTATAATACATACAATAGGAGTTCGTTGTTCCGGAAACTTACGGTATAGCTCCCGAAGATTTCCGGCATATCAGGACTTTTCCGGTAAGTCAAAAGCCTCGATGTGCAGGAAACCTTGATAACCGGACCACCCTCTCCCCCAAATCTTCCGTTATATTGAGGTATCACTGTACTACAGAATGAAAATATTTACTCCTCACAGATTCCATTTAAGAGCGTGATCCAACTATTCAAGATAAAGATTAACCACTCTATTAAAGGCTTGCCTCATTCTAGCTGTTGTGGTGGTTAGACTAGGACTCAAATAAATTAATTAAAATAATACCTGACAAATTGATACTATTAACTTACTTTTTTCAGATGATGGTGATGCATTCCCATTAATAATTGCAGCATTGTTGGTAAAATTGTCTTCAAAATGGTGAGAACTGGAAGTCTCACTAGAAAGAGAAGCTGCTCCCCACGGACTAGATATCATTTTTATTCTTTTTTAACCATACAAAGCTGAAAAATAGGAGTGGGTAATGGGTAGGCCTATAACTACAATAGTAGCTACTATATTTTTAAAAATAAATATGGATAAATTTTTACTATTATCCACAGTGAAACCCAGACATTTGAGACCATTATTTCTATAGTTACTGATGTGCTGAACACAAATTTTTAGGTTAAAGCCATTGGAAATGATTAGTTTTGGAGATATTAATTTGCTCAATTCAGCATTATACCAGTACTCTACAGTGCAGCTGACACCACATTTTTCCATTACTAAAAACCTGGAAAAAATTTGAAAACCATTTTTTTTGTTTTATTTTTTCACCAGTCATTTTCAGGGATGGTGCAGCACTACTTAGCCTACAGTATAAGCCTATGTAGCGTCGACCGGGCTGATTCGGGACACTTTTTTAAATTTTGATATGGCAAAAATACTATGCATCACAGAAACAAGCAGTTGTGAGGCAATAAGGGTACTTCCCTAACCTTGATGCCCAGAAAGTTTAATGGCCGCATCTCAAGTATTTCTGGAGTTATTAATAAGAAAAACTGAGTTTCAGATCATTTTGGCGGGATTGGAGTGATTTAGGACAGGCTACAGGGTGATTTGGGACACTGGCTGAAATGGTAACGAAACTCATTCAAGAAATGGACTTTTCAAAAATCTGATTGCGCAATCATAAAGCCCGACTTTTGAACCATAAGATGCAATAGTTTCATCAGAAAAATACTCACTTAAGAAATGCGTCAGCCACGTTTGAAAAAAACCACTAGCTAAACTGTCACATTGAACAATCCCATTTACCATGGGATGGTATGCAGGCCAGTAATCCCATGCTATTCACAAGGGTTACATTCCATCAAGGTGTCGCAAATAGCAAATCTACAAATAGCAAATAGCTTACTTAAAACATAGGAAATAAATAGGTCATATTCCTGAAAAAGTACATATGCCACCTTGAACCTTGAAAGTTGTTGACTGCTTCCAGTCAGAGGTTTTTCTAACAGAAATTATTCTTACCTGTGTGTGTGAGTGATGTGTATACAAGTAGAAGTGAGTGATGTGTGTGTAGAAGTGTGTGATGTGTGTGGAGGAGTGTGTGATGTGTGTGTAAAAGTGTGTGATGTGTGTGTAAAAGTGTGTGATGTGTGTATAGAAGTGATGAGAAGGTGTAGGAAGGAATGAGCTGTCACAGAGACGACTTCCCATCTCCCAGGTTCGTAAGTTGGGTGAATGTTTGTATCCCAGACGTAATTTTATTGATAAGATTTGTAAGTCGGGTAAAGGTGCGTTTCATGGGTGTAATTTTTGGGCCAATGTTCGTAAGTTGAGAAGTTAGTCCCACTGTAAAGAGCAAGTCTTTTTACCTCTATTATTATTATTCAAGTTTCATGAAGCTGCTACAACTCCTTCATATCTGCAATGAAAGTTGAAAAACAGGTTCGTTTTTGAGGTGTAAAGTTGAAACAAGGTCATTTTTTTTCTCAAGTTCATATTTTGTCTATCACAAAAATGTTCAGATATTTAAAGCTGATGCTACATGTTGCCTATGTAGGGGAGTAATCAGCCTATGTACAGAGAAAATATGAGGATGCAATATTTATTCATATTCAAATACTAATAACTGGACCGATTCACCCGTGCGGTCCATTCGGTCCAATTCACCCGGTTAGACGCTAAATATTGCATGGAAACGATTAACTTTTATTACAAAATACCAAAGAATGTAAATGGAGTCTAAATAAGTTCAAACAATAGCCTAATTTAGTTTTTGAAAGTGTCCCGAATCACTCCGCATGTGGGGGCAACATTGGGACAAGTTCAACATGTTGCCAAACACAAAATATTAGATTTGAGTCAAAATGCTTTTGCACACTTGAAACAAACAAACATGAGAACATTCTGTCAAAATTCAAAGTATCAAGCTATAAAATTGTGCTTTCTACATAAAAGTTGTCAAAAATTGAAAGTAGTTAGAATGTTCCAATGAACACTTTTGCAGTGGTGAGCGGTAGCCAGAGTATCTATGTCGTTTGCACCAACATCGCAAGCTACACGGTAGCGGGCGATGTTGGTGCAAACGACAGAGATACTCTGGCGTTAGCGAACCACTGCAAATAGTTAGAATGTTCCAATGAACACTTTTGCAGTGGTGAGCGGTAGCCAGAGTATCTCTGTCGTTAGTGAACCACTGCAAATCAACTTTTTAAAGTTGTTTTGCGGGTCAAAAATGGTGTTTTTTTAGGCGTGGCTGACACATTTCTGGAGTATTTTTCTGGTAAAACCCTTGGATCTTATGGTTTGAATGTCGGACTTTNCCACTGCAAATCAACTTTTTAAAGTTGTTTTGCGGGTCAAAAATGGTGTTTTTTTAGGCGTGGCTGACACATTTCTGGAGTATTTTTCTGGTAAAACCCTTGGATCTTATGGTTTGAATGTCGGACTTTATGATAGCGCAAAAAATAATTTTTTGAATGAGTTTAGGCCTGTGTCCTGAATCACCCCATGTGACGAGGGTGTCCCAAATCACCCTGGTTGATGCTAGGGCTTTCTAGTGCTGCTAGTTTTCAAACAGGATGTTTTTATTGCGAAGTAGATGGCGACTAGCCTGGTGCACAGGTAGGTGGCCTCGACCGGGGTGATTCATCGCACCTCGTACGTCGGGGTGAATAATCGCAGTCAACTTTTCACCTCAAAAATGAAAAATAGAAGAAAACTGAATGCACCATCGGCAAGCCCATCTTTTTCTCTATAAAATGTATTCCTTTATTCAAGTTCGCTCAATTTTATTGTGTTTATTTACTGATGAAAAATGGTCACAATTTTCCACCCAAAAAACTTTTTTGCGAGTTTCGCAAGTCCCGCAACTTTGATGCTGGAAACCAAAGTTTCTGGTAAAATTTATTCAAATTAGTCAGAACCATAATTAAAGGACCCATAATGAATGTGTTAGAAGCATTTTGCTGTGCAGTGCAGTGTGGTTCAAACAAAAAATTGGACAATGAATATCCAAGCAAATGCTATAAATAATGTAAGGGAACTAACACTCATGAATGAAAGAGAAATGTCTGTGCAATCATAGATAGATGTCTTGGAGCCCTGCAATAAGGCTTTGTATATGAAAAAAAAATTGTAAGGAGTAGGGAACAATCAATGTTTTTCCTGCAAAAAAAAAACTTCATCTGGGCAAAAAAAAATAAAGATGCAATGACAAGTTAAATGGAGCATACCACAATCTATATCATTCAATATGATAAGCTTCCACTTTGAGATATTATACTTTGTTGAAAAATATTTGGAATTTCAGTGTTCACAAAAATTTTTTGTATCTTGTTATTTGTGCAGTGACATAGGACAGCTTTTTCTACTAATTAGTACTATTGTATCCCTTTTGTACTGATTGATAATGTATGGGCAGGGGTGGGTGGAGTTAGCTCCCACAGGCAAGAATAGTGTGAGACAGCAGATGCTCAAGATACTCGACACCGACCGATCACGCTCAAGCGAGAGCCTGCCAACCTGTCAATCATCCTGTCAAACGTGTAAATCATCCTGTCAATCCTTAATCAAGGGAGAACAGAAGTGACTCCATGAAATTAAAGTTTTATCAATACAAAGTCCACAAACACATGTTATAATACAGTGGAACCTCGTTTTCCCGGACGTTTCTTTTTCCCTGAATCTTGACTTTTCTGGACTGTTGAGTAAATTGAAACCTAGCCGGAATACCAGAAAACTTTGGTATTTCCGGGAAAACTTTGAAATTTGCTCAACAGTCCAGAA
>LQNS02278097.1:27310455-27326153 GCA_001587735.2 Parhyale hawaiensis | reverse complement strand
AATGTCTTGAGTTATACTGTAAACAAATGTTATGACAAACATGAGTGAAACATACAAATGAATGAACCGATCTGCACCAAAATTTGATCATTCATGTCCTTTAACATGACTAACAACCCTTTCAAATTTCATAAGGATCCATTCATTATTTTTGAGTTATTGTGCTAACAAGCACAAAATTAAAAAGAGCGACAAATGAAGGAACAAACGAATCATTACCAAAATTTAATCATTTACTCTTTATTCTATACCTAACAACTCAAATAAATTTTATTGAAATCTATCCATAGCTTTTAGAGTTATGGCATCGAGCAAAATGAGGCAAACAAACATACCTAACAATTCCTGTAAATTTTTATTCAAATCGGTGTATAACTTTTGAGTTATCTTGTTGACAGATTGACAGACAGACAGGCAAACATGACGAAAACATAACCTCCTTGGCGGAGGTAACAATGATGAACAAACGAAGAAAGGCATCATTACTGATATTTGGTAATTTAGTGTTTGTTATATACCTAAGAACTTATGTTAACTTCATAGAAATCCATTATTAATATTTTGAGTTATGGTATTGAGAAAAATGAGACAGAAAAACAAATAAACGGATGGACATATGTTTATGAAAAGTGAAATATTTGTTCCTTGTAAGATACCTAATAATTCTTGTACATTGTGCAAATCGGTTCAGAACTTTTGGAGTTATCTTGGTGATAGGCAGACCGACACACACAAAACACGAAGAAAACCTAACCTCCTTGGCGGAGGTAATGATTTCTTGAAAGAGCCTTAATGCACACGGTGTTTATCAGTCTAGAAAGCAGGGAAGAAATGACTCAGGGAATCACTGTAGGGCAGTGGATGGTGTAAATTTGCTGGTATGAGTGTTGCACCCATGGAGCCTGAAACATAGTAGATTATTACCTCCGCCAAGGAGGTTATGTCTTCATCGTGTTTGTCTATTTGTCTGTTTTTTTTTTTTGTCGCAAAGATAACTGAAAAAGTTATTGACTGATTGGATGAAATTCATGGGGATTGTTAGGTATCTTAGGAGGAACGGATGATTGACTTTTGGTGAAGATGTGTTAATCCGTTTGTTTTTTGACTCATTTTTCTCAATGTCATAACTGAAAAAGTTATGGATCGATTTTTATGAAATTAACACCAGTTGTTAGGTATAGAACAAAGAGTAAATGACCAAATTTTGGTAATGTTCCGTTTGTTCGTTTGTCACTGTTTTTAATGTAATATGTTTGTTAGCCCAATGACTTAAAACAAATCAATGGATCTTTATCAGATTTGTAGGGATTATAAGTAATTTTAAAAGACGTAAATGACTAAATAATGGTGCAGATTTTTCATTCGTTTGTATGTTTCACTCATTTTTCTTTGAACGTATGTTAGCAGTATAACTCCAAATGTATCAACGGATCTTCAAAAAAACAGCAGAAGCTGTTATTACTATTAAAAGGCATAAATAATTAGGTTTTAGAGCTTAAGCAAAGAAAATTATCGTTTCAGAGCCAATTTTACATTTTTGCCACCGTTGCTTCCTTGGCGGAGGCATTCGCTCTCAGATTGCTCTAGTAGGTTTTGCAGTGCCGGGGAGCGCACGACGGATTTCTGAGCGTGTTTGTGTACGCAGATCCGTGTGTGTGAGAGCGGAGTTGAATTTGGTGCGCCGCGCGGCTCGTTGTATTGGGTTAGGTTAGAAGGTTAGGTAGGTTAGGTTAGCCTAGGTAGTGTTTATGTTAGTGGTGGCGGACGCAGCAAAGCTTACTTGAACGCGTAGTGGTCACAACGATTTTGTGTTGAAGCACCTAAACGTGCGTCACTACTATAATAAGTACTATCTAGCCTAATCTAACGTTTGAACCTAACTTGTTAACCTTACCTAAAGTAACATTGCTTAACCTTACTTAACGTAACATTACGTAACGTAACTTAATCTGCGATAGAGTGAGCAGCGCAGCGCACCGTCTTGAACGCTGGTCGCACGCATACGATCCTCGTACACAAACATGGACAGAANNNGATTTTGTGTAGGTGCATCGGTGTGCGTGCGGGTTAGGGAAGTTGAAATTATAGTGTTGGGTGTCGATGAATTGGTCACTGGAGTGTGCACGAGCATATTTGATGCGGCTATTATTTTTTCGTGTAGCTAGACATTGCAGCAGCGTATAGATATGATTGTCCCCAATATCAAAATGATAAATTTAGGCTAGTCTCTGATAATATGAATCAGTGCGGACAATATACGGTTAGACACAAGATGAATGCCTCTGATTTTTCGATTGGGGTGTTCGGTTGAACGCTGTGATGAGACACGTTGAAATCATTGCCACTGCGTTGTTCGCCTTAGAGTGTAGATTTTAAATGAGACTTTGTTGCGTGTGTTCCTGTGTAATTTAATATGTGCTCAGTTAGTGGGCCGCGGGCTGTGCGGTTGCAACCTGTTTTGACAGTTGATTCAGTGTACATGGATTGTTGTTGTGAATATCGTTTCGTTCGTACGCGTTGTGATATTGGTACGTAGAGAAGTTCGTTTGCTGCGCTGCTCGCTGTATCGCAGATAAGTTTACGTTAGGTAAGGGTAGGTTAGGTTTGGTAGTGCTCATTGTTGTGCTTCTCGTGGTTTTTGCGCAGGGAGAAAGGTTACTTGAACGCACGCATAGTGATGGATGTAGACCAGTGCTGCGTTTAGCTGTTTAGCTCTATTTTGCCGTCCATTTTATTATTTGAAGAGTGATTTGGAACAGTGTAAGTCCTTTGCAACTTATAACCCATTAGTAATGGCATTATTTCATAAGAGGGAAATGGACAATGTGACACTCGCGGCGATTGAATCGAAATAAGTGGAAATGTAGGAAGAAGTCATTGAATTTTAGAAATTGTTATAGGTAGACACCATGAATGCATCATGTTAATGAATATATCTGGGTATAGCGATGAGACGCAACTGCGTTCAGAGAGAAAACTTCACAGTACATTGCGATTGAAGACATTTTAAACTGTTAAAAACAAAGAGATGTAAAGAAAATGTAGATTTGAGTAAATAATGTTTCGCTTCTATAGACTCGTAGCTCATACTATGTTATGGGGTTTCGCAACGTCAGAGGGCCCTCGATGGTTATATAAACATGAGTTAGGCGTACGGAACGTCCGTGTTTGATGCCCATTTTCCTTCATTGTCGATTTCATAGTCCTATTTGCTTATGCTCTATTTTGTCCTTCGTTTTCTTTCCAAATTTGGTGTTGCTATGCGCGTTTATCCTGTATGGGAACACCTTCATGCATGTGTCTTGTGTTTTCATCGACATACTATATGTTCCTTGCTGTTTCTTCTGTGATACCGTTCTGCTTGGAAACGGTAGGTTAAACTTTCTGACTAATACTGCACATACGTACTATAGATTAGAGTGTCTTGAAAGTTATGAGAACAATGTTATTGATGGAAATTGTTTTTAAAGAAGTATAAAATATAAACTGAACTTTATTTGAAGTTCAATAACTGGGCTGAATGCATCTATAGAGTAGGTACAAAGTGAACGAAATGTCTAAAAGAAAGTCGATTCATTGGTATTCATGTCTCGCATGAAAGTTAGATTAGCTCAGCGTAAAGTATGTACATATCTAGAATGCCTGTAGGTAAATCAGTGAGTGTTGCCGAGCAGTAATAGTGAATAGACACTGACATATAAGGTAAATTTATCCTAAGCAGGATGTGCAAGTGTCAAGCTCTCTCGAGAATGTGGGTAGCAATAAAGGGCAAAATTTCGTTCGATTGATGATGGTTTTTATGAAGAGTAAATGAACTTGACAGAATAAATGTTTTATTGTGAGTTGTTCGTGGTTGTAAAAGGATGCCAGAAGTTTCTCCCTTCCTTAGCGAGTAGGTACGAGGTGAGCCACAGAGTATACGTTTGTTTTTGCTAGTCTATGTGATGAGTAGCAGCGGTTCGTTAGGAATATATGATGTGCGCGTTTGGTGGATTTGCGCGANTAATTCAATATAAAATCGATAATGATTTCTCTAGTACTTTATAATATAAAAATGTGATAAATTTGAGGCCTTAGCGGCGCACGAGCCTGTGGCAAAATGGAGGAATAGTTAGGCCCGATATAGGCAGTGTGCTACTGAAGCGCAAGTAATGGTTTTTACTACTAGTAATGATTAGAGTATGATTTTTGTGTACAGCTATATATTTTATAAGCGTGTAATGAAATCAACATAGAAGTTAAATTTCAAGTATAAATAATCGTGAGTTGTACTGATTGTATAAATATTCATGGGTTCGCAAACGATACGTAATGTAAGTGCAAGTGGTAAGGATGCTTGGTCAGTTTCGTTCGGAGAAATAGTTTGAGAATGAGACGTTAACATGCTTAGGACCTATTGTTTTGCAGAATGGACCGGGTAATAAAGACCGATTGGTATTTACTGATTTATGTACGTTATACTTTAATTTCATGTGCATTTTGGCGGAGGCTGAAGGTGAAGACATAGGGTAATGAAAATTATCTCAGATTACAGACAATAGTGTGTCCAATCCAAACTTGTTGTAGAATCGTCTATTCCATCAATAAGTTAGATATGAAAAATGTAAACATGTTTGAAGCTTGCTTTCTAATTGTTATGCATAGTGATTATGATATGCGAGCGATCTGAAGTGCGTTGATAATTTATTTGTAGACGTTTTATCTCTGCCTGTTTTTGTGTCCATCCAAAAAGAGGTAGAAGGTCTTGAAACATTGTCACATTTTCAAAGTCAGGTAGGTTGAGTGATGTGTTGAAAATTGCCAAAAATAGAGCCCGTTCACCATAAAGAATGGTGAGTTAGAATTATGAACTGGTGACACGGTTCTCATAGTCCGTCCCTTTATCAATCCTACCGTGGCGATAATATTACGCCAGGAGGCANTCAGTGGAGTGTGCATGAGCATATATGATGTTGGTATTCGTTTTCTGTGAAGCTAGATATGCAGGAGGGTATGGATATGATTGTCCCGCGTGTCAAGAAGAAAAGTATAGGCTAGTGTCTGATAATATAAATTTGTGCGGACAATACGGTATGCGGTTAGAGAAAAGATGAATTTTTCTGATTTTCCGCTTGGGTTGGTCGGTTGAATGCTGTGATGAGACACGTCTAAATCGTTGTCTTTCGTTTTATTCGCCTTAGAGTGTAGATTTTAAATCAGACTTTGTTGCGCCTGTACCTGTGTGATTTAATGTGTGTAGAGTTTGTGGGCGCGGGCTTTGCGGTCGCCACCTGTTTCGACAGTGGGTTTAGTGTACATGAAGTGTGGGTGTGAATATAGTTTAGTTTGTACGCGTTGTAGAGCTGTCACCAGTAGTTAATTTTCAACGTTTATATAGGGTTGATGGTAATGTTGGTGAATGATGGGCTTGCACAGTGGGTAGTTATTTACGGAAATTGTGTTTCTTTTTAGAATCATGTTATTGTATTCTCCGAGGAATGGCTTGTGAATGACCTCGGGGGTAATTGAACAATTTAATAGAAATGAACTCAAGACTTTTCTTACGAGATGTAACCTCTATTATAAACTGTGATGAATCCCTTTCGATAAATCTTACCGTGAACTACGGTTGTGTCCATTTCTTTGTGAATGACATTAATTCAATATGAAATCGATAATAATTTCTCTAGTACTTTATAATATAAAAATGTGATAAATTTTAGGCCTTAGCGGCGCACGAGCCTGTGGCTAAATACAGGAATAGTTAGGCGCGATATAGGCAGTGTGCTACTGAAGCGCAAGTGAAGGTTTTGATTACTAGTTATGATTAGAGTATTACGCCAGGAGGCATGTTACTTTTGTACCCACCCATAAAAGAGGCAGAAGGAATTGAGATATCATAAAATTTTTTGATAGGCTGTTAGGTGAGTTAACTGAGATGTGAAACCGGGGAAAAAACAGCTTTAGCTGCCTATCAAAAAGTGAAGGGTTAAAATATTGCGTGTGTCCACCGAAAAGAAATTAGAATGAGTTGAGCATCATCCGAACTTTATCTTTAGCAGTCAAGTGGGTTGACTGACATATATGAAATGCCGAGAAATTATTGAGATAATTTGTTAAAAGAAAAGCATGTGTGTTGTAAAGCTGGTAGTATATTGCAGATACGGTGGAAATTAGACGGCAATGACGACGGTTGATGGGTATGGAGAATGATAGTAATGTTAATATGAATATAGTACACATAAGAATTTCTGAGTGGTTTTTGGTACACCAAGTATTAAAGAGTGTGGCCTCTGGCTAGGCCTTGAGGACGTTTGTCTTTAGTCGATTTTACATCCTGGTTGATTTCGTACTCAAGTAGATTATTGTTATTGTTACTTCCACCTAGGAGATTATTTATTCGTCGAGTTTGTCTCTGTGTCACGAAGATAACTCCAAAAGTTATGGACGGATTTTGACGAAATTTAGAGGGATTGTTATGTATGTTATTAGGAATAGATGATAAAGCTTTGGTGAAGATACGTCCGTCCATTTGTTTGTTTTCCTTTTTGTTTTGAATGCCATGAGTGAAAAAGTTACGGATGGATTTGTATTAAATTTAGATGAGTGTTTAGGTTTATTATGAAGAGTAAATCACGAAATTTTTGTAACAATGTGTTAGTTTGTTCGATCGTTTGTCTATGTTTGAAATATAGAGCCTGTTAGGACAATAACTAAGAAAAAACAATGAAGGGATCTTTCTGAAATTTATTGGATTTGAGTAATGTTTAGAAGTCGTAAACAATCGAATTTGGGTGGTGATCGGTTTGTTCGTTTGTATCTTTGACTCATGTTTCTCTTAGCGTTTCTTAGCAGTATAACTGAAAAAGTTATGAACGGATCTCCAAGAAAATCGACAAGCGTTTATTACTACTAAAAGGGAGAAATGATTGAATTGAGGTGTTGATACGAAGAAAAGAATACTATGAGAACTAATTATAATTGTTCGTAACGTTTGCCCTGCTTGGCGGAGGTATGCGCTCACAGAGTGCTCTAGTTATTATGACATTATTGAAAGCGATCGAAAAGCCGCGAGTTGAAAAGGCTTAACGAATTGTTGTTGTCGTGTGTGTTTGTCTAGCTTCGTGCATGGGTTCGGCATGTACGTTGACATACTAGCTTTTTTAAGCACAATACTTGTATTAAGGGAGGTTTAAGGATTGAATTTGAAAAAAAATGGTAAGTGGAGCACTCTGAGAGCGCATAACTCCGCCAATTGAGGCAATGTTATCAAAAAATTCCTATTGGTTCTGAAACTATAATTTTCTTTGTATAAACTCGAAAATGTGATATTTTGTGTCTTATGATAGTCATAATAGCTTGTTCAATTTTCTTGGAGATCCGTTAATAACTTTGAGTTATACTGCTAACAAACATTATGATCGAGAAACTTCAGTCAAACGTAGAAAGGAACCAACTTATCTGCAGCAAAATTGAATCATTTATGTCTTTCAACATTAGAAACAAACCCTATAAAATTCATCAAGATCCATTCTTTATTTTGAGAGTTATTGAGCTAACAAGGATAAAATTGAAAACAGTAACAAACGAACGAACAAACGGATCATCAAAAAATTTGGTCATTTATTCTTTTTATATAACTAACAGCGAATGTTAATTTCATTAAAAAACTGTATATCAGCATTTATTCTGCAATTCAATTTATGTGACTGTCATACAAGTTTTAGGAAGGTGGAAAGAATTTTTAAATAGAATGTTAATTGCATAAAAAATCTATCCTTAACATTTTAAGTTATGGCATTGAAAAAATGAGGCAGACAAACCAACAAGGAATCGGATGGACATATCTTCACGAAAATGTAACCATCTCTTTCTCCCAACATACCTAACAATCCCTGTAAATTTTGTTCAAATCGTTAGAGAACTTTTAGAGTTATCGTGGTGAGACACTGACAGACAGAGACATAGACAGACAAAGAGGACGAAAACATAACCTGAGCTTGGCGAAGAGTCTGATTCAGAGAAAGAGTACGTAATTGAAGAGAAAGATCTATTTATGTTTCGCGAAGGAAGTGAGAGAGGGAGGAATGTTCATGTAGAAGATAGAAGCATGTATATATGAGTGTATATGTATTTTTTGGGTGTCTACCCAATAAGTGGTCGAAGAGTAGAGCAAAGTTTATAATTGTTTGCAGGGAGTCTTTCGGGTTATCCTTGATGGGATCCATGATGAAAAGTATTAGCTACCCGTAAAAATGACGTCGATAGAATGTGCTCTCCACACAAAAACAGGTAGAAGGATTTTAGCAATGTTGAATTTTTTTTAAGAGATCCTGGCAGGGTGTGGGTGATGTGACCACTGTTGAAAAACAAGGATTAGCTGGCCACAAAAAATGACGGCCAAAAAATTTGCAGTCCACCCAAAACCAATGAGGATGAATTGGGCTACATTTTGGATATTTTTACTGGCAGTCTGGTGGGGTGTGCGTGATTTGACTCATGTCGAGAAAGTGAGGATGAATTTTCCATGGAAAGTACAGAAATTAGATTAGTTAGCAGCACGGGTGATGTGGTTACGCATTCTAGTTATGTTGGTATTTGAATAGGTACTCCGTTTAGGTAGTATTATTTTTCGTTTTCTTTGTGGGTCTCGTTGAATGTTATGGTGTTCATCTTTGCTTGACATAGATAATTGGAGAAGTGATGGTTGCATTTGGACGATATTTACTGGGTTCGTTAGATATGACGTACAGATGATGTTAGATTGTTGGCATGGATTCGTTCATTTTTATATCTCATTTTTGTCAATGGTATTATAACCTCCGCCAAGGAGGTTATGTTTTCGTCGTGTCTGTCTATCACCAAGATAACTCAAAAAGTTATTAACCGCTTTGGAGGAAATTTACAGGGATTGTTAGGTATGTTAGGAGGAACAGATGATTAATTTGTGGTTAAGATATGTTCTTCCGTTTGTTTGTATGCATCATTTTTATCGATTCATAACTCAAAAAGTTATGGATGGATTTTGATGGAATTAACATGAGTTGTTAAGTATATAAGAAAAAGTGGATGACCAAATTTTGGTAATGGTCCGTTTGTTCGTTCGTTTGTCACTGTTTTTAATGGTATTCTTGTTAGCACAATTACTCAAAAAAGTAATGAATAGATCTTTATGAAATTTATAGGAGTTTTTAGTAATGGTAAAAGACATAAATGATCAAATTTTGGTGCCGATCGGTTGGTCCGTTTCTATGTTTGACTCATATTTGTCATAAGGTTTGTTAACAGTATAACTCCCAAATTTATGAACGGATCTTCCAAAAAGTTCAGAAAGCTAGTATCAATATAAAAAAGAGCAAATGATTAGATTTTGGAGTTTATAGAAAAAAATGATGGTTTCAGAACCAATTTGAATTTATTGTTACCGTTGCCTCATTTGGCGGAGGTATGCGCTCTCAGAGTGCTCTAGTTGGAAATGTTTTGGACGGATATTTGTGGTATAAACACGAGTTGTTGTATGTACATAACCAGGAGTAAGTAATGAAAGTTTCGTGGAGATCTGTTAGTTTGTTCGTTAGTATGGTGATGCTTCGAATATTATCTTTATTGGCATAATAACTTACTAGATGGAAAGAGATTTTTCGAAATTTATAGGAATGGTTACTAACCATACAAGAGAGAGATGATGAAAATTTGGTGATGATAAGCGTGGATGTTTGTGTGTTTGAACATTTCTGAGAATGTTAGGAGCATAACTAAAAAATTGTAGAACGCATCTTCTAGAAAATTACTTCAATTGTTAGTATTGTTACAAGATACAAATAAATAGATATTTTGAGTTGAAATGAACGTAATCGCGGTTACAGAGGTAATTTAAATTTTTCGTGACCGTTGTATTGTTTGGTTTGTGTGTTTGTCTAAAGTTCGTGAGAATGCTTGGTAGCAGCATAACTCGATAAGTCATGAAGATATGTTTAGAAAACTACGCAAACTGTTGTTAAGAATGGTAAAAGTCGGAAATGATAAGGTTTGGTGAAGCTACAAAGGAAAAAATATAAGCGTGTGAGCATCAGTTAGAAGTTTTCTTTACCTGTGCCTTGCTGGGCGTGGGTGTGCGCTGGCGGAGTGTGAATGTTGGATATGATTCGATAGAATTGATGGGATTTTAATGAATGATGATGAACAATAGGCAAGGAAAGTGGGTAATGAATGAGTGAAGAAGAGTTGGTGATGTTGAAGTGAGTGTTGATATCAGTTGCATACCGTAAGTTGAGTTGTACCTTACAGATGTAAATGATTTTTTTGCAGCGTCCAAAGAAGGGGTCGGTGTCCCGGTACAACTTCAAAGGTGTAAACAGCGACAGTTACTCCAGACTCGACTATTACCGTCTGATACTGTTGAGGTGAGTGAAAGTATGACTTGGACGGTGTCGAACGTTTTGGTATAACATATGGAAGTAGGTGTTAGACATGTAGTTTAGTGAGGGCCACATCGTAGAGAGTATTGAGAAATGGACATCGTATTTACACTTCCAACGGATATATTGTAGTGAAAATGTTACAGTTTTTAATGGAAACTAGGTGGATTAGTATAGATATGGACGAGATGTGCGAATTTTGTCGGTGTGATAGGTATAGTTATGAATAGCTGAGGGTGTTGCGTTTGAATGATGAGGGCGAGGAAGTGATGGAGAAATGTAATTATTAAATTTGCACAGAAAGTATGTTGACAATGGTGATACAGTTGATATTTGCTTGTAGACAGATGGTAAAGGTAATTTTTGTAAATGAGTATTGAATAAGAAATTATTGTTTTGTAGAATATTATTATATTTTACATGAGATTGATGGTGTAAAGGATTTGCGAATTGTATTGATTATGTTATTATGTATGATAGAAGTAAGCCAAAGAAATTGCAATTCGAGTTTTGACGGGAATGATTTAGTGGTGGTAATTGTTCGAATTTTTTATTAGAATGTAATTTTATATTTCTTATGTTACAGAGACCTAACTTCTGCTGAGTGTTTCTATATCTGCTTGGAATGCGAGGAAGGCCGCGAAGGTTTCTTCGCGGAGAAGAAGAAGCCCTATTTTGGCGCGTGGGTAAGCGTGAGGGAGCCCGTTTTGTTAGGAGACATTCACCAACTTCCTCGCATAAACACCGAAGATTACCTCTTGACAGTACAGCAGAACTATAGTGCTGTCAACGCACATTATATACGGGAAAATTCTGACGGTGACGTCAGGATTTCGTGTTTCGTCGTCGAACTCTTTGATTTGGAGTTACAGAATGCTACGCTGGAGAATTCCTGTGGCTACGTCTTTTGTGATGGGCAATGCCGTGCATCGACCAAAGACCCCAAGAAAGAAATTTGCCCGGCTACGGGAGGGAAGAATACACCAAAACTAGTCATTCGAGCACGGATCCGCAGCCAAACAGAAGATATCCTGGGCGAAGTGATTGGCGACACCTTCTCGCAAACATTTGTTGCTGAGGAGTTATTGTTCGTAAGTACATGTGAAAGAGATATAGTTGATGGAAAGAATTTATTGGACGTATATAATTGAATAGTAAATTCTTCTATTAGCGTTATAGATAGAGTGTGCTGATTAGAATTATATACGTTAATGGAGAGTGGTCGCTATAGGAATGAGTGATATTTCATGGAATGTGTGTGATATGAAAGGAGTATTTATATATAAGAAAAGCGAAGCTTATTTTTGTTTTGGGAGGGAGAATTTGGTAGGTGTTATAGTAGGAGAGAATGTTTTTGTTGATGTGAATGTCTTAGAACAGTTAAGAGTGGATAAGATTACGTGAAATGTGATTTATTGATACCGGCCTGTGATGACTTGGGTGTTGCTTATGAAATTGGTGTATGTGACTGCGTCTGAAACCTAATGTATATACATAGGTGATGTTACTAACGAGGATATTAATTGATTGATTGTAATTGCAGAAGAAAGTGTTGCCTCTCGCCAGTGTTCGGACAGCGATCAGAGAGGTGTTGGAGTTTTACCGCAGAAAGAACATCGGTTGGGCCTGTGTAGGCTGGTACAGAAAGCACCGGCCACCGGGCTCAACCGTATCTTTTGAGACAAAACTCCATATTACCACCCTGGTGCCAACAACGATACTGCCCGAGGCACCGCGATTGACGGACCTGGACGCTGCAGAACCTCCAGAGAAAAGGCTCTGTGCTGCAGGTTTTCGGCCGCAAAGACGTTTTTCGTTGCGTAAGTTATGCGTTGAGATGCTTTGCTTTATATTGAAAATGAGTGAGGTATCAAGATTGTTTTTCGTAGGGGATGTGAATTTCTCTAGTTTTTTGCCGTGAGAGAGTGCGAAAAGCTTGATAACTTGGCAAGAAGAATTGAAATGTTATGATTTGATGAGGTTTGATTGTTGCAGAATGTGTAACCTAAGTAACTGTAGCAGGAAGAGCAATGTAAAGAGAAATTGTAATTTTTAATGATGACATACATTGGAAGGCAGGCAATGTAATGATAGTGAGTGTGTTGTAAAAATGGAGGATTGATGAATATATATATATATATATTAGGAGGAGATGGTGAATTTCGATAAAGGACCGTTGAGGGTTCATTTTCGGCAGCTTACATTGGAAGAAGTGATGGATGGATCGATAGATGTCTATGAAGTGTTAAATAATTGTTAAAGTGTCAAAGAGAAAGAGAAAACGAGAGATTTGTGGTTTGTCTGTATGTTAGATGTATTGCGTGGGAGAGAGGTAACTGTTGAATTCATGAGTAGGTATTAATGAAATTGTAGTTTTTTGAAGTATTGCAAGATAGAATTTTAAAGCTATTGATGAAAGCAGTTTTGGTTTTTCACAGGTTTGAGTACTGTTTTGTCAAAGTTGTCGGAAAATAAGTGGAGAAGTGATAGGTGGATGGATATAAAAGAAATTTATGCTTGTATCAAGGTAGCTAAGTGAAGAAATTATAAACGCTTGTTGATGAAGTTTGCAGGAAAGTTGAAAATGGTGAAAGGGAGACTGAACAAATGTAGGTGTCGACCATGGGAAACTTTTAGTTAAATGATCGGTTGACATTTATCGTGAAAATAGCATATGTTTGGGCTTTTATGCGCTCTCAGATTGCTAGTTTATGAACAAAATTTTAAAATTAGATCATGAAAAGACTTGAGGGAGTTCATAGATCGAGTATATGAGTAAAAGTGAAATGCTACTATAAAAGGGAAATAGATTGTGTAGAAGAGAAAGAAATACATAGGTGATCGTTAGGTTGACTGTTGGGGGTCATGGTGGAGTATTTGATTGGTTAATGTGAATAGAGTTGTTATAAAGCAGTACATGATGTTAAGTGGTAAGATATGAATTAAATGATAGGGTCAGGGACGAATGTCAAAGCTGGTACTTCATGAGGCGCAAGAGTTGAGATGATAGATATTTGTGAATGCATTTACGTATGTAACGGAAGGAATGTTTAGATAAAAAGAAAGTGAGGAATAGGTGGTGTATAGAATTAGTTGATAATATGATTAAAAGTGTTGAAAACTGAAATTAATTGCAGGTGCCGGGGTAAATGTGGGAGCAAGCTCATCAGGTGTGGTTCCAGGCGGTAACATCGGGGGAAGGACATCAGTTTCGGTGCCTCGTCCCAGTTTGAGCGCTTCTGCATCCGGTGGTGGAGTTAGTCCAAGCAGAAGTGGTGCAAATGGTGAGATGTTTTTTAATGTTATAGAAATTAGAGTACTGTAGGACGTTAACAAAGTAACAGATAATTAATAGTTATTTGTAGTTGGTACTCACATGTAGAGTCGTGGGAAATTTTTGTGGAGGAGAGCTCGGAAGAAAAGTGAGAGAAAACGGTTTATACTTTATTGATGGTACGCTTGTACGCGAACACGTTTCTTTGTTAGTTGGTTCATTGAACATAGTATTGAGGTTTGACATGTTTATCTTCTGCAAGGCAGTGATACCACGTTCGTGAGTCCAGTCTCTATTGCGGAGTCGTAGGTTTTTGATCATGTAGCGAAGTGACTTTGGCGGACATCGTTTCGTTACAGTTTATGATAGAAATTGGAATACCACGCCTTGACCAATGTCATGCGTTTAATGAATACGGCGCTAGTAACCCGTGCCCTTATAATAAATAATAATAATGAAGATAATTATAATGAACAGTAGAATGAAACTGTCTAAATTGATGGTTTCTTTGCAGGTAGTGAAGCACTTCGTGCGGGAGGCGAAGCAGGAAGAGCAACATTGCTGTCTCCGGCACAAAGTCTCGTCGACCTCAACGTAGGTGATGATGAAGCGTCGGCGGCTGGGTCATCAGATGGCGAGACGGCTGACGGGGAGGAAAATGCAGGAGGTGAGTAATGTTGGTATTGTACCAATTTAGATTGGAATGGTATGCGTTTAGTTTATCAATATGTATAGTTGAGAAATAGAAATCATTGCCCCTTTTTTGTGAATTTTATGGGATAGATAGGTGTCAATAGAGGGACGAACAGGCCCGTTTCCAGATATAAGCCAGGACTTAATGGTTCGGCGCTCTATGAGCTGTCGCCAGTAATGCAGAGTCCTGGAGACTTGTGTCGAAGAAAAGGAGAAGCGAAAAATGAAAGAAAAGACTAAATGAAGTTAGGTAAGAAATTGATCGTCTAACCACAATGAATTCCTCGGGAACCGGGGAGCTGGTAGGTGTGAATTGAAGTGTGGCATAAAGTACAATGGAATATGTTCCCTTAGAAATTTAAGTCGTTTACGTTTTGGTACTCCTGGAGGTGTTTGTATGGGTGTAGGATGTTGCTCCTAACGTTTTCCGAGACGATCTTTAAAGGCATTGAATGAATGTGGGCGGACAAAATTAGAGTGTAGTGTATTGCGAATGTTCACAATGGATTGCCGGGACAAGTGCTGGCTGAGAGTTGTCATGCAGTTTTTATGCTTATTCTTTTCTGTGGTTTGGCTAGCAATGATGAACGTTTCCCTTTACGAGTTCAGTTGTAGGTATGTCGTTAAATTTGTTCAAATGGTATGACTATTATTTTCCCTGTCAGTCGTATTTCTTGGAAAAAAATAATTGCCACTTCTAGTAAGGAACAGGAGTATGGCTTGAAATAAAGCCCCAGTGTTAGGAGAAATTGAGCTCTCGTAAGATATGAGCCATAGACCATAGTGTAGTGTCGTCTTCACATCCTATGTTATTGAGCGCAGCCGCTTCAATATGATGGTGTTGGTATTTAAGCCCCTAGGCAGGTATTTGGGATGTGTGTCTTCCGTGCCCACTTTTGTTCTTTCCATTATCATCCTCATACTGACGATGGTTGAACTTTGTCTTGCCTTTGTCCCATCGCTTCCATTATCATCCTCATACTGACGATGGTTGAACTTTGTCTTGCCTTTCTCCCATCGGTTGTTGTTTGTCTGAATGTTGATCGTGTGTGGGAAGATTCTGGGGCATGGGTTCCACTTGTGTACTGTCATATTTAAAGTTGTTTCTATCATTGTTTGTGAGATATTTTTTTGTGGAAGTGGTGTTTGAAGCTTTTGAATAAGTTGTTAATGAGAATCATAAGTTGAAGAAGAAGAGGAAAGATGTGTCAAACTCTTTAGGTTTTCATATGGAAAAGAGTGCGGTTAAGCGTGTATGTGCATAAGCTCTGTAGGTTTGCCACAAAAGAAAAAAAAGTAATGAGATTTGTTCTTGCGAAGAATAAATACTTGGC
>LQNS02278097.1:27224706-27236059 GCA_001587735.2 Parhyale hawaiensis | reverse complement strand
CACATTCCAACCTTACTCTCCGGTCTTGTGGTGGGTCTTTGCGTTGGTGGTTGGCGTGCTTGGCTGTTTTGGCCCCTTGCTGTGCTGGCTATTGGGGCCGCAAAGGTGAGTTACAAAGGTGAGTTACTAGACTGGCTGCAAACACCACTAGTACTGCTACCTTGCTGTCTTTGTATTGCCTGGACTAATAGATAACTTCTCTAGTTTTCTTTGTTTGTGAATTGCTGAGCAACAACTGTGCACTTCTGCAGGTCTTTGGTAGAGCATACATGTGCATTCTGATTCTAAGACAGTTAGTCCCCACGAAAGTCATGTGGCACAGGGCACACACCACCAAGGCTAAGAACCAGGCTCCACTAGTAACATCTCAGAACAGCAGCAACCCTATACCATAGAACCCTCCAAAACCCAACCACAAGAAGCAACACCACCCACATTCATGCAACACAGCATTAAGTAACCACCACTACAACTAACAGTCAAGCATGAGTACTTAAGTAAAAGTATCAGATGTAGTTATTTCCTACCATAGAGCCCAACTCACATAGGTAACTCCCTCATAGGAAAACAAACATCAGAGGAGCAAACGCATAAATCCTAAAAAAATATATACAGTGATACCTCGTCATACGAATTCAATTCGTTCTCGGACCTACATTGTATGCTTAATTATTTGTATCTTGAATAAATTATTCCCATAAGAATAGATGTAGAACCATTTAATTTGTTCCAGAACCCAAAAACCTACCATAACTCCTTAGTAAATGCTGATAATTACTGATAGAAAATCAACATAAATGCATTTCGAAATATGTACTAGACAAGCTTTTTTGTCTTTGTTGCACCTGCATTTCTTTCAAACTCACTAGGGCGCTTTGCAGATTTTTTTAAAGAATCTATCCAAAGATGTTTGCTTGGTACGACTGTTCAGAATGTTTCTGAAATGTGTAAGGCAATTGTCATTGAACAGTGCAGTAGTACGATACACCTGAAGTTTGTGTGGGTGATGCTTTTCAACAAAGTCAACCACCTCTTGATGGCAGCCTAAGATCCGCTTGATCTCAGCTGAACTTATAATATCCTCTACCTCCTCGACCTGATCCTCACTCAACTGCTTATGCATTTCCACATTCAGCATCGCCCCAAGCTTGAAAGTTTCAGTTCAGCCGATCAGAAATGATGTTTACTTACTTGTTATTGATGAGGCGCATCACCAATGTAGGCATTAGCGCCCCCACTCCGCTGGGCTCAACAGCTGCACAACTCCCTCAGCAGGTCCACAGAGGCAAGAAATGATAGCAAGATAGACTCAAGAGTGGGTAGGTTGTTCAGGATTTCAGTCACAGAGAAATGTAGGTATGGAGTTAGTGCTGCACAGGCGCTCTAATGATATGCATATAAGGGCAAAGCAAAGGCAATTGATGATGACATGAGCAGTGGTCAGAGGGCATATGCACAGACTGCATAGTGCATACAGGAGATGTCTGGGTGAAGAAATGGGAATGAGAGAAGAGGAACACCAAGGCGCAGGCGAGCCAAGACAACTTGCTGTGAGCGAGGCAAGCAGGCAGAGACAGTGGGACCAAGAGCTGGTTTGAAGCTGATGAGACTGGATGAGTGTGATGACCATTTATTTATCATTTTTTTAAGGTAGTGAAGGGACAAGAGCTTCTTCAGGTCTGGTATTGCATGTGGGAAACGTGTTAATCTGGGCAACAGGAGTGATTCATGGACCAGTTTCTCTGTTTCTTCATTCCCTTCTATTCCTACATGGCTAGGGATCCACTGAATGAAAATTTTTCCAGCAGATAGGTTAGAAAAAATTTTGTGAATCCAAGTTATTACAAAGTGTCTTGGGGAGCTGTGGGAGTTCAAAGCTGCAATGCAAGAGAGGAATCTGTGAAAATGATATATTAATCAGTGAGTTTGGAGATAAAGGATAGAGCTGAGTAAATACCATGAAGTTCTGCTGTGAATATTGAGCATGTTATTGGAAGGCATGCCTGTAATTTGAAGTCTGTGCAGTAGACACCACAACCAGTACCATTGTTGGTTCTAGATCCATCAGTTAATACTGCCTGATGCTCAGGGTACTTAGACTGTAGGTCAATAAATAACTTCTGCTAACTAACGCTATCCATGCTGTTCTTAGAGTAAGATACTAGGCTTGTGCGGACGGTAATGTATTTGGGGAGTAGCGTGCGCTCATTCTTATTGTGCCGATAGAATCTGCTGGTATATCAATGTGTCGCAGTTCTAGTTGAGCTCTCACAGAAAATGGCAATGTATATCCTTCATTTTCTAAATGAGCAAGAGGTGATTCTTGTAGTAGTAAGGCTGACTGGATGATTGGGGATTGATAGTGTTCTGCAGCTTTGCAATGTTTACAAAGCGGAGCGGAGCTGTAGACTGACCGCTTCAATTTGCCGTGAGTGCTGCCACCTAGCAGGCTAGCCACAAACTACGACGTCGTAAGTTGGATTTTTGATCGGGTGTAGAGTCAATAAATTGATGGGATTTTTTGGCGTAAGTTGGAAAATTTGTAGCTATAAGACGATCATATGTACAGGTTTTACTGTGACTATATATATAGATTATAAAAAATAAAACCCTCGTTGCTAGCTTGTGACAAAGTAACTGATTCAAGTTATTACAAAGTTAAAATTTACCATCAAAATTAGATTGCCTTAAAGTTTTGCCTATACAGTAAGCAAAATAAGTGGAAATCTGTGCCACATATATCTTTAAGGAAAGTCCTTGGAACAGAAAATCTGTAACATCCAATGTTTGCCATGTTTGAAGAAAGGCTACTGGCTAGCTATGCCATCACAGGACTGGCTCATCTGATATATGAAAAGAAATAGGTATAAAGGTACCTATATATAGCTAGCAGGTAGTGAACATCATATTCTTGGTAAGAATACAGTGGATAAGTAGGTATCCACTACCAGAAAATACTTCAATTTTTTGCTATCAATTTAAAAAAGAATCGATCCACGTCAATTTGAGCAATTGATTTCATGCTACTTTAAATCATTCCAATTTCTGGTTGGCATTTCAAGCTTTAAAAAGTCAGCTAAATTTCCCAAATAAATAGGAATGCATGCTAGCTATCTTTGAAGAGAAAGTATGTTATCACAAATGAGCATCATGTGAACTATGAAATGAAAAAATAAATACTTAACTATGAAGCAGGCATGAAACATCATATTGAGGGTCAGAATTGATATCAGGCACCAAGAAATTCTATTTTTTTTTTTTTAATTTGTTGCTTACAGCCATTTATTTCATGGTTATTCTCTTGATTTGCTTATGTTCAAACCGTGACTTCAGCACGGGAAATTGCTATGTGCCTCTCATTCAGGCTGTACAGGATGCCAGATACATACGTAACTAGCCTTGTTGCAGGCATTTGCATCCTAGACCTGAGTGATTCACATTCTACTTAAAATCACTATATAGTTTGACCTTTAAAGCTTGCAATTAGTTAGCATTTCCCTCAATTGTGGCCTATAACTACAATCTGCAAAAAGAGGATAAAAATGTGCTACAGACATTATTGATGAAAATATTTCAACAGGAAACCATTCTGTAAAATATTCAAAAGACACTGCACCACCACTGCTAACTGTATAGCTACCAGCAGCTGAAAAATCAATAGATAGCTGAAGAAAATAAGATGTTAGTTATGGACCAGATCAAAGTGCTTCTCGACATATTCCCTTAACTTTGCACAAAAGCTACAGGTAGCCTACTCTTACATTGCAGAGTGTGGCATGTATGTCACAAAAATCATGTTATTTCCACTTAGCATACCTATGTGTTGCCATATTTTTGTGCTGTAAATAGTTTCATTTGAAAGTAAAAGCTGACCAGAAATCTTAGGAAAAGAAGTGAAAAAATATACAAAATCATTGCCAAGATTTTCAAGTGCACACAAAAAAGGGCAAAAATGTTTGTGAATAAAAAGATACTGTTTGGTAACTAAACAAAATTTACCCAATGCAGGTTTAGCCCAATTTGGGAAAAAGACCTCTTGCGTTAAAGAGCTATTTATGTTGCGACAGTGACCAACAGACCGAGAAACGTTCTATAAAGATACCCTCGGTGATAGGTCAGAGCAGAATTCAAAAACTGCAGGAACTGGAGAAAAAAGAAATGAATTTTAACTATCTCGGAGGTCTCCGTAAACCTCTCCAAACATCTCTCCGAAATACGGAGACAGCAGCATATATAAGGGGAGCACACGCTCTCACTTGCCAGTTCCGAGGAAGCAAAAAGAAAAGGAGAGATTTTAGCAATCAAGCAGGGGGAGGGGGATGGAAGTCTAACGTTTCTCGGTCACTGTCACTACATAAATAGCTCCTTAACGCAAGAGGTCTTTTATGTAGCTATACAGTGACCGAGAAATGTTCTATAAGAATACACAGGACACTGCGTAGTGCAGATTTGAGCACAGTAGGGAGGAGGCTGGTTGAGTGCTGGAGAGCAAGTTAAAATGCGAACCTGTTTTGAACGCTGCCTGATCGGTATAGAAATCCATTATAATTGTAGGAATTCAGCACCGTCATGCTGGGAGGTCAAGGATCGGTCGCTATTAAGAGTAGTAAAACGCATAGGTCTATACTATAAGACATGGTGTAAGTGGAGAACGCTTACACTCGAGAGCAAGGAAAAGATGGCGTAGCTGAAGAACACAAGGTCAAGAGTATTATTTTGGCCTATAACAATCGTTGAAAGGGCCCAATACACCGGAAAGTTAATCCGTTACTTTTAACTAGAAGGTTACAAAGTAGCCAAGAAATGAGAAGCAGGAGATAGTGATGAGTATTCATGACTAGGCTCAATAATCCGTACCAGAAAGGGAAAGCGAGCCGAAAGTAAAACAAGAGCATGCTACATATAAGCCTTACAGAGTAAGAAATATGAGAGCTCCTGTTGCAAGGGGTTCTGGAGGAGCCGCCAACAACACAGGTTGTAGGAGACCTTTTAAAGGTACTTGGTATTCCCGATGAAAGTAGTGGCTCAGGACCAAAAATATTATGGGTGATCTCATGAAGGGGGAGGCCACAGGCCCACGCCAAGGACGCATTTATTTTTCGGATGTTGAAAGCTTTAGAAAAAGCGTCAGGGATAGCTGCGTTGTTGCGAAACATGTATTTGGAGAAGTCTTATGCATAGATTGATTTTTATACAGGAATCCTGGTTTCACTGGTATGGTGAAACATGAGCGGGTGGTGGTGAAGCTGGTGGCGCTACGGGGCATAGCCCCCAGTTCAGATACCCTATTCCCAGTGGCAAAGGCGACTAGGAAAAGGGTTTTCAGCAGTCCGGAGATTGTCAGGTGCACTGGCATTGTAAAAAGGGTTTTAAATCAATTGAGCGCGGGCGAGGAGGGAGAATTTTCCTCTATCTTCCGTGCTGGTGGCGAAGCCGTAGAGTAGAGCGAGGTGTATGGCGTTGCAGTACACAAAGATAGTTTCCGGATTTAGGTTCCGAACAGTTGCTAGGCAAACTAAGTATTGCAAAATCAACCCATTAAGAGATGGGCAACGGTGGAAGCTTTGTCAGAAAAGACTGAAAATCAGCCCAGCAGTATTGGTTTGGGTTGGAAGTGGTCTGACGATATGAGCTGATAAGCGTTACTGCGACGGTTTCTGGGTAAAGGAGGGTAAGGATTATCTTCAAGAATTGTGGGCGCAATAGCGAAATGATGTCATAAGTGCCCAGAGTGTTTTGCCTTGGACGAGCTGGAACACATCTAGGTTTGCGTCGAGAGGCGTGCAGCAGTCCACGAAGGCCGGCCACCATGGGGCGGATGGCAAGTGAGGTGTTACGAAGCCCCCGGAAACGGTATCAATGTCACCGAGGTACTGGCAAGCAAGAGCGTGTGCTCCCCTTACATACGCTGCTGTCTTTGTATTTCGGAGAGGTTTACGGAGACCTCCGAGATAGTAAAAATTCTTCACTTTTTTCTCCAGTTCCTGCAGTTTTTGAACCCTGCTCTGACCTATCACCGAGGGTATCCTTATAGAACGTTCCTCGATCACTGTACAGCTACATTCATTTCTATTAGATGAAATAAAAGAAAACAGTGCACTGAACCCCTCAGTACCTACCTAATGGGGTGAGTTACCCAACTCCAATTTTATTAGCGACAAATACTGTAAGCCAGGATTAATCAGGACAGCTGTCACACTTTGGATGTTAAGATTTGCACAAACCAAACAAAGTAACTTTTTCCCAACCCAAAAACAGAGAATTAACTTTTACATTTTTGCTGTTAGTGTGTGGCATGTGTGTTGAAGTACGTGATATGTTTATAGAAGTGCGTGACATGTTTATAGAAGTGCGTGACATGTTTATAGAAGTGCGTTATGTGTCTATAGAAGTGCGTGATGTGTGTAGAAGTGCGTGATGTGTGTAGAAGTGCGTGATGTGTGTAGAAGTGCGTGATGTGTGTAGAAGTGCGTGATGTGTGTGTAGAAGTGTGGAATGTGTGTAGAACTGTGGAATGTGTGTAGAATTGTGGAATGTGTGTAGAATTGTGGAATGAGTGTGTAGAAGTGGGTAATGAGGTGTATAAGAAGGAATGAGCTCAGAGAGACGAATTCTCATCTCACAGTTTCGTAAGCCGAGTGATGGTTTGTACTCCAGGCATAATTTTTGCACCAACATTCTGAAGTCCAGTAAAGTTGTGCTCCACATGAGTCATTTACGCAAAGGTCAATGGGCCAGCATGTTGCATACCAGGCATGAGCAATTTTTTATCTTAAGCAACTGTTCAGTGCATGCACTTTAACGTACAGCCAGCAGCAAGCAATAGTGTAAGCACAAGGAGGTTCAATATTCAACCTCCTTGACACAGTAGTATAGATGGAACGTGACAATGTAAGGAGCTCGCACCCTATGTTGATTCATTGAAAATTACAGATTCAGATCATATATTATTATTATTAAATCACACCAAACTGGCGACGCAGGAACGGAGAAACTCCATGAGGTTAACAAACCCCCACGCAACCAGCCCAGCGGGTAGAGAAAACAAAAGAATAAAAAAAAAAGAAGATCCGATATCACAGAATAGCTCTGTGTACAGATCGTTTAAAGCCGCCAATACCAGCACCAGCAAAGACAGAGCCATCAAGACCATTCCAAACATCCCCACACGATGGAAAAAACAAACGGGAATACTGGCCCATGCAGCATCGTAACAGTTCCAAGGCAAACTCAATGAGGACCAGTCACATTGCTCGATCGGAGCAGGGCAGTTGGTCGGTTTGGTCTCAGTATGGAATCCCACACTGATTTTAGCTGCATCTGCAGTATTAGACAAATTTAAGCCAGTGAAATCACACAGAGTGCCACAAACTTCCACAAGTTGCAATGCTAGGCGTAGCCTAAATGAATATAAATCAAGCTGGTCAAGATGATTCAAGCCAGTCAATTCTGGGTCCCTATTCTTAAATTAGGCCGGGGCAGTCGCTTGGGTCAGGTCAGGGCAGTCGCTTGGGTCAGGTCGGGGCAGTCGCTTGGGTCAGGTCGGGGTGGTCGCTTGCCTCAGGTTGAGGCAGTCACTTGGGTCAGGTAGGGGCAGTCGCTTGGGTCAGGTCGGGGCATTTGCTTGGGTCAGGTCGGGGCATTTGCTTGGGTCAGGTCGGGGCATTTGCTTGGGTCAGGTCGGGGCATTTGCTTGGGTCAGGTCAGGGCAGTCGCTTGGGTCAGGTCGGGGCGGTTGCTTAGCTCAGGTCGGGGTAGTCAGTTGGGTCAATGAGGACCGGTTGCATCGCTCAGAGCAGGGCAGTTGATCGGTTTGGTCTCAGTACGGAATCCCACACTCATTTTAGCTGCATCTGCAGTATTAGACAAATTTAAGCCAGTGAAATTACACAGAGTGCCACAAACTTCCACGACAGAAGTTGCAATACTAGGCGTAGCCAAAATCAATATAAATCAAGCTGGTCAAGATGATTCAATCCAGTAAATTCTGGGTCCCTATTCTTAAATTAGGCCGGGGCAGTTGGCTGCGTCAGGTCGGGGCAGTCACTTGGGTCAGGTCGGGGCAGTCGCTTGGGTCAGGTCGGGGCAGTCGCTTGGGTCAGGTCGGGGCAGTCGCTTGGGTCAGGTCAGGGCTGTCACTTGGGTCAGGTCAGGGCAGTCACTTGGGTCAGGTCAGGGCAGTCACTTGGGTCAGGTCAGGGCAGTTGCTTGGGTCAGGTCAGGGCAGTTGCTTGGGTCAGGTCAGACCAGTTACTTGGGTCAGGTCAGAGCAGTTACTTGGGTCAAATCGGGGCAGTTGCTTTGGTCAGGTCGGGGCAGTTGCTTGGGTCAGGTCGGGGCAGTCGCTTGGGTCAGGTTGGAGAGGTCGCTTGGGTCACGTTGGGGCGGTCGCTTGGCTGAGATTGGGGTGGTCGCTAGGCTCAGGTCGGGGCGGTCGCTTGGGTCAGGTCAGGGCAGTCGCTTGGGTCAGGTCGGGGCGGTTGCTTAGCTCAGGTCGGGGTAGTCAGTTGGGTCAATGAGGACCGGTTGCATCGCTCAGATCAGGGCAGTTGGTCGGATTGGTCTCAGTACGGAATCCCACACTCATTTTAGCTGCATCTGCAGTATTAGAAAAATTTAAGCCAGTGAAATTACACAGAGTGCCACAAACTTCCACGACACAAGTTGCAATGCTAGGCGTAGCCTAAATGAATATAAATCAAGCTAATCAAGATGATTCAAGCCAGTCAATTCTGGGTCCCTATTCTTAAATTAGGCCGGGGCAGTCGGCTGGGTCAGGCCAGTGTGGTCAGTTGAATCAGGTCGGGACAGTCGCTTGGGTCAGGTCGGGGCAGCCGCTTGGGTCAGGTCGGGGCAGTCGCTTGGGTCAGGTCGGGGCAGTCGCTTGGGTCAGGTCGGGGCAGTCGCTTCGGTCAGGTTGGGGCAGTCGCTTGGGTCAGTTCAGGGCAGTCGCTTGGGTCAGGTTGCGACAGTCGCTTGGGTCAGGTCAGGGCAGTTGCTTGGGTCAGGTCAAGGCAGTTGCTTGGGTCAGGTCAGGGCAGTTGCTTGGGTCAGGTCGGGGCAGTTGCTTGGGTCAGGTCGGAGCAGTTGCTTGTGTCAGGTCGGAGCAGTTGCTTGTGTCAGGTCGGAGCAGTTGCTTGTGTCAGGTCGGGGCAGTTGCTTGGGTCAGGTTGGGGTGGTCGCTTGGCTGAGATCGGGGTGGTTGCTTGGCTCAGGTCGGGGCGGTCGCTTGGCTCAGGTCGGGGCGGTCGCTTGGCTCAGGTCGGGGCAGTTGGTTGGGTCAATGAGGACCGGTCGCGTCGCTCAATCGGAGCAGGGCATTTGGTCGGTTTGGTATCAGTACAGAATCCCACCCTCATTATAGCTGCATCTGCAGTATTAGACAAATTTAAGCCAGTGAAATTACACAGAGTGCCACAAACTTCCACGACACAAGTTGCAATGCTAGGCGTAGCCTAAATGAATATAAATCAAGCTGGTCAAGATGATTCAAGCCGGTCAATTTTGGGTCCCTATCCTTAAATTAGCCTATACCCTGTTCCAGAGAGTAACCGACACAACAACCATCCATTGCAATAGCAATTTCTCAACTGTTTACATGTCAGCGTTGGGCCAGTGGGGTGCGGTTGTAATTCTTTTTGTCACTACTATTCCTACATGAGTCATTCTTAAAAAAATATCTTAAAAATTAATCTGAACCTTTATAATAGGAACTTCAAAATCTAAACTTCATAAAATTATCAAGAAAAAAATTGTTCTACTTATATACTACTGTAGCTGTATGCTTCCGTTCTCAGCTCCAATACCTTGTATCGCTTGTTTGATGCCCCCTGAGGCACATAAACTCTGCAGATCTTGGTGTGCTGACTCTGCAATTGTGTGTGCATGCTCGGCGCTGTGGTGGAACTGCTTTCCTCAGAGATGAGGGGGGTGGGGGGTCTCAGATTATTTATTCCTTCTGTCAAATTGGTGCCATAGTTCATAACCCAAGTGCAACTGCGACTACACTTGCTCATCCATCTGGGGCCAGTGGGCCTATACCCGCAGCACAAACCAGCACATGTGAGTTTCCAAGGTAAGGGTGTGGTCTAAGTTGACTTTACCTTTATGCCTATATAAAAACCAGTGTACAGCGACCGCGTGTTACACCGCTATATTGTTCAACAAGCTGCCACGACATCTGGCGCTAATAAAAATGTTAAAGTCAAATATCTTGAAAACTAAGCATTTGCCGCAAATACGTCATGTAGAACATCTTAAAATACGTCCAACTACTTATATATGACTTCAAAGTATCAAAAATACATGATGGTCTTATAAGCGAATGGAACCGCAACTTGTGTTGTGAAAGTCTCTACCACTCTGTGTGATATTTCACCAGCTTTGTTAAATTTGTATAACACTGCAGATGCAGTTAAAATCAGTGTGGAATTCTATACTGATCTTGGCGACAAGCTTGCCGCCCTTGGAAATGCGGAGTGTGGGTGCGGAACATATGGTTCAGTCAGATAAAATTAGGGTCATAGTGCATAAACTGCACTTCTAGATTTTCGACATTCCCGACAATAGTGTAAGATGAATTAGTGTGTAATAATGTTAATAATCACATTTCAGATGGGGGATATCCATTTGTGATGTTTTCAACAATGTATTCACTGGAATTAATATGTAAAGTGATTAAAATCATTTCTCCGACGGGCGATGTACGTCCGCCATCTTCCGCTCTCCAACGTAGCGACGTAAACAAGAACAATGACGTTCGTAGGCCGTTTCATAATACAATGCTTTGCCATGGCGTGTAACTAGTGGTTGCAGTGAACAACGTTGGTCAATAATTAAAAAATATATACGAAAATAGTGATGCCGCAGACAATATTTTCATACATCACAGAGTGTTGCCAAGTCTAACTAGGCTAGTAAAGTGCACATCCTGTGGTCAGGATGCTATAAAAACCCATAGGGAGAATACAAAGCATTACATTTGGCATTGTGTTGAGAGGAAAGATATAGGCCTAAGTGTGATTTTATTATTAAATTTAGCCTGCTACAATGTGGCTCTTACTCATAACGTTAGGTAGGCAAGGACTGGTTCTGCTAATATCTTACAAGAAATCTATTAAGCCTAACTAGCCTATAGGGCTACTAGTTTAGTGCAGATAAAGCTGTTGCTCAATGCTATATGGGTATTAGCTGAACCAGTCCTTGCCTACCTAACCTTATGGGTAACAGCCCCACTGTAGCTCAAAAATTGTTTCCCCCACCCAAAATATTCATTTTAGTATCCCAAAATACTAATTCAATTGCAAAATTTCTTGGAAATGTCAAAAATCCAGAAGTGCAGTTTATGCACTAT
>LQNS02278097.1:27197150-27214542 GCA_001587735.2 Parhyale hawaiensis | reverse complement strand
CTTAGAAGAGCTTAGTACTTATTTAGGGAGGCTTAAATCTTCTTATAATACCTAATACCTAGTTGGTCACTCGAATCTGTTAAGATCGGTAAACTAAAGATCAGCATTAGTTTTACTGTTGACTGCCAATTTATGTCACGGGGTTGTAGTCGAAAGGTGGAATTCTGAAACAGGAGGATTTCAAGTTGGGCATTCATTAATTCCAGGAGTAAGAGTGGGACCTTCTATCTTCCGATTCTGCAACCTAACTTCCAGTTACTAAGTGTAAATTTTGCATTTCTAACAGATCACGTAGACGATCCGAAACCGTCAATGCTGAGCACGTGGAAGAAGGTGCTGCTGCTCATCATTGGTATTGGAGGTATTTGCGGCGCCGTCATCTTCGGGGGCCTCTTGTATGCGAAGCAAAAGGAGCAGCAACGCAAAAGATTTTACTAGAAAATTTAAGTCATTAATTCTACTGATCTTGATCTTTTAACTACAGGTAATACGGGGTTACTTCTGGTCAGGCTGGTTTGATGGTGCTCTGACAATTGTAATTTTTTTCTAATGTGCGTCTTTTTATTCCATCTTTTATATACTAATGACTCTGTGCTAAGATGAGTTTCGAATGAGAATTTTCCACTGAATGCTTCATTATGAAGGGAAGTCGAAAATTTCCAAGGCCGAACTTGTTTTTGTATTGTTTTATTCTGGTCAACACGACTTTCGCTTGAGATAGTATATACTACACTTTCTGTCCGTTGGCGACATTATCGAAGTCACTCGAGCATTTTTTTTTCTTTTTCAAGCCGTCATTGAAACAGAAAATTTCATTTTGAAGGCGCTCCTCTCAACTTACCTTCATGTAGCTTGTGCTTCTGGGGCCCTACTGTCATTCGTAGTCATGGTACAGGCCTCGAATGTTGACTGTGCTCAAATAACAGTCACTGTGTCGCTTATTAATTGTTGCAAATGATTAGTAATGCTTCTCCTGTTGCTACCACAATTTCTGCTTTCTCTTTTAGTTTCTTGTTCCTATCATCAATGATTTTGTCGTAAATTGTCACTACTATTGCTATTGAAAGGTGCGCCTTCTTTGAGCCATCAGGTTGTAACCTACTAAGACCAGCTTACTTAAGGGCTACAAGCATTATTGCTGTATATCTCCATTACTTTCGTGTTAGAACCAGCTTGTATATTTGCCCAGTTTGTCTTTTGTATGTATAAGTTGCTCGACTCCATTCTTAGGTAATGACATCACAGGCGCTGCTACGATTCTGCTTAAATTTTAAATCTACTCAATCCTACCGCATGTGGGAGTTTTATGTACGAACGGTTCGTCCTCCGAACAAATAATGAACGACTTGCGTGGGTAATTTAAGTTCCATAAAGTTTTCCAACACGGCGCGATTGGCCGTAGATGCACAAAGTTTGGTATCTCATGAATATAGCGTTGTCTCCATGGAATAGTATTGTTAGGGGCTGTCGCTTATCAAGGGCCGTGCGTGAGTGCTGTCAGCACTTGGGGTAGAGACTTGTTACGCCCCAATATTACTTTATCCGTCCTGAAATATTGGTTCACTCATTAGAAGGAAGTTACAGAGAGGGGTCTCTACGCTCAAGTAGGTAACCAATGAGATTTGGCGCATTGGGCAATAGTTATGTCTCGAAAAGTATTGAACGTCCTCGTATGATATACCACATTAATTTAGTTCTTTACGTGCTATCTTGTTTGAGGAATCGGCGACTAGACTTATTACCCGGGAGGCTATAAAGTACTTTTTTTTTGTTTGTAACGTTCTTCGTGAGATTATTGGGACGAGAGATGTTCAGTGTGCAGTAGCTATTTCCTTGTATTTGTTGTAGTATTCTTGTATTACAAAGTCAGGACAGATACCTGTTCTCTTCATTAACCTGAAATCCATTTCTGCCTAGGTTACCTTACCCGTACATGGATTTTTGGGATGTCTTCCTTTACTACCGACTGTACTTCCTTCCATCTTCATAGTCCTAAAAGATATTGTTTCTCTTTCCTGTTGCTAATAACTTCTTGCGCACATGCGCGGGTTCTACTTTCCTCTTGACATACTGTATGGCCAATATTCCTACCTCTTTCTTCGCCATCTTGGTGAAAAAGGAAGGCTGAAAATTTTCAGTGCAAATCTCCTCTTTCCCGACTTGATGTTCCCATGCGTGGGAACACCTTCGTGCTTGTGTTTCACGTTTCTATAGACATACTATAGGTCCTTTCGTGCTTGCTCTGTTGGATCGCCTTAGTTGTTGAAATTGAGGCTTAATCTACTTAATAATAATTCAATACAATATTTAACACTTTCTGCATTTCTATTTCATTCAAGGCTCTATGTGTGTGTGTGTGTTTTCTTTCTAAATCTTTGCTTATCTCCTGGGTTCTACTGCTAGATACTCTTACATATACCATATCTAAAAAATTTTTAAGCATGTATATTATTTTTTTATTTGTGTGGCTAATTTTTGCCTTCATATGTAAATGATTGTTTGCTTTTGCATGTAGATTTTACTACTGATCAGTATTTGTATTGGGAGAAATTATGTGTAATTCAAATTTATTTGCATAAGTTTATCAAACAGCCGCGACTTGAGCCAGATTTCAATTTATTTTGCAGATTTCATGTTCTGTTGACCATTTGGAGTAGTAGGTGAAATTTAATATTTACTTAATTCGTATTTGTGCGCGTATTGCTGCACCAACATTTTATATATATATTTACGTATTTATATATTTTTATTTTATATATTTTTTATAATTTTCTGTCCACATTGCTTGTTTATGTTCTGTAGCGCCATCTCTCCTTTTGTTTTAGGTAAGTTTTTTTGTGGCATTGAAATAGCAGTTGCTCCTTGTCACCAATCCTCGTACCTTTCCTAGGTTTGTCCTTTGTGATTTTGGAAAAGCTTCTAATCCTTTCTACGAATCCCCTCTGTCTCTCCTACGTTAGCTATATGCTGTTGTGTCCCTCTAGTTAATAGAAAAGCGATGGCTCCTGTCCGACAGTTCGTGTCCCATATTATTTCGTTGCTCCTCAACTTCAAGGAAGAGCAGTTGCGCTCCTCTCCACCATTTCCCCTCCCTTTCTTGGGTTACTTTCGTGCCTTTCATTTGACGGGAAAAACCGATTACTCCTTTCCACCAATTCTTTGCCAGCTCTTCGTTAACGTTAACAGCCTTTATTATTATGCCTACAGCTAGTTATACGTGTGCCACTTACTGATGATTAAGGCAACGATGACTTTCTTACAAATATTTAATGCAACAGATGCGAGTGTTTTGGCATTAGTTACCCTCTAGCTAAGTTTATGAGTTAGCTTTTTACTATTTTAGTGAAATTTCCGTATAGGTTAAGAGTGACTTCAGTTTTACTTTGTTTATTAACTACTCCTCTGTGTCTACTATTACTATTTGATTACATCATTTACATGCCCTCTTTTGTCAACGTTCACCGATAGGATCTTTGATGGAATCAACTGAGGCCATTTCCTCAAGTTTTCCTGGTGAGTCGCCGTTTTGGCAGTTGTTTTCATTTACACAGATGAGTTCTTCCCCTGAAGTAATTGATACTTTCCTTATTACTGTCCTACACTCAGATGGATCTCTACCAGGGACAAGAGAGATGGTATACTGATAACTACGTGAGGATTTGCCACAGTTTCGTTTTCATTCGTACTGTGGGAATCTCCCAAAAACAGCTGAGAACGTTCCCTGTTAGTTAGAATAGGATTTAACATTCTGTTTTCGATTACTCAGATGGGACCTTCACCTAAAATATTCGAAACTGTTGCTTGATAAGTGTTCCATGATTTAACATAATTTCCATTTAGTTCTTCGTGTTGTGGTGTCAGACGTTCCTCGTATAGTAAATGGCATGATGTCCCTGGCGTTCTGGTAAAAACCTTGTTGGTATTTCGTACTCGACCTCTTTGTATTAAAGTTGCTCAAATTGACCTGTTAATGGTGATATTATATTTTCTCTCTTGCCGTCCATGTTTTGACTTTCCGTTGCTTTTATCTTGTCTTGTATACGTATTGGTTGTTCTGCTGGTTCTTGTCGGTGTGTGCACTGAGATAAGCGTCTCAAAACCAGAACGCTTTCTTTGTCTGGGCGTGCAGCTACAGCACAGATATTGCGCGTATTTTTGATGGTCCACTACAAAGCGTGCTATTTTTGGGACAACAATATTATCAGTGTGTATATATATATATATATATATGGAATCTATGCAACTTTTGGTTTGTATGTCGTTCAACAAACGCTGGACGAGAAGCCACTCGGCTTCTGTCGGTCTTACGCGGTGGTGAAACGAGGGTGATTTTTTTGCTCCTAATACTAGTGATAGCATTAATTTCACTGCTTTTCCCCAGCTCGTACTGTTAGACGTACTACACGTCCCTCCATTCTTTCTTTTTTTGCAGTCAACGCCGTGTGCAGGGAGGCTTTACCTTTGAAAACCGTAATCGCAATCATGACTAGAGTATTCTGAGAGAGCATACTTCCGCCAAGCGAGATAACGATAAATTTAAATTGGCTCTGAGACCATGATTTTCTTTGTATCAACTCCAAAATCTAATCACTTGTACCTTTTGATAGTAATAACAGTTAACACAATTTTCTTGAAGATCTGTTCAGAAGTTTTGAGTTATGCTGCTAACAAACATTATGATAAACATCAGTCAAAAATACTAACGAACCAACCGATCTGCACAAAAATTTTTTCATTTATGTCTTTAAGATTATTTACAACTCCTATAAATTTCATAAAGATCCATTCATGGTAGTTATTGTGCAAACAAGTATAAAATTAAACTCTGTTACAAACGAGCGAACGAACACACGGATCGTTATAAAAGTTTGGTCATTTACTCTTCGTAATATACCTAAGAACTCTGTAAATTTCATTAAAAATCCGTCCATAACTTTTTGAGTTATGGCATTGAGATAAATGAGGCCGACAAGCAAGCAAACGGATCTTCACCAAAAGTTAATCATCTGTTCCTCCTAACATACCTAGCAATCCCTGGAAGTTTCGTCAAAATCCGCTTATCTTGGTGACAAAGAGACAGACAAATCCGACGAAAACATAACCTCCTTGGCGGAGGTAATAATGTCAACAATCTTTGACACTAGCTCGCCGGCTCTGTCATTCTACCCTCAAGTTGTCGAGTCACATTCTCTATTTTTGTCGACCATCCAAACATACATTTCTAAGTCAATTTTCCAAGCGTCAGTATTCAGAAATTAGTTGATGTATGTTCTTCCGTAGCTACTTGAGTTTAATTGTTAATAATTGTACGCCTTGTTCTGTTCCTCTGTGTCTCACTATCACTTTTGCACATGATGCACGCAAATCGTGTTGCAGTAATTGTGACTCTCACGTCTCTTATCTTTTTTGTGTTTCTGTGAAAATTTGTTAAAGATATCAACAATTTGTGAGTTCTAAGTCAAGAGGGAGATGCTGCACCCTAAAATCATCAATTTTATGTATTTCTTCTTGAATTTCACTGCTGCTATTTTGTGAAGTTATATACCGTACCTAGTCATTGAAGTGAGTTGAGTCACGTGAGAAGTTTAACCCTTAAATTCCTGTTGTACGGGGCGTCCTCGATGTAGACCCTGTTGTTTTCTGCAGTTCTCTAAATTAGGTCCAACTTTCTTACTTCTAGGTGTTCTATGTATGTACTCTTTATACATCCATCGAATTCTTGCAGGTAAAAAAATGAACCTGGAAATAACAGAAAACGGAAGGAAGGGACGGTGGCCGCTCGGTCCAGGACTCTCTGTACTAATACAAACGTGAACGGACCCTGTACTGTGGCCGTTTATTTTTCTTTTTTTCTGTAAAGGCTGAACTTCCTGCCTATTATCGTGCAGTTTGTTGGCAAAGCAAGACTGTTGATAATTTTTAGATTGTGCCACTGCGATGCACACCCTCATATCTGAATATAGGCGAACGTGGCGTCACCTGTCAGATGAGCAAATGGAGTCGCGACTTGGACGAGCAAGTCCGTACCGTAGCGCAAAGTATCGACGTATTATTACTAAGTTTTGCTATGTCGAGACTCTCCAGCGCTTAGTTGTGACGAAGTTGTACAATCTCCTTGACAGTTTTGAATATATGGTTGTAACATCAGCCAGCTAATATTGGAAAAATAACTGCTCCGTGTGGAGACGTTTAAAAAGACAGTGTTCCCTGTACTTATCACTGTTTCAGTGGGATACCGTGGTTAAACAATGGTTATAAACATATAATAATTCTGCTCACTACTCGTGATTAATAATTTTATTAGAGCTCGATTTCACGCTTCAGTTGGGCCATGTTTATGTCAAATGATTTCGTGGTTTACATTGTCTTGAGTTATGATCTTAGTTTCGTGCCTCCTTGTCTCTAAAAATTTTGGCTGCGTCTCCGTTTTTGGTAACCTCGTTTCAGTCTATATTCGTACCTAATGATAAATTGGACTAAAATTCTTAGCCATGTGCTATTTATAATTGGTAAGCGTTTCTGTTGAGACAAATTAAAGCGAACTATTTCGATGAGTATTTTGCCATGCCTTTTTTGTGCACTATTACCTTTAAGACAGCAGCACTTCTGTTTACGATAAGATCTCGTTTAGTCCATTACTGACCAGAGGGATCTCTGGGTCATCAGCTAGGGCAATTCTTAAAAAATTGGTTAGTTACCACTCGACCGGCAGGCTCGAGTAGTAGTAGAAGAGAGATTTTATTAGCGCTTCAGTGGCACGCTGCCTATATGGCGCCGACTATTCCTATGTTTAACCACAGGCTCGTGCGCCGCTAGGGTGCGGAATATGTCTCGTTTTATATTAAAAAGTAGTTGTAAGGGGGAAATTATTAATTTTACTTATAGTATATGTAGTTCACAAATAAATGCTCGAAAAAGATTTCGTAAGAACAACAATGTGAGAGTTACCGCAAATTGTCCCTTGCCAAGGAGATAATACTGAGACGTGGCCCAATTGAATTGAGTTACTCTTACGGTGTCTTCGAATCGCCCTTAAAACTATATAAATATGTAATAGTTTTCGGTTCCCTTCATTATGCTTTTAACGCCGTAAGTAAACCTTATTCACAATGACCTGGAAGCCTTCAGTAAACCGTTATGTTTCGTAGCAAGTGCATTATTACATTGGCCGTCATAACGGACCGTGCTCGTCAGTGGATTCATTAACCATTTGTAATGAAAATTTCACTTCAAACTTCCCATCGCCGGTACGTCGCAAAAGTTCCACTGTAAGTATTAAGTGTTCAGACGTTAAGAGATAAGTTTCCTTCCGAAGACTTGACTTCAGTGTCGCAATTTGTGCGTTTTTTCGTTGTGTTTAGTGACATTTCGCAATTCAAATTATCCAACCTCCTGTGGCTGTTAATATTTAAACTATTTTTGTGCTTCCGGGAAGTTTGTACTCTTTTGCGTCTGTATTGTAGTGTTGGTCGCTTTCTAATCTTATTGCGAATTCGCTTATGTATGTTTTGTGTGTAATTTCAGTATACTATTATTGCTCGAGATTTGTTATATTCTGTGCAAATATCTTGAACAGCCTTTATATCATTGCCAAGTGTGACTTACGGTCTTTGATGAAAGCCAGCAAAATTGAGAATAAAAAATTTGTCGTAAGATGAAATTTTATGTCCTAAAGAGTTTCATGACGAAACTTGGGGAAGAGCGTCAAGGGTAAGTCAGAATCTTCGTGAGGGTTGTGTGCTTGCGCTCCAAAAATTAGGATTATATATATACCTGTTACTTTTATTTATAACAACTATTGCCAAAGGGAAACTAATTCGAATTATATACTATATATTTATTAAACTTTCTAAATTTATCTGCGAAAGTACCGGTATGGAAGCTACTGTTTTTCCAGTTTGCGTTTTGCTAATGCTTTAATTCCCTAGTGCCTTCTCCGCAGGGGATGTTGCAACTTGCTGCAGTTCCTGCTGACGAGGTTAGTTTTGTAAAGTTAGGTAGGCTCTGAATACTTCCCCTTCTGTTTGGGGAGGTGGGCTGCCCACCGATGTCGCTGACCTATTCCCGCTACACTTCTACCTTCTTGTATTTCGTTTCCTTCCCCTGTGCGACGTAGCTGAGCGAAAGCGTTCAGCTGCGCCCGGGGGTTGGAGATGCTCAACTTGCGCTTTTTTCCTGTCAGTAGCGCACTGACCACTCTGAGACCTACCGGCAGAAAATCACGGACAATTTAAGACGCGTTCTAGTGGCGCACGAGCCTGCGGTTAAACACAGGAATAGTTCAGCGCGATATAGGCTGTGTGCCACTGAATCTCTAGTAAATACTTCTACTAATGCTCCAATTGCTTTAAACAGTCACCACAAATTTAAACATTTTGCACCCGTTTAAACCACACCTGTAGTACAATTAACCATATTGCAGAACTACTTGGAACAGTTATGCAAAACTTTTGAACTGTCAATTGGTTAATACAAGTGTGTCATGAACAGTTAACAGTTTAAACGTTTTGCGTAACTGTTCAAGTAGTTCTGCAAAATGGTCAACTGTTATACAAGTGTGGTTGAAACGGGTGCAAAATGTTGTGGTGGTGATTGTTTAAAACAATTGGAGCATTGGTAATACGCAAACGGGAAAAACAGTACTAACATTTATATCGATCAGCGACTCGGATGTTTAAGGCTGTCGTTTAGGAGAATTACTGAAAACGGTATTGATTAGATAGGTGGCAGTAGCCGAACCAACAGGCCCATTCACAAAGAGACACCGGAACTTACGCCCCGGCTCTCTATGAGCTATTGCCAAACTGTTGGATCTTCATTCATACTACGCTGCAAAAGTCTAAAGCAATTTCACAGCTGTGAAATCAAAACTGTGAAACAAACATTTGCAGCAAAATATGGAGCAACTTAGAACTGTGACGGAAAAATCTGAAGAGGAATAAAAAAAAAAGACAAAACTATTTGATAGTTTTATTTTTTCAATAACCACAAATATATATATACTTGCAATGAGCTACCTACTGTGTACAATATTTCTCTTTAAACTTAGCCGATCATCTACAACTTTATTCCATAACCAATTAGGTAGTATATATATACTATTGGCTGGTTCCAAACCAAATGCCGGTTTCAAGTTGACAATAACAACGAAATTTAGACGAAGTCTCGCAGCTAACCGTGGCAATAAAAAAGAATTGCTTGGCAATGCTGCAACTGTGCACTAAGTAAACCATGCAAAAAGTGCTCTTGTTATAAAAGAATCAGGCACCGTGTGCGTCATACCGAACACCGTAAATGTCAGTTTCTGTACACTTTATAATCAGGAGAAGCTCGCGATAAGACAAATGAAAAACCACACGAATGATTCACAACGTAGGGCATTCATAGACTTAGTTTTCAACATCGTCCGAAAGCTCACAACAAAATAAAAAACCCATTCGATGAAGAAACTATATTCAAAGATTATTATTGTTATATTGAGTAGTTTTAGTCTCCGTCTCCACAGCAATGGCGATCTAACAGAGGAAGAAGCAAGGGACACATAGTGTGACGATAGACACGTGGAATCCATGGACGAGGGTGTTCCCACACAGGATCAACGCGCATGGGAACAGCAAGTCGGGAAAGAAGAGTAAGAACAGATTGAAGAAAGATCAGTAGGAGTAAAAGATTGGAAGGAAGCCAAGTGGACACGAAAGACAGCCGTCCCGAAGGCCTAGCTAAAGGCTAAGGTAACCTATTCAAAGAACAGAGGTTTGTTGCACGTCCATTGAAATAAAGAGAGAGACTTCACTCTCTGACAGTCATAAGAACAACGTGCAAGAAAAGGACTCTGCTTGAATACTTGAAGCACGACGATGACCAATAACAAAAATGCTGGCGCGCTGTAAATGTTACAGTAGTAGTCTCTTTAATTCCCCAGAATATAACGGACCGTAAGTGGCACGTACCATATTGTTATTACTACGAGAAAAGCAAACAAAGTCATACGTTGACAGATTACCCATTCCTTTCGTACACCTACATATCCATTTATATTTTTAGATCAATAAACGTAGTATTGAAGTCGAACATTATCGAAAACGTCCCGCAAGATTCATTTGCGCGTTAAAAGTGTAATCTTCCCTCAATACTGAGCGGTGTCTCGGGGGGAAGAAAGAAAAGGAATAGGTAGTCGGTCGATTGAAAAAAAAAACATTTACCCATACCAGGCACTGAGGATAATCATCGCACGTAGGAACAGTAGACATAATTAACCCTTACAGGGTTACGGCTACAGCCACAACCAGGGAGAGTGTGGGATTACATACCCCGATGCGAATGAGTTAGCCCTGATTTAAGAACGTTATTTTCCATCGAGGGTGTTTCTATAATATATTCCAAAGGGAAAAAACCTTTGTAAAGAGTCAGCAGAGCCTAGTTAAAATAGGGTTCATGGGTTAGCACTCTCAGCCTACGCTCTCCAACTAAGGCCTAGGTCCGTGTCTCGAAACTGGTCCGATCGCTCCTAGTCCCTTGACGAATTATTAAACGCACCCTGATTATTTTGGTACCTACGCTATAGATTTCGGACATATCTGGATAGAAAATTTCATTTTAAGTAACTTATTGGTTAAAAATTTCGATAGGCTGAGTTTTCTATCCAGATAAGCCCAAAATATGCAGAGTGGGTACCAGAAATATCAGGCCGACGAGTCTAATAATTTGTGCAGGGACTGTACAGATCGGATCAACTTGGAGATGCACAGACCCATACCTGTACCTAGGAGGCCTTGTCCCCAACGCACACCACGTCCAGCCGCCTGATAAGAAGCCGAATAAGAAGAATGCAATAACCCAAGAAAATCATGATATACCGTACATATGAGTAGATCACTGTGGGCAAAGACGAAAGTCAGGGCAGGAACGGGTGGTTGCCTAATGTTGCTTATTATAAAATAAATTATTTTAAGCCTCCGTCTCGACTATAGAAGCGATCGATAGAGGAAGAAATTCGGGACATGTATTGAATAAAGACCGTACAGCCTGGGCAGTCAACAAGGCAAGGAAGTTTTATACTGCTTAGAGCTTTCCGTCCCTGCCATTTCCCTATTTCTCCGTTCCTACACTAACAATATACACCACAGATACTAAATTTTACAGTTAACAAATATAGTGTTCTGTGTACATGTGTACACTCGGAATTAAGATTCTATCAATGCGTGTGTCAATTTACTAATATATTACATCGGTTGCATGGAACGGCACCTCAAAAACGTTTCAATTAACGTTAACATTTTATAATAGAGTTATCGATTAGGACAGCAAAATCGCGCGAACTATTTTTTTAAAGCCGTAACTTGTTTGGAATCTTAGTCATGAGACCGTACGTGTGCTTTGTCAGGAAAGAAGTACGGTACGTGTGCTTTGTCAGGAAAGAAGTACGGTATGTGTGCTTTGTCAGGAAAGAAGTACGGTACGTGTGCTTTTCAAGAAAGAAGCTACTCGTGATTTCGACAGACACGGCAGCAAGTGTGTTTCGTCAGGAAAGAAAGTACTTGCCCTTTGCAACCAAGAAAAAAACATGGAACTCATTCATGGGCTGCTATTATTATTATAGAGGGTTGGGTTACTAGCGCCGCAGGCATCACGCCCGCCTCGCGCCGAAAACACAAGAGAGAGATATTCTCGGTTTTTGCACTCTGTCATTGGCCCAGCATAGTGCTGAGAACATGTACTTCCCCATCAATCATAAATCTAAGGTCCATCTGGGGTCATAGGGCCCGTCAATTTCACATCTCTGCTACTAGTAGATGGTCGCGTAGCGACCGCGTTACTCTCCCGTCCATCTCAATAAACCTCCGAATTCACAGTTTTTCGTAGATTTCACATTGCTCCAAGTATCTCTTTATCCTTACCACATCAAAATTCCCACGAAGAGATTCGGATGTCATGGGCTGCTAACAAAACTGAAAAAAAAAGAAGCAGAGCTACAAAACTCGATAACCAGCACGAGTTCCAACAAAGCAGCTGGAAGGAGAACGAGCGGGCATCAAGAGACGTCCCGCAGGCCTTGGGCTAAATTAAGCCGTGGGGTCCCCATGAGCCACGACACTTCATAACACGGAATTGCCGAAACTAAGCCAACCTTCTTAATGGAATTCACTGTACACTAGTCTTTCAAGTATGATGCACGGGCTTGAAACTGAGTTTTGCCGATTATTCTGTTCTTGTCGAACTAAAACAAAGGAAACCCCACAACATTATAATCTACAATAACGCAAGTGGGCCCAGGAATAAGTTGCGTATTACCTTTCGCAAGTAATGTTAGTTTTACAAGGTGATATGGTTAGCATTTATATTATTTAGTACCGTACATCAACAGGCACTGGCTTAGAGAGCAAATTCCTAGGAAAAAAGTAGGGTATTATCAAAGGCAAGGAAACTGTAAGGAAGATTACAGCCTGAATTTCGAAGGATGTTACCTATGTATTTCTTGCCCATTCAGGTGTCGGTAAATATCAGCAGAGTCTTAGGGACTTATTACCTTAGAAATTTAACCACCCCAGACACAATAACAGTGATTCAGGAAAGAAGTCTCGGGGACTGACAAAAATTCAATTCAACACAAGAACAAATTAGAGATAAGAAATCATCTGGAGTACAATCACAACCAAGTAATGGGACAGCAAGCTATAATAATGAGAAGCACTGTTTTCTCACGTCTTCCTTTAGCGACGAAAAAAAAAATAGCAACGATATTCACCGTATCTTCAGCTTTCTTAGCGCAGTCTCCGATTTCTTCACCTATAGTAGCAGCAATACGGTAGTTTGCTAGATAATGTAGTGCATTTCTGCAGAGGCCTCACTTAACAACTGCACGGTCGATTTATGAACGGACGCTCAGCTCGCAAGTCGCCCCGAACGATGCGCCGTGTAAGTCGGGATCACAGACGAGGTGCGGGCTGAACATCGGCCCATAAACTGAGTGTGCGACTGTTGAGTGTCGGGAATAATCACAAGTCAAGTTTATAATCGCCGGCAAGTTACTGAGTCACCTCGGAAATATCGTTAATACGCCCCCGATCCTACTATTAAATAGGACGTATATAGACCGAAAGATTTTGTCAGGTCATGTTGTTGTTGTAGTTACGTAGGGGGCGGGCGCGTGGCGGAAGGTATGAGAAGGAAGGCAGGGAACACAAGAAGTCAGTCACAGATAAAGGTCAGGTCATTGCAGAGAGTGCCGTTATGGCGTATTTCTGCTTTGTCGGGCGTATTATATAAGTGTTGTTCTCAAGATACGTGGTATANGAGAACATGTACTTCCTCATCAATCATAAATCTAAGGTCCATCTGGGGTCATAGGCCCCGTCAATTTCACATCTCTGCTACTAGTAGATGGTCGCGTAGCGACCGCGTTACTCTCCCGTCCATCTCAATAAACCCCCGAATTTACAGTTTTTCGTAGATTTCACATTGCTCCAAGTATCTCTCTATCCTTACCACATCAAAATTCCCACGAAGGGGTTCGGAAGTCATGGGCTGCTAACAAAACTGAAAAAAAGAAGCAGAGCTGCAAAACTCGATAACCAGCACGAGTTCCAACAAAGCAGCTGGAAGGAGAACGGGCGGGCATCAAGAGACGTCCCGCAACCCTTGGGCTAAATGAACCCGTGGGGTCCTCATGAGCCACGACAGTTCATAACACGGAATTACCGAAACTAAGCCAACCTTCTTAATGCAATTCACTGTACACTAGTCTTTCAAGTATGATGCATGGGCTTGAAACTGAGTTTTGCCGATTATTCTGTTCTTGTCGAGCTAAAACAAAGGAAACCCCACAACATAATAATCTACAATAACGCAAGTGGGCCCAGGAATAAGTTGCGTATTACCTTTCGCAAGTAATGTTAGTTTTACTAGGTGATATGGTTAGCATTTATATTATTGAGTACCGTACATCAACAGGCACTGGCTTAGAGAGCAAATTCCTAGGAAAAAAGTAGGGTATTATCAAAGGCAAGGAAACTGTAAGGAAGATTATAGCCTGGATTTCGAAGAATGTGACCTATGTATTTCTTGCCCATTCAGGTCGGTAAATATCAGCAAGAGTTTTAGGGACTTATTATCTTAGAAACTTAACCACCCCAGACACAATAACAGTGATTCAGGAAAGAAGTCTCGGGGAGTGACAAAAATTCAATTCAACACAAGAACAAATTAGAGATAAGAAATCATCTGGAGTACAATCACAACCAAGTAACTAATGGGACAGCAAGCTATAATAATTAGAAGCACTGTCTTCTCACGTCTTCCTTTAGCGACGAAAAAAAATAGTAACGATACTCACCGCATCTTCAGCTTTCTTAGCGCAGTCTCCGATTTCATCACCTATAGTAGCAGCAATACGGTAGTTTGCTAGATAATGTAGTGCATTTCTGCAGAGGCCTCACTTAACAACTGCACGGTCGATTTATGACCGGACGCTCAGCTCGCAAGTCGCCCCGAACGATGCGCCGTGCAAGTCGGGATCACGGACGAGGTGCGGGCGGAACATCCGCCCATAAACTGAGTGTGCGACTGCTGAGTGTCGGGAATAATCACAAGTCAAGTTTATAATCGCCGGCAAGTTACTGAGGCACCTCGGGAATATCGTTAATACGCCCCCGATCCTTGGGACTTTTACTATTAAACGTAGGCAAGTTACTGAGTGACCTCGGGAATATCGTTAATACGCCCCCGATCCTTGGGTCTTTTACTATTAAACGTAGGCAAGTTACTGAGTGACCTCGGGAATATCGTTAATACGCCCCCGATCCTTGGGACTTTTACTATTAAACGTAGGCAAGTTACTGAGGCACCTCGGGAATATCGTTAATACGCCCCCGATCCTTGGGACTTTTACTATTAAACGTAGGCAAGTTACTGAGTGACCTCGGGAATATCGTTAATACGCCCCCGATCCTTGGGACTTTTACTATTAAATAGGACGTATATAGACCGAAAGATTTTGTCAGGTCATGTTGTTGTTGTAGTTACGTAGGGGGCGGCTCCGGAGGGGGTCGGGCGTGTGGCGGAAGGTATGAGAAGGAAGGCAGGGAACACAAGAAGTCAGTCACAGATAAAGGTCAGGTCATTGCAGAGAGTGCCGTTATGGCGTATTTCTGCTTTGTCGGGCGTATTATATAAGTGTTGTTCTCAAGATACGTGGTATAGCCTACGGAGAACAGGTTTTTGCGTCCAAACAAGACATCGACAACACTTGACACTTTTCCCGTGAATAAAGATTTGGCCTTCTTTCCCTTGTTGTGGAAAATTTTGTCAAAATTCATGTTAGCAACTTCAGTTGTGTGAAATAGGTTTGGCGATAGCCATAGCAGAAAAAGGAGATGAGTGTTGCTCTGTGTAATCATAGCTTCTCATAAATACCACAAAACACGGGCAAGTGAAGTGGCAAATGCGTCAGCTATAGTGAAGAACGGAAGTGGCAGTATATATATACAAATGTAGCTAACCATGACAAACGCGACATCTGCCTAGTTTGGCACCGCGTGTAAAAATTTAAGAAAAGGTGAAAATCGGATGCAGATACGAACAGTTTATAGTTTTTATTGTCGCTCCACGTCTATAAAAGTACAAAAACTTCTACGTGGGACACTATCTATTAGTCTGAAGACTACGTAGGGAATTGGCCTAGTAGGATAGAAGCATTCTTACTCCGATGTCACTCTATACAATCGTACGGTCAACTTCATGCAAGCAGGAGTAACGACGTGCAACATGTCCATCCGTGAATAAAGCTGTAAGTGTGATTGCCTAGTGCGCCCCAGCATTATACACGCAAAAAAATTGACACACAGAAAACAAAGAGAGTACAAGCTATCAGTCGCGTTCTAATCCCAATATCCTCAGATGATCAGAAATTTCAGCCTACAGCTTAGAAATTACCACTTGGGAAGGAGTTTCCAGTGTTAATCACACACCAATTACTATTGCAAAGTACGATAAGTCTCTCCTGCAGAACTGGATTGAGTTCACAAGTAGCTATAGCGTGAAAATCTAGTGATGAATTCAAAGCTCAGGACAGAATTTTCGGATAAGTAAAGGCTAAATGAAACAGAATTAAATTCATGAAAAAACGCTAAACGAACACACACACTGACAGCGCTAGCAGGCTGCTTGGATCGTACCAAGAAATTTCCCAAGTCGCTCAGATCACTCACAATGCACATCAAGGGTTAAACTTTGGGCTACTAGAGAAGCAATTAACTTATAATTCTGTCATCATTATTAAATTTAGTTAGATATTGTCAAAAGAGTATGTTTGAAAAACGATGCAGGCTTCTGCAAATAATACAGAAGGACACTGCAGTAAACTTACGAGAACAGTTTCTACAAGGCAACACTAGTAGTAGATACGGTTTGTCGAGCTCCAGACCTCACGTCCATCTCACGACGCATTCTCGTGCTTATAGTGGCGAGATAACTCAGACGCGTCACAAAGACCAACACCCGGACACTTTCTATTGAACGATCATTTGAGAGTGATGGGCCGAGCTTTCTGCAATGGCCAGAACCCAGTGCGTCTGCAACAGCTGTTGCAGCGTTTGCGTAGCGTTGTGCCAGGGAACACCGTTCCTCTATTGTTGCCTGAAGCCATGCTATTCCCAACCATATTTTGGGCTGTGGCAGACGGTGCGCCGGTGGGCTCAATGTCGTCGTTTTTGTACGCTTGTAAGAAGGGTAGTGCTGTTTCGAAAATGGCTAATTTGGAGGAGCATCTTTTTGTGCGGCTGCGGGACTTCAGTCTTTTGACTAGTACTAGCATGTACTACCTCGCGTTTAGCTTTGGCATATTGCTAAACAGCTGCCTCCGGCACAACCCAATTGAGGTTGCTATGCGGAAAGGGCTGGAGCACTTAAATAGAAGTGGCGTGCGTAACATCACATGCAGTTCGACGAGCTGCACTGTCGTAAGGAAGTTGGCAAACTGTCTGCATTCATGCGCGACGTTGGCTCGTGGACGTATTTCATAACTTGGACTGCAAATGACGAAGAAACCTTTGGACTTGCTCCTGTGAGGCAGGCGTTCACTGAGGCCTATGCCGAATCACGCAGTGAGCTATCCGATGTGCTGCAAGCGTATTGTGGGCTTTTCTGTATGATGTGGCAGCGAATTGTGCATCTGTTCTTTGAGTATGTGCTCAAAAGTAAAGAGGAAATCTTTGGGCCAGTGGAACACGTCTGATACAGATTTGAGTTTCAGAACTCCTCTGGAATGGGCAACAAGCCCCATGTCCACGGCGGTGTCACACTACGCAAAGATGCTGCCTGCGACCAGGATACGAACGTTCGCAGGATTGTGTCTAAACCTCGTGCTATGTTTGGTCAGGAAGGAGTGAGTGATGAA